>JAVJAQ010001513.1:0-578708 GCA_032362365.1 Zygogramma bicolorata | reverse complement strand
ATACTTTCCAGTCGAACGAAAATCATTTTTGGGGAGTTATTTCAAATTATCCTACGTACTCTTGCAATAAAGCTTGAACGTTCAACCGAATATTTCGGTGCACGGACCTCTCAATCCCATTTCCTAAATGATCTGCTCGAATCTCAGTTTTCTTGAAGAACTAACCGTAGGCTCTCTATTGATCGATAACAACTCGTGTTCAAATTATATACATTCGAATGGTATGAAAGGTATTTCCTATGATCCTATTTTCCCTAGCGAACAGAAAACAATATGTAAATATAAAATATTCTGGCGAAATAACTTCTGATACTCCCAACTACAAATATCTGAACGTGTCCCTGAGTGTGTCACACGCATCGCTGCTGTATTCCTTATTATTTTTGCTTCATATCGATAAAATCTTTACTGATTCATTTTCGACATATATGCCGATGATACATCATTATTGCGTAGGTTTTGGACTGGTGTGGAACTAACTCATTATACCTCACCTCCAACAAACGCAAATTCAAGGCGTTTCATGGTGTACCACACAGAGCGTACATTTTTTGACGATTAAAATTTGTTTTAGCTTCAGATACTTCCTCTTTCAAAGAAAAACTGTAAAAAATTGCCCAAAAAAACTATAACTTCCACCCTATATTATCAGAAAGTTTAATTCTTCATGTTGTATATCCAGGGATATCCGAGGAAACATCAACGGAAACATAATGGAATAGCTCTTGTCACAATTTGCACCGATATTGCTATATAAAATGTGTGAAGGGCTGGCTATATTGGTTATGGAATGTTTTTGAGAGGAGAGTCAGAATAATAGTAAGTGCTCAGTAGTTATTGTTGTGGAGATTCGTTACATGTTCACACCCTGTTTCGTAAATCTGAGGTTTGATCAGATTCATCGTCAGTAATAAGACCGACTGTAGATAGGTAACTCACCAATGTCAATGGACTAATAAGTAACCCCAATGAGCTCGAAGGGCAACTGAAAAAATATTTGTTACGTGAGTGTGTTTACGATTTGAAAACATTTTTCATTGTTAAATGTACGAGTATTTCAACTGTATTGTATAAATGTGTGTGAATAGAAACAAAATAAGAGTGAGAAAATGAAGTACCAAGGTGTTTTTTGGAAGCGTATACGAAAAAAGTTACTGGGAATATTAGCTTCAATTTGTAATATAAACATTTTTGCCACCCACCCAAGATTATCCTAGGTATAAGCAGAAAAACAAAAAATTAGAACCTTCTTTGCACCCCAATCCTGAGCACACAATTTATAGGCATTCATATATAATAGAGTATTCGAATTTTTTGTGCCATGTACATAAACCAGAGTTTTCCCGGATTTCTCGATAGTTAATGACTTATGTGGAAAACGGAAGCAGGTTTTGTCACCTCGTTTATCTCTGATGACAAAAACGGAGACTGATATTTCAACATTATTCATTATCTTGGTGGTTTTTCTTCCAACTTCGGGAATACAAACAAAATGTAAAATTCATAGGGATTTTTTTTTAATTTCACTATAATTAACTTTCTTCATATTAGTAAAACTCACACGTATGAAACAAGTTCCTCTTGGCTATCTCAGACCATGAAAATATCCAATTATTTTATGCAAACTTGTTGAACATCTTAGCGTATGCTAACAATTTTCTCACAAAGATTATCATTCAGATTTTCTTTTATAAATACGACTTGTTATTTTCGTAGTTGCCTTCGAATAAATCCTATGAAATGGATGGTGAAGCCAACTACGGAAAATGATAGTACTATTTTATAACCGAGTCGAGACATTCAAAACTTGCAAAATACGATAATAGCGGAGTATTTATTTAAATTCGTAGGAACAAATCGACCGCTGCAAATACCTAATCAGTGCAACAATAAATTGCAAGTAATATTCAGCCTCAGGCGTTCTAATCTCATAAATGAAATAATAGCCCAGCCACAGGTGTTCATAAGAAACGATCTGTACATGTGCGTACATTGAGGAAATGATTCCAATATGTTACAGAATTTTGCTCGTTTGGAAAACGGATTTTTTACAAAAACAAATTATTGACAAGTTTGAAAGACTGGTGATATTTGTAACGAACAAAAAAAAAACGACAGAGAAGAACTGGTGCCATCTCCTAAGATTTATGTCTATGTTTGGGATCGGATCGTAGGTTTGTTCAAATTTAAGATTATGTATTTTTCTGCTGTTGCTGACTTTATAACATAGGCTTACTCAAGGAAAACTCTGACCAGAATCGATCTTCTGCTACTTTCACATACATCAAAATTACGTGAACTCATAGTATGTCAAGCCGGAGTCACGCGCATCATATTTTCATGACAACTCTTTGTTCAAGAAGAGATAATGTGACCAGATTCGAATATATCTCAAATAGGCCTGTGAATATGAATAGGAGTATTTTTTCTGTTTTTTTTTGCGTTATCCTAGAAAATGATAATATTTTAAGTACTGTTTGAACGTCAATATTTTATGGTGGATCAATATTTGTTCCGTAGTTTTCTGGGTTTCTTTCTAACCTACCAAAATATGAAAAAATAAGAATTATTATTGGAATCTATAGAAGTGAAGAGGGGCAGATTTTCAATCTACCCCGAAAAGTTGCTGCGTTTACAGTTCCTTCTGGATAGAACAAGGCAAATTTGAATTATACGAGGAGTTACTGACTAATTGGACTTGTTCTATCTAGAAGGAACTGTTTTTCAATAGACGTAGCAACTTTTCTGAAGTGAAGCTATTGCAAACTTCATTTTTCAAGAACATGATGCATGTATCTTTTTTCTCACCCTGAAAGCTAGAGGGAATCCGGCATAGGTTACTTTGTATTGCAATGGGAAAATTAGTTATTTGATACATTGTACACTCCATATGAAAAAATGAATGGAGACTTTGCAACCAGTGCATAATATTACACCTTCATCATGCGGCATCACCAAAAAATGTTGTTTATAATTATTTCAATGTAATGATCAATTAGTATTCAAATCAGCGATGGTAATAGCTTTGTATGACGATACTTGCAAGATCGATGATGTGTGTCTTCTTGTCGCATTTGTGATAATGTTCCATGACGGAATTATAAATAGAAATAAACAGAAAAGACGTAATTTTGACAGAAGAACGGACCTGTGTGATATAAAGATTAGGCAGTAAAATATTCATATGAAGCATATTGTGATTTTTTTCCTTCTTAGGTTTCAAATTCATTTGTAATGACATCACTAGCTGAAGCTCATGTCCTGCGTTGTCATTCCAAATTGCAATTTGTGATCCTTTGGAATTGAAATTAAACATGTTGAGTCATATTATTCGTTTATCTTTTATAGTTTTGTTGCAGTGTTATTCGAAGTGTGCTGAGATTGAATGACAAATCCTTCGAATCATTATTTACCATTGAATTCAAGGAAATACTTTCTTGTTCAGTTCGACACTGGCAATCTGTTGAAGAACTTCATATAACATACTAATTACAAATCATATATCAGTTACTGAATATATTATGCATAGAAAGGCGAGAGATTTCTCGCAAGTGATTGTGTGACCGGTTCATGACCAAGAGGTGCTGGGTTCAATCTCCAAAGAGGCTAGATGAATTTCTCCCCAGATATATCTGCCATTTCATGGTTGACGGATTTGCGAATGACGTATGCAGTTCGTAATAAGGATTTATTGTTGAAGGACTACTACCGATGTCGATGGCGTTTGCTAAAAAAATATATATCTCATTTATTACTACAACTAAGAATAGAAAATTGGATCAATAAAGAGAAACATGAATGATGGAGACCTTTCATCAAAATGTTTTATCAAGACCTTACTGTGCAACTGAATAATAAGATATTTTATTTTCCAATATACTCAAGTCGTTAATGAGGTCGCATACAAAGCTTACACCTGATACAGATTTACTACTATTTTCCGTTATTTTCGAATTCACATTTTCACATGTCAAGCATGAGTGTGTTAATAATCATTCAGTTCGAATCATTTGTTATACTTTCAATATTTCTCAAAGTCTGCAAACGGCCCTTAATACTAATACGTTTGATCTCTTAGAATTTTCAGTTCAGATCATCTTGAATGTAATATTCATAGACAGAAAAAGCAAATCCTGTACATATTTCCCAACATAGCTTCGCATCTTAGAGATGGCGTAAAATACATTGCAAAACAAGAGTCCCCTCCGATTTCACTGCGCTTCCAGAGGCGGTGTTGTTTCAGACGCAAAGCTAGATGGTGTGAGCTGTACGTAAGCTTGGTCATGATCCTTTCAGAGCGTATTTTTTCGAACAAGGTGTTCACCACCATTGATATAAAGAAGAAACAAAGTGGGCGCCAGAACTGAGTCCTGTGGAACACAGAGAATATCAGACGATACTCCATCAACACATACATATAGAGTCCTATCAGACAAGAAACTCTTCAACAAAGCACGCAATTAAAGGGGCAAACCATAGGACGACAGTTTAGAAGGAGACCCCGATGCCAAATTCCATCGAACGCTTTTGAAATGTCGAGTTCAACAGTTACCCTATCAGGCTTTCGCTCAGAAGATGACAAAAAGATCCACTGCATCCGAATAAATCTCAAATGATCAAGCCGGTAGATTCACAGGACTGCCTTAGTGCTAGCGCCCGAAATTGTCAATGAATAGGTATCTGACTCGACCTAGTTAGTATATATTTTTTTCCTTCAAAGGTCTCAGGAATCGCACGATGAAAGTCAATTGATAAAAGGAAACACATTCAAAACATTTAATAACGAGCTCGAGAGAGCAGCGCAGCGTATTAATGGGAAAGCCATTGAGGGAGGATTTTCCCTTCTGGGTAGTTGGACTAGGAATAATTTCAGAGCCGCGTTTGCCTTGCTGAGTGATGATTTGTGTTGCACAAATACTTTGAATCAGTGGTTTGATCTGTGGGCTCCCCGTATTAGGAATCGGTTGTTGAATGGTTCAGTTCGGACAAGTTTCTACTTTTATTGAATATTGTTCGTATATATCATAACGAAACCGATTTGTTACCATGTTGGTATGATAGCTTGGATGAAGAAAATTTTTGAATTCCGTGCAGAAATATTTATTTTTTGAATTTTAGCAAGGCGTCTTCGATTAGAACAGTCATCATCACTATTTCACTGTCGTATTAAAGTATTAATACCTCTACCACATTTCACAAGTTGACGGATCTCCGAATAACCATTGTGCTTTTGAGGAATGAGGTAGGGCGTCAGTGACAAGGACTAAACCGTTGTTCACACAAGTCACACGAAACCTTTCGAGAAGTGCTCTCAATAGCATCTGATCGATGATGAAAAAATTGTTTCAGGAATAATGCTGTCTCAAAGCTCCATTCGTGGCTGAAGTTCATGGTCGAATTATTTCAATTTTCATAATTTTTCGTGAATGGGGATACCGTTTCTTCCCGTCTTTTTTCCATTCTCTCACTCGCTTTCTCTCTTTTTCAATGAGCATTCATGTTATGTCAAGAAAGTAACAACTTTTATGATGAAATATTTTCCAAATGAATGAATCAGCACAACAGACTTGAATATATGTACTGAGATTTCTAAACCTCACGAAGAAGTATAATGAATAAATAGTATTCTTTCAAATGATTACTTTCAAAATTTCGTTACCTATGACTTGGTTAAGAATGCCAGATTTGATTTCAGACGATTATAATGAGTGATTCATCAAAATGTCGATTCATTGAGACCAGATTATCTCGAGATTTTTCCGACTCCGATGTTTTTTTGATGCAGTGAGAAAATTTCATAATCTGTTTGAATGTTAATTGTGGGAGATTTATCCTTATTTCCAAAGTTCTTTGAGATACACTTCTATTCCACCCTTGAGAGTGATTCGTTTCCATTTGCCTTCCATAAAACAGGTAGCGAAATAATATATTTATCTACACCCGTACTCTAATAATACACTTATATGCCCACAACCCGTTTTATAATGAAATTCATTACGATACAGATTTTCAACCGATAGAAACCCATCATTTTTTAATCAAGCATGATGTGCAAGCTTTGCATTTTGACGTTTGTCAGGTCAAAATCAGTAGGTATTGAATTTTTGAAGAATTTAGTCAATTAGTATAACTACTTCTCTTCGGGCTTGAAGGCCGTCGTTCTTTGGAATTTCTTCCTGACGTTTCGCTAGCGCGAGTGGCCAGCTTCTTCAGAGGCTTATTCATCTCCGATGACTAACAGTTCGATTTCTCAAGGCGTATTTATATTGATGCAGGTAGTCTGGAGTGTTAATTACTTCCGTCGGGTTCGGGGAATAATCATCATTATTAGTTGCCGCACTACCTGCTGTGATTTCATTAGTTATTCTTGTTTTCTTCAGAATCGGATTCCAAATTCTGTTTAGAGTCAACGTTTCTTCCTTTCTGTTAAAATTGTCCGCATGTTTTTGGATCTCTATTGCCTACCGTACCAGTCGGCTATGGTAACCCTGGTTGGGGGCAATCAGTGTTGCATTTTCGAACAGAATCTTGTGGTCGCCCTCACTCAATGCGTGTTCCACCACCGCCGATTTGTCGGTTTGCCCCAGCCTGCAGTTCCTTTGATGCTCTTTGAGCCTTGTACCCATGGATCTTTTAGTAGTACCGATGTAAACCTTCCCACAGGTGCACGGAATGCGATAAACCCCTGCCGATGACAGTGGGTCTCTTTTGTCTATAGTCGACCTGAGGCTTTGCTGGATCTTCTTGGTCGGCTTGAAAACTGTTTTTATGTTATATTTCCCCAAGAGTTTTCCAATTCTGTCAGTGACCCTCGGGATATATGGCAGATATGCATTCGCAACTACCTGAGAGTCCTCCCTGTTATGAACCGTGGGACTCTTCGGTTTCATGGCCCTGTTGATCTCAGATACACTGTACCCATTCGACCTCAAGGTCACTTGAAGATGTTCCAGTTCCTGCTCTAGATGTTCTGGTTCACGAATTCTTCGAGCACGTTCAGTTAGGGTAGATATGACTCCTCTCTTTTGACTGGAATGGTGGTTCGATAGTGCGTGCAGGTACCTATCCGTGTGCGTGGGTTTTCGGTATACTTTGTGGGTTAGTCTAGCGCCACATCGTTCAATCAGAACATCTAAGAAGGCTATCTGCTGGTTCTGTTCGGTTTCCATGGTGAATTTGATGCTGGGGTGTTGAGCGTTTAGGTGGTCCAGAAAAAGGTTCAGAGCGTCCCTTCCATGTTTCCAGACGACGAAGGTGTCATCCACGTAGCGTAGCCACAAGGTCGGCTTCAAATCAAGATGGATGGAGTGGCGATGGGAAGTCCACTGAGCCCAGTGATAGCCAACTTCTTTATGGAACGGTTTGAAGAGAAGGCAATCGACGCCTTTGATTTTTCTCCTTTTCATTTCTCATTGTTGTATTTTCCGTGGTTATACCATTATTTATAATTTTGTAGAATTTTTCAAAGAAATACGATTGTGTGTATATTATTGTGTTCAATATAAATACCTAATAATATAATATTTTTAGTTCTTCATTATTTATTGGGTGTAGATAAAATAGCGTATGCAACCCTCATGTAATGGTTATTAATAACCATCATTACACGATCGTTGCATAATATTCTATTATGACATTCTTATTTTATTAACGTTTTGGAAAAACAAATCTGTTTTCTTTTTTGAAACTCCAATGGATATGGCATTGGTAGACATTGCACATAAACGAATTTTATTTCGCTTCAATAAATATCATTACTGTTATTTTTTATAAATGGTATTTGTCACAAATAAACTTGATAGGCTTCAATAAATGCGTTCGGCTTCTCTATCATTTCTATTGAATTTCTGTTATGTTTCACGAGGATTGTTGTAAATGTAGTAACATTTGGATTACTTACTGAATTATTAACGGCAGTTTCGATAAAAAATCTGGACTGGCCTCGAGTGACGAGAGCGCTGATTCCTGTACTTGAGATAATGGCTATTGAAACAGTAACGTGCCAATTCGTGAAAACTGTTATGTTAGTTATTGAAGAAGTTTGTGGTTTTCAAAAGACGAAATTGATTACCTATATCTATTATTCATTTTATTCCTAATGTTGTTTCGAACTAATTTAACTTCTTGTAGTTCCTCCGTCTATATTACCATGGCTGTTACTTAAAATTGTAGGTAGGATTCATTCATACGAAAAAAAAATAATCTCATGAAAAAACAATCGAAAAAAACTGTTAGAGATTTCATAAGTATTCTAATAAGTATTCGCACTAGCTCATATGGGCCCTCAGCTGGGCCCTCTTTCCCATCAATTTTCATTCCTTGTTCTTATTATACAATCAGTCGACATTTACTGAACACTTATTGAGAGAACAATTTGATCGTGACCAATTTGTTCATTTTACGCTCCACTCAACAAATAATCTTGAGTACGTCTATGAAACGATACAAAGTATTCTGTAGCCAGTTTGTCTAGTTGGAAACACTCGGGGCCCTTTCAAGCGAGATGAAAGTTATATACCACAATTATACCAGGTGATACTGGGTAAAACCATGAATATTTTATTCCTGAAAGTGAAGTTTGCAAATAGTGGAATTGGTCTGGGTAATTATGAATCTCGATTGACAACCCACTCTTATTCAAAGACTTCTTTCTGAAAACGAAGGCCGGTTGAAGTTAACAGATTTCAATCGACTGTTTCTTTTCGTTCAACATGCATTATCAATACTGAAGATGAACATTATTTCAATATATAGCATCCGTAAGTGAAAATGGAAGTTTTAACTGCTGATAACCGTATTTAAGCAGCTCTTGTTTGGTAAAATGTATTCATTGTTAATCAAATAGATGAACGTCAGGCGAAGTAGAATCAATGCCATTCCATTCTTGTTTTTCAATTCATTGTGTTGTGAGTTCCTGTGCAACGCTCCATTACCCACAGATATCGCTGAATCCATTATTGAGTTGAGTTTATTGAGTTTACCTACTGGCTGCAGCCATTTTAAAATATCCTTCCTTTTCCCATTATTTATGATTTTTTACCTATCTATCAGTTATACGACTTTTTCTCTGTAGAGACTTGCTTGGCTTGGCGTAATGAAAAATTAATATTATTCAATATCGAAGTGAGAGTTGATAATTGTTCCGGAAATTTCCTAGCCACCTCTGGGATCATAAAAAGAAAAATGCTGCAACTCTCGAAACGCAGATTCGAAACCAGGGTAGAAATTGGCTTGGCTATGAAACTCGTGAAATTACATAGGTACAAATAATAGGCTCGAGAATTGGAAGTATACAGTTGCGTCCTTTTTATTCCTTCTACGAGTGCATTTGTGTTCTGCATGCTGTTCAAAAATTTGTGTCTGTATGTGAGAATTCACTAAATTGATGCGATCTTGACTGTTGCGGTGTTTAGTATATAATATGTAGTAGAGATATAGGAAAACAAGTTCATTAGACGAGCAGCCGGCCGTGACAGATTTTGAGGACCAATTTTGTAAAGTTTGCTTTCGAAAGAAGTACTTCTTAGAGATGAAACAAATCGTCACCTGCAAAAAAATAACTTATGTTGAAAAGGATGCCCCATAAATTTTCGTCAATCTCACAATGAAACGAATTCAAATTGCATTGAGCATAGTGTAAAGATTGGTTTCATTACATTTTCTCACCTTGTATCGATTGAAACAGTAACCCTCTAAGATTTTTGTAATTTGAGCGATATTTTTATGTGTACTGGATTAAAGGCAACCTGTTGAAAGTCATCCATTAAAATTATTGTTTAACTAAATAAACGCAGATTCTGGGTTTCACTCGAAGTACCCTGCATTGCGTTCACATTTTGCAGAATACGATAAATGTTTAAGCTTCTAGTATGTGTTGCTCTAAAGGCAGACTGTTAAAAGTTGGTCCGAAAAATCTGCCACTGTCACCTGATCTATATTATATTGTGATAAGATGTGATAAGAAAAAAATGATGTATTCGTTCAAGGGATCCCACCAACCGGGATAGGCAGCCAACAATTGTCTATCGCACCGAGTCAGCCAGTCAACCATAAAAATTTCTGCCGTGACAATGTATTGGACTGATGGCGGTGACATATCTGAATTGAATATAAGCAGGCGCCTTAGCCATCAGCCAATCTAGTAATACTCGAACTCTAAAATTGACCGTAAAAAGGAAAAAAAGGTTTGAAAAATAAGCAACTTTGTTGGATTCAACAGATTCGTAATATATTACTGCTCACGATTCCCATAAACTGCAGCATCCTGTCTATTTTATAATCGTATAGATAAATCTGTGGGTTGTAGCAGTTTTGAACGCATCAACTTCTTTTCAAAATTGCTTCCGGAAAAAATGACTTTATTTACTCTTCATCGACTGGAAACATTTTCCTTACATACCGTCAAAACTCTGCCAGCTGGCACTTTGCCCCGATCTTCTCCAATATTCAAGGAATGTTAATGTTAGTCAGTACTGGTGATTTTTCCCATTCGTATCTCTGTTCATATTTTAGATTGGTAGAAAAATAGATTCTTATATCATTTTTCAATTTTCCTTCCATCGAGAAATCAAGCTTCTAGATTAGATATAAACTCAATTTGCCATTGTTTCTGAGGAGATGAACCACAACAATAATTCAATTCTTGTGCACTATCGGAGAACTTGGATTTCCCGAAATAGATCTGAGGAAAATGAAGAAATCGCAGAGCTCGCTGCTAGGCCCTTTTTACCGGTTGAAATGAATTCATCGCTTTTCGAGATATTTTCAACGTTTTACCAAAATGTATTTCAACGTATTTCTGTAGAATAGACGGTATTTCACCATTGACAAAAGATGTAAGTTCTTCACCAACGTTACAGACAGAACTTTAATCGTGGAATACAAAGCAGTTTGATAGTATAACGTCACTCAATAACAATATTCGATATCACAATGATGCCTGCTTTGTTTTATTTTTTGTTGATCACTTCACTTATTCTAACCTGCGCTTCATCTGACTGATTGAAACAATCCACGGTCTGAAGTTTCAGCGCCGAGTGAGGTTGACCAAAGGATATCGATATCGAACTGGGGTGTCATTTTTTAGCGATGCGATTCCACGTTGGCAGAGTTTCCTCCGTTTATAAGAGCTATCATTACTTTGCACTCGGTTTGTTCGGTATTCATGAGTACCTACGTCACGTTGTCAGCACCTGTATATTGAGTCAACCATGTGAAAAAAAGGCGCTATGAGGAATAATCATCACTTATTCATGAAATTCCAACATATTTGTACTTTCATAAATAACATTCAACTGAGCACAAACACATGTGCATAATAGCTTTTCTGACTATATTTTGACATCGATGCTAAGTCAATCTAGTCGTGAATTCAGTTTCAGTTTATCAATAATTCAGTTATAATAATAAATTTGAACTGCTCAGATGTGATGTTCATCCAGATTTGATGCCAACCCAGAACTATATTATTTAATGGGTATGTTTACTTTTGTATCATCACTTCATAGTTCATTTTCGAATTCCACAAATTCACGTTTTGCTTATTTTTGAAGTTTTTCCGAAATTGATTTGGCGTACTTACCTAGTGGTTATGTTTTGATCGATATGCTTTGAAAAAAATAGTCGATATCTCTATTCGATATTCAAGTAAAATTCTTTTTCAGAACACTTCTCATAAATAGATGGTTATATTGGTGAGGGTATATTAAACGTTCTCGTAGCTATACCAATTTTTTTTTCAATATTTCACATGTGCGTAGGTATTAGTTTGAATAGTGCAAGTGTCGTCAAATGTCAATATAATCAAATATCTACTTGACATATCAAGTAAGTAAGAACCTCGTAGGTGGGTGTATTCAACTTGCATGGGGGAAGCGGCGCCTGAATTATATGATGTAATCAAGATTTTTATATGTCAAGCACTATCACTGCTATACAGTGCTTTTTTCTAATATCCCCCCCTTTTAATTTTCAAACGGGTCAACTCAAAAAATTGAAACTTTGGATAATGAAATTGATGCATAAATAATACATTTTAGAGTAGAACAGACAGATGAAAATTTCGAGATGGCGACTGGGCGCCATTTGAATAAAAAAAATAAATGGAAAGGGGGGTTTTGTGATACATAAAATGAAGTCAATATACGTTTAATTGCCTGATACCATCGACATACTTTGAGAAAATAAGCTGAGTTCAGATCAGAAGATGCTGAAGATGCTCGAAATGGTTGCCTTAAACGTCTTGACATAAGAACAGCCTATCCGATATTTCACGTCGAACATTTTCCAACATAGCAACGTCGATATTTCTTCAAATATTTATTATTCTTTGCCGTATTTTCAATATCGAAACAGATTCAGTTCAATACATCTTCTGCTTCAAATAGCCCCATAAAAAAGTCTGAAGGTGTCGAATCTGGCAAGCGGGCGGGCCATTCCGTAGGACCTCGATGGCCAATCCAACAACCACGGAAAGTATTATCCAAATGTTTTCTTACTTGTCTGTAGTTATATGGTGGTGCTCCATCTTGTTGAAATAATGACATCCATATCGAATTCATTAGGATTCACTTCGACGGTTTCGGTGTTTGAAGGATCAACAGCATATTCAAATAACAGTTCCCCTGTTGATTTTTTTCCAGTTGACCATTTTGGAGATAGTTTACTTGTAAATCAAAAACTAAAGAGGATATTTGACCTGAACCATGATTTTCGTTGCACTGCCTTTTTTTGTGAACAAAACCGGTAAAACCTCATCGGGTTGTTGGGATTGCCATATGGCGGAGAAAAACGAATATTTCTAGAAATATCGATGAATGTGTTTGTATTCAGGTAATTATCAAATATTCTGCCATTTTCTAGAAGGTGAAGATATTGACTCCATATTCTAGGGTTGTAAAGTATTCGTCAGGAGCTTCAAAAGGAGAGAAAAGATTTAATTATATTGCGACATAAAGATTGTTAAGGAAATGAAACTCTTCCCTGCACTCCACTCGAAAGAACTTTCATAAAAGTTTCGAGAAGACTGAACACAATCTGTGTTACGAAGACATCTCGCTACAAATGTGAAACTTCGGATCACACGAGACAATATATCTGAAGGCTGAAGTGCTTTCCGAATAGTCTAGCAAATCAAATTCGTATTCAATATAGGGGAATTATTTACAAGTGTATGTACCGGATTGACGAGAAGATTTGACAAGTTCTGTTTTTTGTGTTCTAAGTCTAAAATGTCTTTTTTATTTTAATTTGGGTATATCTAACCTCAGAACAGTTTATTGTCAATCATTACAAATATCTAGCAAGACCACTTTTTCAAAATATGGGGCTTTTATGTAACGTGCGGGTAAATATCACATCCAGAAATTTGGAAGTAATACCAAAAAAAGGTTCTTAAGAACAATGTTTCTCAACATTGGTAATTTCCAACAGAATCGTTTAAGAAATTATCATGAGCTATAGTATCTTCGAATACTTCTTTTAGCAGAAAATGATGGTTATGAACACGGGTGTGAAGTTAGCCACAGTCACAAGATACACTGAGAAAAATTTACTCGATTATTTGTTACCGTGTTATTAGGTTTTTTTTATGCATATTTCAATTACATAATTAGTTAATATTGAAAATAGAGTATGTAATGTGTAGAGAATGTTGCCTCGTCGAGGAGAGGAAATAAGGGAATAGAGTGATGTAAAAAAATTTAGAAAATTCATAACAATCTCAAAAGACTGTCGAGGAATTTTGAATGGAGATTCTGATTCAGGATGACAAATTACGGATGCAATGAAATATGTGATCATTTGTCGGTGCGTCCGTGAGGATGGAGTGGGGTTGAAAGATAAAAAAATATCCATAACCATTTTCAAAAGACTCGAGAAATTTTGAATGATGATTCGAATTAGGGGTGACATATAACATATTGAAAGATATATTTGGTCAGTGCGTCAGTGTCACTGACGCACTGACAAATGATCACATATCCCATTTCATATGCTATTTGTCACACTTATTTCGAATCTTTAATCGAAATTTCTCGACAGAGTCATTTAAAAATGTTATGATTTTTTTTCAAATGTCTCTACCCCTTCCACCCTTACTGACGCACCGACAAAAGGATCGCTCATCATTTCATATGTTATATATGTTATATATGGCCCCCTCAATCCGAATTTCAAATTGTCTCGACAGAGTTTTTTGAAAATGTTATGATTCAATCTTTCCACCCCTCTCCACCCTCACTGACGCACCGATATAGATCACATGTCTCATTTCATATGTTATTTGTCCTCCTTAATCCGAATCTTTATTCGAAGTTTATCGACAGAGTCTTTTGAATTTTTTTTATCTTTCGACCCCACTCCACTCTCACTGACGCACCTACGAATGATCACACATCTCATATCATAAGTAATTTGTCATTCTGTATCCAAATGTCCATTCAAAATCACCCGACAAAGTCCCTCGAAAATGTTAGGAATCTTCTCAGTTTATTTACAACTCATTTCTCTCCCTTCCTCGACGGGCGACAGAAAGTTACATATTTTATTTTTAATGTCCACTGAAAATAAAATTGACATCCGCATCAAATTATGCATGAAACAACTTAATAACACAAGTTTCCAATTCCACCTGTATTACAATTGAATAAGTACGTACAGCTTATCCAATCCATCTTGGCACAAACTCAGATACTTTTCCAGTTGCACACTGCTAGTGTAAACCATGGCGAATGAAAAAACACCTTCTAGGAATAAATTTCAACACAGTGAACAGATAAACTAGATGTTTTTTTATTTTAGTACTCTCCACAGAGTTTGCTGGGCATATACGTTATAAGTTCTGTGCCAAGATAAATTGGATAAGCTGTACTGAGGCCAATCCGAGGCCAATCAAACCATCTATGAAGTTTCGAAAAAATAATGTTTTGGTATAGCTTCCGAAATGTTTGATATAGAGATATCCTCACAAATAAAACCATATAATTATAAGAAGTGTTATGAATAAAGAACTGTTGAATGTTTTGTTTTGATCTTTCTATAAAATTGGAAAAAAAATTGTCGATATAAGAAACAACTTTCTTTGAATTTCCTCATTACGCAATGGGCTTCTAAATCAAGTTTTGAAAAAATATAAGTCGTTTGTATATTCACTCCTAAGCCTTAATTTTTGGAATGCAATTTGCAGCGAAATCACAACAGTTTTAGAAAATAAGTTTTGTATATATAAGGAAAAATTTTGTTAATTTCACTCCTTCAACTCAAAATTTCACTGGAAAATGTTACACGTACTGAGTACGACATGATTGTTGGAATTACTGCATGATATTTGCTTATAAACCGAAAACTGTTAACGGAATATTCAGCATACTTGTTCTGTGAGACTACTCGGTTTTATCGTTTCAATTTCTGTTATCAGAGCTTGTCTGTTTAGAGTGGATTATCCAATGATCACCAATTTTCTGATAGTAACATATTTTGGAACTCATTCGTGATATTTAGCAATCTCGCCAATTCATCATGTACCGATATTGAATGTTGTCAGGGTTGAATAAAATTTCCTTATGAACAGCTAGATCTATGACGGAGTTGAATACAAAGACATTGTGTTTTTAGTGAAGAACTTCAATATTTCTGATTTTGTAATCGTGGGAAAGTTGAACAAACACCTAGACAGAGTCGAAGAATCACCATCAATTGGGTATGGCAAACTAAAACGAATGCTTTCAGTGGGTTGTTTCCTTTAGTTGTGTCTGAACAATGTAAGTGGGAATTGGTGAATATTCAAGTAGTATTTTCATGTAAGTATAATTAATCTTTTGTATTTGCATTATAAAGTGACTTGCTCTTCAGAAACAAATTGAACTAGTGTTGGAGGTGTAATAGTATAAAATACTTCAAACTGCTCCGTCGCCAGGCAATCCGTTTCCTGATCATACCAAAGGGTGATGACTCATATACACTCCCGATATCACATCATATTTGAATATCAGTCATTAGAAAACTCTTTCGGGTTTTTGCCACCAGCCCAAACCATAAGGCTTATCGTCGAAAAAAGTTTTATATCGAACAAGTTCTTGGGTCTTTCAATATATTCAATCATATTCAAGTTGATATGAAAATGCCTAGTTCGGGTATCTGACACCATCTTCCAGCTGTGACTTGATTAGACCTTTGGAGAATGAATTCAGCCAATGCCATACCTCGAAATTGAACGACTTACCTGTAGGAAGGTCAATCAATCCTCTGTGAGGGTTTTCACGGATGGTTGAATATGCGAAATTGTTACTCTGGGATTTTATCCGTTGAAGCACTTTGTTCAATGTTTGATCGATCGAGAAAATTCTGGCTTTTCAATAACCGGGCGGTTACAGAACTTTTTGATTTTCGGTCCGTCCAGCTGCCTGCGTACTTTTTCAATATTCACATCTTGCCTAGCAGCAGCCGAGGAAGCGGTAAGCCTATGAGCTTTGATCAGCTGTATGTCGATTTCACTAAAGTTGGGCCCGATTTTATTCACCTCGGAATTGTTGTCGCTGCATGATAGGGTTTTTCATACTTGATGAGTAATTGATCTATGCCAACCAAAGTTTTGATAGTATCCCCTATGTTTATTTCCAGTCGGTCATCGAACATGGATATATTTGACAATAGTGTTTTGAAGAGTTATTCAACTCTCCGAGGGGTTGTTGAAGCTAAAAGAATCATCAAGATGTATGTTAATTTATCCCTATTCAATGACTCCAATGGACAGGGACTTTCTAAAAACTGGGTTGTGAGTTGGTATACCTAGGAAATGATTGCTTTCTCGTAAAGTCAATAGTCAATGTACCTCTCAAAAATCTGTTTACAGTTTTTGATCCTCTACTTGGAGTTGAATATTTAGTGAAGACTTATGAACATTCAGTATATTATAACTTGCTCAGTTTTCAAATTATTCCTGAAGGAATTCCACCATATTTCATATTGGAATAATATTCCGTGCGCTCCATCTGTCAAAATTTCATTGATGACCCTTGTAAGAAGTTTGAATGGAGGAAAAGCATAAAACTTTCGACGAAAATTGTAAAAGAATCCACCGCATTCGATTCGAGATACCATGAAACGAATCGATCGCATTTTTTATTTAAATGTGAAGCAAATAGGTCGATGTCAGGAGTCCCCAATAGGTTCCTAATTCTGGCAGAAGCTATCATATTGAGACTACTCAGTATCAATATTTTTGCACCCAGATTCTTTACCTGCCACCGTGTTTTTGTATTCATATACGAGGCAAAAATAAATATATTCCTAGACTCACACCATTCCCAGATCTGTGTAGTGATGTCATTTAGGCGTGAATACTCAATTCCTCCCATACGGTTTATGTAGCTGATTGCTGTTGTGTTATCAATTCGTGATAGAATATAACAATTTTCATAAATTTTTGCCAAGCATTTGATTCCTTTGAAAGCAGCTAAAAGTTCCAGTTCGTTGATATGTGTCAAACTTTGTTGAGTCCAAAACCTGGGAGCTTTTTGATTTCCACAGAAAGCTCCCCAACCTGATGAAGAAAGAAGCATCCGTATAAATGGTTGAGATATAGTTTGAAGAAAAAGGAAATTTTCGAGAATTACAACTTCCAAGAATTCGAAACGAATACTTATTCGTATTTTATGTTCGTTAGTTCACTCGAGCAATACGGATTTTCTCATGTGTCAACCTGAAGTTGACCAATATATCGCGATGTTTCACTGGGAAATATTATTTGTTTCAAGTAACTCTGTACATTTGTAACTGGAGTCGTCTACACTGACTTTTGGAGTATCGAACATACACCAACTTCATGGACACTAAAATACTCCGAGAAATCAATAATATAAACTCATTCATATGGTGGGCACTGACTATCCACCGAAAGCTGAATGCTTCTGTAGCTCAATCGTGCAAAATTTATGTTATTAACTTCCTTACTATTTTAGTGTTCACTCAATAAATTAGAAAAATTCCAATTTATACTCTGTATAACTAATTAGTCAGAATTTGATTTCAATGTTTATTTTTCTCGTTACGTTGGCTTGGGATGGGTTCAACCTTCATGATAACGTATCCCAACTGATTGATGAGGAGCGCAACCAAAGGAGATTCATTTAATTCGGACCTCCGCTTCGATTCTCTGGTTTTCTCAAACTCATTGTTCAAATAGACACGGCAGAATTGAGGTAAACTCCAGAACTATACGAACCATGCAATTGTCAGTCCCTATCTGCCCAATTGTTTGTTGTCTATCCAGTTTTCTCTATTTCTATGATTTATTTCAATTTTTCTTGTTTTTTTGAATAAAGGTTATTCCTATTCATATATTCGGATTTCAGTTTCTGACCCAAGAAGTTTTTTAACATGTTTTTTTCCGCAATATTACTTCCAAATTATTTCTTATGATTGTATTGACTGTTTTGTTTTCAATTAATTCCAGTTTTTTAAGATAACTGCTTCGAGTGGTTTAAATAGAGTAAAAGCAATGGTAGTTCGAACCTATAACAATCATAAAAAGATATTCACTAAAGTTGCTATAACACTCAAAATACGACTCGTTGGCCATTTTTATGGTATCCCAATTTTACATTATCAAAACTGGAAATAACAATGCAACGATCTATTCATATAATATTATAGTACAACGGTTTGTCTTCCTTACAGATTCTAACAAACTCACCAAAATTTAAAAACCTGCACTCCCCAAACATCAAAAAAATTATTCATCATAATGCTCAAGGCCAAATATAAAAAATTATTGGAAATTTTGTTATTTACACTCAATACATAACCCAAGTAGAATAACTTTAATTTTTCTCACGAATAAGATCAATTGACAAGTTTAATTGAAATATTCCTACCATTTTGAGGCTGTCAAAATATATTTCGTTATTCTGTTGGCGCGCATGAATATGGGGAGCTTACTGAAAGAATACGATGCTTCTTCGACTGATAAAAAAATCTGGAATACCGACATTTAGAACTTTTTATTCACTAAATCGTTATACGTGCGTCATCCATACCTGACGAAATGAAACGAATATTTCTGGAATGGCATTTCTCTCTTTTACAAGTGAAAATGACGATGCAGTTAAAATGTTAGTTTTATTTTCTTTTGGACTTCCAAACGAGAAAACACCGAAATGTCGGGAATTTACGAAAGTAGTTGTCAAGATTGCAAAAATATAATGGGCCAGAGCGGACAAGCCATAAAAATCCGCTTCAAAGAACACTGTTCACGCTTGAGATACGGACGGGTGGAAAAGTAAATGGTGGCCTTTTTTCTTCAGGGCACCCTGTATTTATTATCTCTCAAAAATATGGAATAACTTTTAAAAATAGGCTATAATCTTCTTGCGACTGTTAATCCAATCAGCAGAAGCTTGCTGGATTCTCTTTGCATTTCTGTTTTTCTAAGGGTCTAATACTGATAAGTTCGGCCTCGGGAAACAGTTCCACAAAAGAACAAACAATTTTTAACGAAGCTAGAAAAATAAATGGACTTTTCAAATCGGAGAAGAGCGTCAAACGGCGGCAAATCTTCTTAGAATTTCTCGTGGCGGTATGAGTGCTTTTCCATTTAATCATTGAAATGTTTTGTAAACAGAATAATTGCTATAAAAAACTCAATTATCTTCCAACGCTGAAGCCACTCGCGAGTAAAATGCGACCTAAAACCACCCAGCGGAACGTTCAGCATAAATTCTTGTTCCTGTTTTCATTTGTTCAGTCTACTCGGATGGGATGATCAAAACAAAATCAACATTGAATAGTTTGATATCACTTTCAATATAGGAAGTATATTATTCGAATCATTCCGCCCAGAAAAGAACCGAACACGATAAACTACATCAATTCTAAATTCCGATATTTGGAATGATTGCATCAACAAACAATCCAATGCCAGACTGCTGCTTCGACCCGCCATGTTTTTCATTAGTGACATTCAGAATGAGGCATTGCACCTATGCTGATCCGGTTGAAACGAATCCGATTTCCGCTGTTTTCCACAGAAGTGGCTACGAAAATATTTATCAAAAACAGCGGAAAACTAAAATAAAAAAATGGTCGTAGTCACACAATAAATACTTCATATATCATAGAACAATGTTAAAGAGAAATAAGTTTGGTTATGGTAAAAGTGGTGCTGCGAGCTGAATTAAAAATACCAATAGATTTCTACTTCATATAAAATTTTCACGATATTTTTTGCCTGGGTGTACCAATTATCTGGTGTATATAACCTCTATACTTTATTCCAAGACATTTCTTGGGGTGGGCAGGGTCTTCGAAAAAAAAAAAATACCGATTCTGATTCAACTGTTTCAATATTTACAAGACAAAGTTTTGTTCTTCAAAAAAAGCTAACAAATTTTCAATTCTTTTGATACCGATGGTACCGAGAACCATTTTCGAAGGACGAAATCCCATATGGAATTTTCAGTATATCCTTGCAGAAATTGTTCAATTCTGTGCAGAGTTGGACAGAATTGCGAATTGAATTCATTTTCAGTCAATTCAATAAGTGGCTTCAATCTTGGCTTCAATTCACTTTGAAAACAGGGATTCGTGAGTTGCGATTTTTTTCTCAGTGAGTTGTGACTTCTGATTTGAAGCCTTAATTCATCTTCACAAGCCATTGTCTAAAGCGCAGTTGCTTCTTGTTTTTTTTACAACCTGAATAAGCCGATGACATTATGGGAAGCACGTTGTCGTTCACAGATATCCTTCAGCTACAGTCTGCGTATATTCAAGAATTTCAGGATCGTAAATTTGTTCATGATTCTTGCCATCCGTTGGTGCGCACTCGTTGAAGAAAAGATATGAATAGTTTTGTTATACTCAGGGTAATACTTCACCAGATTTAAAGAACAATATATAAATTTTTTGTCAAGTTTTGGAAAACGCGGTTTCTTTATATACATCTATAGTTGAGGATTAAACGACTTACCTGAAGGAAGTTCAATCCAAATTATACGAGGTTGGTCACATCCGAATAGATCACCTTGTAGTAGTACCTCTATGACTGAAATGCGCAAGTTGAAAGAAAGAATGATTCACGATGCCCCTATCTCACGAGTCCTCACCTGAATATCCGTCAATATACCTTGCGATGATATCGCCTTTTTGGGTCGGGATGACAGAAAAAATAATATATTGGATATTTTTTTTTTCTTTGAGATGGGTGGGTGTCTCTCTATTCGGATGTGACCAACCTCGTATAATTTGGATTGAATTTCCTTCAGGTAAGTCGTTTAATCCTCAGTTATACTTCGGTTGGTCCCATCCGAATAGATCACCTTGTAGATGTTCAAAGAATTATTAAAAGGCGATCAAAATTTTATTCAGACTGATCTCATACTAATGAAGTAGTCTAAATGAACTGTTTATGTCATTTGATTCACCACTATAAACTAAGAATTTGATACAGACAGTATTTGAATGCTAATACAATATAATGTTGCAAAACTCAAATAACCAGAAAACGTACACTCGTTTAATGAAATTGCGGAGGTAATCCGCAAATGTACCATTTGTAATTACTGGTCTATGTAGAATTTACCAAAAGTATTTTATTTTTCGGACCAGCCTTCATTTGATCGTATGGTGTCCGTGCTCATATCGATTTGGTTGGCCGCAGAAATGGCAGCATGTCTTGTGCTGAGGTGTAGCTGGGTGATGAGGATTTTTATAAGTAAAAATGAGAAAAAAACCTTATTGAATGTGTGCGGTTTTTTAATTGATAATCGTGGATGTCATACACAATTCACGTTTCACCGTGGAAAATGGTGTAAAAAAATATACATGTTTGTATTTGTTGCTCTCTTGGTCTTCTGTAGATAATTTGTTTCTCTGTAGTGAAGCGACAAGCACGTCCGCCCCTCAAGCGGAAGACTCGGGTTCAACTTCCCATCGAGCTCCCGTGCAGGGACTCACACGCCAAGAGGCAAGAGGCCTCGTCAATACATTTTCTGCGGAAGATTCGACCTCTGAAGGGCGACACTCGTCAACCGGTAAACGATTTTTTTTTTTTGTACTGATCATACAATAAAAATGCTACTCATTCTGATTTTGAATCATATTTTTACGCTTTAGAGCAACCATAACAATAAGTTTGTGAAATATTTTTCAAAATGAGGTTTTCCGATTTTTCAAATTTGGTCAACACTTCGTAAGGGTCCCAGCTTTTCTCATATCGGGAAAAAAGTGGATCGTATTTTGAAAATACCCCTCTAAAACATTTCCATTGTATCATAGTTACATGCATGAGATATCAGATTTCAAGCTGATCTATGTAATTTTCTAGTACAATAAGTTTTACCTAGCTGCACCCATGGGCGATCTACCTTATCCACATCTCCTTCACAAATATCCACCAATGAGACGAAAATAAATTGTATGGTTTCATCGTATTTGCAATCAGTGATGCCATCAGAATCGCTGAAGGTTCACCCCTCAGTTTTTCTCCTGGAAAATGGATGCCAGACAAAATCGGTTCACCCAGGGAAAGATGGCACCACAGTGGATGTAGGTGCTTAAACGAAACTGAAAAAATTATATATTGTTGTTCAAAATACAATATAATGGAATCCAAAATTGATATCAATTTGTGGAAACCAAGTTTGGGACTGCGATAACAGAAACACAAAACATGTCACTTTGTCCCCTTCGATCATTTTCAATATTCTAGGAAAATGTGGAAGTGGGATGATTGGGAAAACACAAATGTTTGTGTAAGACCAAGTTAATGTAATGCATCAGTTGCATAACTCATGGGGTTTGGCTGTAAAGATAAAAATGTTTTATCCTATGTGTTAGAGTAGTTAGTAAACAGATCAACTTCAGGTTATCGAAATTTTTGGCCCGCTCTTAGAAGGCGTATTCTCGATATTGCATTCCGAAGGTGACACATCATGGACTTTGATCTGCTATAAACTCATAGTTCGAATTTATTTATGAGACGAACATCACTAGTTGATCATTTTATATACATATACACACACATATACACATACATATATATACATATATACACACATACACACATATACATATATATTCTCCACCAGAAAACTCAAGTTCCTCAATATCATTATGCTTAATTCTTCATACCACTTCCAAATATCACCAGCCAGTCCGTTGAGGTTTGGGTGCTTCATTCCAGACATCCGGTTGATCTGCGCGTTGACGGTGTTGTTGTCTCTATGCGACAAAATGTGACAGTTTGAGGAGAACTGTCTGAAGGTTTTGAACATTAATGTGAAGTTTGGCCTGCTTCACTGAAACCTTTGGCTTTCTCGTTGTTGCATGTAATATTCTGGAAAATTCAGGCCCTGTTTTACCTTCTAGTTGCCTAACATAAAAAGTCACTGTAACTCGGTGGAAATTTACATTGTCAAAATCTCCTCGATCCGTCTGCAAGGTTATACATCGGTGCCCTTCGAATAATTTTGTAGACGGCCACCTATATTCAACCACAAGGCAAACCGAAATCAAGTGTCAAATGGATTTATTTTCCATTAATATTGAATCGTAATGATTACCAAGATACCTCGAATTTGTTGGATGTTTCCTGAACAGCAAGGTTATACATCGGAGCCCTTCGAATAATTTTGTAGACGGCCACCTATATTCAACCACAAGGCAAACCGAAATCAAGTGTCAAATGGATTTATTTTCCATTAATATTGAATCGTTATGATTACCAAGATACCTCAAATTTGTTGGATGTTTCCTGAACACTCCATCTTGGTAATACTAATTGAAAAAAATGTCGTCTAAATAGCTACAGATACAAAAATTCCTGAACTCAAAAAAAGTATAACCGTTTCTGAGATTTTTGTAAATATATAAGGTGCAAAGATAAGCCAAAACACAAAAAATTTAAATTCAAAAATTTTGTGTCTAGATTGCAATCGCAAATACTTCTTATGTTTATCGGCATCTGTCGAATCCACTGACGTTAAAAAACAATTTTCAGACATCAGATTTTTCACAGCTCCAAGTGAGGGGCTGTGATGAATTCATGCAAATGTTTCAGATTCAAAAGAAATATATAGCTATCAGTAAGGCTCAAACCTGAGAAAATAGCTGAACTAAAAATTGTTCTTGACATTGACGGCTGGTCCAATGTAGTCAAATTCCAGTAATATATCTAAACACTCACAACATGGGTTTAGCCGGCTGGGTGGAATTGTCGGGGTTCAGGTGCCAGTTCTTCATAAGGTAGAGTATAAAAATGGATTTTTTATCTCTGAACACATTCCAAAATGTTGGAGTTGTTTGTTATAGATTGCCACGTGCTGTCAAATATTTAATGCGACCAGCGTAAGTTCAAATATTTTATTTCGTCCATTTGTTGTTGTACGTTGTGAACAGCTCTCACCATCCTCTGTTTTGTCTGCTTGAGGTGTACCCCCTCTGTTGATTTTTCTAAGACTGCCATTGACTTCGATGAGCAGTGCCCTCGAGGTGTTTTGAAGGGAAAGGTTGTACCTTCAGGTCTAGTGCAAGCAGAAATCTCCTGTGGCTCGAAATCGAGGGAGGAACGTTGCATAATGCTTCATCAGCACCGGCTTTGTCAGACAAAGTAGTCTTGAATGCTTCAGCATATCGATCACTCATCAGGCATAGCTGTATTGAGGGCTGAGAAACCTTTGCCCAACGAAATTTGAGGGTCCAGTAGAAAACCTCAATTCAGATGTCGAGAAAAAAGGTCTGAACTACCGGATTCAGTTGGGGTGGATATGAGGTAGTGTAATGGTCTGGAACCTGCGCCAACAGAAAAGAAATTGTTTTCGTGCGTGAGACACTCGGCGAGCACAACTCAGGAAGTGTGCGGGACAAAAAAAACGGCGTATGATGATTGAAGGTCAGCCGTAGAATGATCTACAAAGTAGATTGCCCCTGCCGAAGATCAATGATCAGAAATCATTGTCAGTCCCAGCTGTTTCCAATTATACGTCCACTCACGTCTTTGGTTCCGTTCTAAAACGTGACAAAATATGAAAAACAAACTTACTTACGACGAGTAACAGAGTAACAGAGTTTGTCCTCGAGTGTTTTTAGGTTCCTCCTTGTCGTTCTCTTGTGCTTGTGTCAGATAGGTACACCACTGCAGTGCGAAATCATCCTGGATATCACTACCGTAAAACTTTGCTTCAGTCGGATCATCTCCCAGTACGGTAGTAACAGCGTTATCACTACGGAAAGATTCACTGTTGGTGGCGGAAAATTCCGATGTCAAATCTGACGACGGACCTGCGCCCACCAAAGAGAAATTGTCTTTGGGCACGAGACACTCGGCTGGCACAACTCAAAAAGTGTGCAGGGCAGAAAACGGCCTAGGATGATGAATAAAGTTCAGCCGTATGTTGATCTACAAAGTAGATTGCCCCTGCCGATGATCAATGATCAGAAATCATTGTCAGTCTCATCTATTTCCAATTATATGTCCACTCATTCCGTTGGTTTTTCTAAAATATGACAAAAAACATTAAAAACAATCTTACTTACTAAACGAGTAGGAACGGAGTTGTTCCTCGAGTTTCCGTAGTGTTCGCCAAGTTTCTACGTTGTTTTCACTGAGCATCGTTTGTTTTGTTTCCCATAGTACATATGGAAAATGTTCTTCAATTCACTTATTCACACTAATTTACACTTTCAAACTTATCACATTCAGCGCAAGAAGTATATTGACGGATATTCGGGTGAGGACTCGTGAGATAGGGGCATCGTGAATCATTCTTTCTTTCAACTTGCGCATTTCAGTCATAGAGTCATACTACTACAAGGTGATCTATTCGGATGGGACCAACCGAAGTATAATAGAATATAACCTTCGAAATGAAAGTGAATCTTTTTAACAAAGCTCAATTCACTCGAACACCGAACTTAACACACCTTCCGTGATATAAAGCTCTGTTAACAAGTTGTCTTATATTAATTTTTAGTACCTACGTTCAATAAAAAGTGGCGTATTGGGACATTTGATAAATTGAAACTTTTCGGAGATTTCAGATATAACTATCATAATTTTTTTCTATCTTCGAGTTACACGATAAAAAACAGTGTGCTATTCAGAAAACATTTTGTGAACCAAGAGAGCAGGATGCGAATTTGTTTTCACCTCAGATATTCGAAGGTTCTGATTTTTAAAAAATCCCTGAATGAGAAACAGATTCGGGAGGTTTCCAAGATCACAATAAAGGTGTGGAAAAAATTTACTTGTGGGATCACATCATCTGTGATGAAAATGCCACAGAAAAGACGATTGATTAAATATTATATCAGGAGAGTAATGGTGATAAAATTCGATAAAGAAGGTATCAATCGCCGATTTTTCTCAATTGTAAAGGAGTTGGTGTCTGTGACTCGAGTATCATCGACGAAACAAGTTGCCAAAAAATCATTGTGTAATTCTCTCTAGGAATATGCCAATAGAATATTATATACTTTCCATAGATATCACCATTTCTTATCTGGGAAATATTTGAAAAAGAAAACATATTTTTCATCAAATACTTTTTTTTTCATTTTTGCATGGAGTGGTGAGAGCGTCAGCTGATTAATGGAAAACCCCATTTTGAACTCTGGCAAGGAAACCGATTGAAATTAGCAAGTGAATTGTGAATTGATTAAGAGTTTTAGATTCACAAGCTAGCTTGTGGCTTCAATTCTCTATTCATGAGTTCAATTCATTCACTTTTCACACACTATTTAGGTCTTATATATTTTGTTTTATTAACTTATATACTTGTTTAATCTATATGTATATTAGGATATCTATTTCCAATAAGTCTATCTAGCATTTCTTCACGTGAATTGTGACTTGTGAGTTCAATTCACGAAAGTAGTGAACTTTAGTTAATAATATAAATGCATGTTTATGTCATAATCGTTCCTCGTTCCCATATAATCGCAAGTAACACTATGTAAAATCATCGAGGGAATCTTTAAAAAAAAATATGCGGATAGATAAAAACTGTATGAATGATTTCTTTGAAGCGGATGAAGCAAGATGAAAGAAATGCCGAGTTATGATGACACTTGCACTATACATAAGTCAATAAAAATTCTCACGAAGTACCGCTGGAGGTATTTCAGAATATTTATAACGTGAAATGTCACGCGATAAAATGTACTGTCGGAGCCTATGATGAGTTGAGATAAGATTCTTCTTCATATTGCTGACAGACGATATTTGATTGTTATTGGTAAATTGGACAGATAGTAGAATTCTCTTTTAATATAAACAAACTATTTCACAAGCTCACCGAAAACCGATATATAAATATGCTCTAGCAGAAAGCTGTCACCTTTTGCTATAGCGGAAGAGAGAAACGACATGTTCGCGCTGCTTTGTGTTTTGAAGGGAAATGTACAGCTTATCTTATCCATCTTGGCAAATAACCGATGACGTATATGCCCAGCAATCTCTGTAAGATAAAAAAAAACACCTATTATTGTGTATATGTGTTTATTGTGTTGAAATCCATTCCTAGTAGATGTTTCTTCTTTCGTGATGGTCTGCACTACCAGTATGCAACTGGAAAAGTAGCTGTGTTTGTGCCAGAATAGATTGGATAAGCTGTTATGACATTATAGTTAGAGTCAATCTTCACATCTGGCCACCTATAGATTGCGGTATACTAAGAACTGAAAACCTTTGTTTACTATTCCCCACATCATTTTTCCTCGAATAACTTTGGATTCAACCATAAAACATGTATCCGGGATTTATTAATAGAAAATAATTATAATATATTCAACGAGATATTCAATTAAATTCAATTGTGTTATCACTGATCATTCGTTCGATCAAAAAAGTAAATATCTGCAGAGCCAGATCTCGTACAAGGTACGACGTCTGCCGATTCAGCAATTTGGATAACACACTAGGGAAGTTCACATTCTTGCTGAAAAAATACATCAGTTGAAAACTTATTATGAATAATCAGATATATTACAAATTTTCTTAGACCTGAAGATTACAAAAAATAGAAAAAATACTAAACGCATATCAAAAAATAAAACATATAGAACTTTAGTTCAATCTCCTTTTCCAGGAGAAAGGTTCGAAATTTATTTTTTCTGAATGAATGGAAATCAACAATTTCAAAAGTTCCAAATTTATGCTGAATGATCAAATAGACTTGAATAATTCGCTTCTGTTGAACATGTTCCTTTCGGTTTTTTGAACCTAGTTCATAAACAATTTCAAAACATTCATATTCAATATATGTTATTTATAGGTTGAATGGTCGGACCAAAATGTCATTCGGTCGGAACATCCTGAATAGACGATTTCAGAGAAATGCACACCTTTCATTATTAGAGATTTTTTATTTCTTTAATAGAGAAATGCAGTACACAGCAAACTGTATAATTACAAATTATGGATTTTCATCTTACAATTTTAGAATGTACATTAGCATACTCGACATGTATGGTCGAGTATGCTAGATAACAACATTGTAAGGCCAATAATTTAACAAGAAAATTAATTGAACCTCTGCATCTAGATATGCTGCAAAATTATATAAGACATTATGTAGGTAATTGATGAAATAGTTCCGGCAAACCCAAATGATTTTCAATTAGTAGTGCGGCTCATTAATGCTACTGACTCGTTCGAAAATGAATGAATGACAGTAATAATTATTCAAACTATTGGAGAGGCTTGATATGATAGACGTCTTGAGACATTTTTTTTTTGGAGATTCATTTTCTGACCTCTTTACCTTCCTTAGGTGGAATTCGATACTGGCTACACATTTTCAATTTGTATAATCTCAATAGCTCTAAAGTCATAGCCAATACGAATGGTCGTTCTTTGAATGTTTTTTTTATGAATTGATGTGACCCTTTTTTTCTGGGTATGGGCTTCGGGTTCTAGCACAATGATTTTATGAGTTTATCTTTTACCCACCCTACAGTAACTGAAACGTCAAATCTTGAATGGACCCCTAGCAAACTATAATAATTATTACTAACAGGCTTATAGTATTAAACGGTATTTTTGACCTTAAAAATAATCATTTATACAAATAAGGAGTTTCTAAAAATAGAACCAGAATAATATGAATTATCGCACACGCCTGTTACCTTAGGTGAAAATAAAATGTTTCATCAAGTTATGCGGTTATTTGCGTCTTAAATATTGTTATTTATAACCTCATGCATAATTCAGCTCACACTAGATTTTTACAAATGGTTCAGATAGAAAACAAAATTACCGATGTTTTTTATTGTGCTATTTATTTGCAAGAGATGTTGCAAATGATACCCCAAAATAAGGATAACATCAGGATATAATAGGAGGCAATAGAATGTTATATACGAGGCAGATATGGAATCATTTCTCTCGAGAAAAATATATTGCTTACCGATCTCATAAGGCCGAGGTGAACAATTTTTGGAGAAAGGAATTTTTTTTGCCGAAGTTTGAATACTATTCCATTACACACTCATTCGAAATAAAGACATAAAATGGAGAGATAATTATTTGCAATTTTTCGAATCTAGTGTGTTTGTATTGAACAGTTTTATGGCTTCTGAGGAAGAAACTGAAAACTTCTCTGCCCGTTTGGTATTTATTGTGATAAATGTAATTTCGTGCTAGGTATAGCTCGTTTTGTGTAACTATACACGTTAGTGGCGATGTGACTTCATGAATAGATCATATTAGTTATGTTAGCATTTTTCGAGCTTGAAATTTGAACTAGGATCCATCACGAAAACCTTACATTTAATTTTCCATTTACATTTTATAGGACTTATGAACTAATTTTACATGAAAAGTGTAAAATAAACTTTTCTTGATCTATCTGAGGCAAAATGATTTAAAGAATTGGAATATTTTCTTCAAATTTGTGAGTAGTAACATGCATTGCAAAATTCTTCGTCCCAAATATATTCGTGGTAAATAACTGGTGGGGCAGTTGCGAATTGCTAGAAAGAGATTACATGTAATGCTGTGATGAGAAAGTAGTATTGAATGCCTCCTTCTCTAGACAATTTTTTTTGCAATATTTCTGGATGATGAACAGAAACTCGAATGATTCAGTTTAAAAAAGTTATTCAATTTTCAGATTATAATTTTTCATATATTCAGTAGGATGATTCACATTATTGTTGATTCGCATTATCTTTTCATGTTTTTTGTTTTTAGACTCTATACCCACTGAAATGAAATATAAATCCGATAATAGAGAAATGAAATTTTCAAACTGAATATATAAATGAAAATATCTATGCAGGTAAAGCGCGGTCCACTTTCAATTACATAAAATTGTTATTCAACATGTTATATGCCTTAAGTAGCATATGCATAGGGCAGCAGCAAGATACATAAGTAACTGCAAGTATTACCTGAATTAAATGTTGTGGAAAATAGGTATTGTTGAAGGTATATTGATTCTTACTGCTGCTTAAGGAATTCAAATGCAAACTATATCAGTTCTTGAAATATTTGGATCTGCATGTATCAAATCACAAAACTTTAGATGGCACATAACTATTCTTTGATAACACCTATGTTTACGATGAGAAATAAATTTAAACTAGCACATAACCATTACTTCTACATCAAGTATGATTTCCCAAGTAGACTGCACAAAAAGAATGGTTTACTTATCAAATAGTGCATAATTTAATAGATAATGCTTAACGCAGTTAACGAAATATTACTCTCTCAATTCTCTCAATTGACTTGATAATAATAATTAAATGAACTAATGAACAATAGTGGATACAATGTAAAATTAGCTGAACGTCGAAATCAAAGACCCAATATAATGTGACCAAATGAAAGATTGTCCTCTTGGTTTTCAACTTGTCCGAATGAGATCTCGTGAGTTTATATTTTCATAAGCCAATTATGAAAAACTTCGTTGATCACAAATTTGAAAGTAGAAATGTCATTGCTTTATTGACAGATGTGACGTCACGCCAATTTGAATTAATCTACGACAATTAAGAATTTCTTGAACATTTCTTGTTTTATTTCAATATAAAATATATTGAATGCTGATTTTGATGATTTTTTTATTGGTATATGCAACAATGATCTGGTCTATGTTGTTTTTGCATTAACATTCGTTTCCAGTTTGTTAAGTTTCATATTGAATTCATACATCCGTAAGGTCTCCATGTCAAATTATTTGAAGTTGCACCTCGCGCAAAAACCGAAATCATAACCTAACTATCGATCTATATTTCGTCCACATCGTCTTCTTCCGTGTGAAAAAGTTGGCCACCTTCGAACATGAAAGTGTGTTAGAAAAGAGCTCATTTTGAAATGATTGTGAATTCCCCTCGAGCCTCTGTCTTTTCGAATGAAATCATAACTATCAATATGTACCATGTTTTCAGATATATCTTTCGACAACTAGGACTCAACAACAACCATCATACCTCAACTAAATAATCACGCACAACTGTCACTGGCAACCTCTGAATAACATTTGACAAAACTTTCTCTTTCGCACCATGTTCACAATGTGGCCGAAAAAATATAATGATCTCTAGGTTTCATTATCACAATTTCAAGAAACTTCAGAGAAAATAGAATGAGTCTTTTTCAACACTAAATGTTGACCTGCGACTTCGTCCGCGTAGCAGTCGAGCCGAACCGTTTTGTCAGCGCATGCCGGTAAAGTATCACATCTTGCCCGTTTTTCTTCGACTTGATTTACATATACTATTTTTTTCACTGAGTCATTTGTTCAACTATAATGAAATATATCCTATGTCATTCCCAAATAGGTCCCTATTCTCGAATCACTCGCAGTTCTGCCATTATATGCTGTTGCTGAGCTGCGACAGATCTGATTGGTCTCGGCCTAGCAACAACATGAACGTTCATGAAACGAGTGGTTCAAGAATTTACCCCCAAAGACTATGTTGAACTATAATACTGAAAATGCTGAATATTTGTTACAAAATTCATTTTTAATTTGTTATTTTTTGTTCCAGGTGAGTAAAATCCTGTAACGGCATCACTATAGAATTGAAGAAAAATGTAAGTTTTTTTATCTGAAGTGAGAGTATAATCAAGTTTCGTGGATATAAAAAGATGGTTCGATACTTACCATCTGAATTACATTCATATTTATTTTGTTAACAGAAAATATCTCGACCAGCGTAAGGTGGAAGAATCAACCACTTCAAATGTAAAATAATTATGCTAGTGTCCAAACGTTTCAACTCAACGCATTCAGTATCAAAAAATCTTGGTAGCCGTTCAGTGAACAATACAGGGTGTAACTGAATAAGTGTAAAACATTTAAGGAGGTGATTCCTCATCGAAAAGAAGATCTTTCATATAAAGAAACTTCATTGGAGCATTCCTTGTTAACCCTCCGTTAGTCGCGCATGGGACTGGCAGTCCCATGATTTACAATTTTCTCAATTATATTAAAACTATTATAGCTACAGCGTCGTAACTATATGACATCTCACAGTAAACTTCTAGAAGCCAGTTGCCTGAGTTTCATGCGAAGGGATAGTTTTATTTCTTAGAAAATTTGCAAAGAGTGCGTCAGGTACCTGCTTTTGGGACTGATAGTCCCAGTGCGACTGCCTACGACTCATTTTTGATCCGTACATTGAACAAGCGTCTCAGTACCGTATTTGTAGGCTTCGTTGTTTGTAGGTTATTTTTTCTTGTTCATTTGTTACTGTGCCGTGTATTTTTGAAACAAAGTGCATAATTATGGACACAAAGCGTTATAATTTTGATAACCCAGCTGACGTGGAAGAATTGAATCGTTTAGCTTTCAACCTGGGACGAGCCGAAAAGCGGTCAAGAGAAAACGTTGCGAACCTTATTGATTTAACAAATCTAAAAAGGACGCCAGAACAACCTATACATATCAAAAGTGTGATACCTATATATGTTTGAAAAAACATGTCCAAGTAATATGTAAAAATTGCTTAGAAAATATAACTGAAGAGGAAACAGCTGGTGAATCTGAAAAAATCAAACTACAATAAAATCGGATTGATGCCATTTATAACCTACTTGCTTTTCTGTTCCCTAAATATTTTCACATGAATTGTGTAAAGTTGTACCCACAAATACTACTATAAGAGGTATAAATATAAAAAATAATTCATAAACAATAAAAACACTAGTTATAAAACACAATAAAATTATAATGCAATTGCAAATGCAATTTAACTCGCTTTAGTAATAAACTAATTTACCAAAAACATCGCCAAAATAATTCATATGACCAAAAATTAGGCTGCGTTGTTGATATGGGACTGGCAGTCCCAGCGCGACTAACGACGTTACATATGGTGGCGCGCCTAACGGAAGGTTAAGATACAGCCCCTTAAAGGGGGTACATCAAATTTGTATAACAAATAAATAAATAAATAAATACATTTTTTCACAAGCACTGGAAAAGTTACAATATTGAAATTGACATGACAGCGTCATACCAATTCAATTGTCACTATCGCTAATAGCGACCTACTAGATAGATTAGTTTCGTATTTTCGCATTTATGACGATGTATCTCTATGTAGTAGTTCGTAAAATAATTTTTTGCTGCGAACTGGTTTATTTTGCGCAAAAAACCCAGGAGACATTTGTGGTTCAGAATGAAACAGGCTATTGGAAATACATTTTTAATGGTAAACAAATGATAAAACAAAAAGATACATTGGAAATAAATTTTAGGGGTTCCGTTTTCCACCCCTTACAACCATGGGGTGAACCAAATAAATTAGGTTAATTTCAATATTGTTACCTTCTCAGTGCTCGTGAAAAAAATTGTTATACAAATTTTATGTACCCCCTTTCAGGGGCTGTATCTTAACAGGGGATGCTCCAATGAAGTTCCTTTATATGAAAGATCCTATCTTTTTTCCGATGAGGAATCACCTCCTTAAATGTTTTACACTTATTCAGTTACACCCTGTATATTCAACAGAAAACAACTACTTCTATTTTTTATTTTTTATTTTTGCTATGAGCAGAGAATATTTTGTTTGAAATAACATGTCACTAACCCATTTTGAGCAGAAGTAAACAAAATTTAACGTTCAAAGTCGATACCAGAGCAATTTAGCAGACTAACGTAAATACAATGTTGAGCCACATCTGTATTTGAAAGCCACTTTAAAAAAGATTATGCACTTTTTGTTGCCCCGAGTACGAATCTTGCGAGGCCTTGTTGTTTCATTGCATTACTGCCCTTTTAGGCCGTTGATATATTCCTGTGATACTTATTTTCCTCAATGTTTGCAGATAATTCATTATTTTTGAAATCGGGTGAACCTGAAATAAATAGAAATTTGAGGTTTTATTTACTGTAGGTGGAATCGGAATTACTATTTGAATTTGTTTTCATTGCTCATTTCTGAACTGGGAGACTTATCAGATGTCCATCTTCATTGTGATAATTTTAAATGATTGGTTTCTATAGAGTGGATATCTTTTTGGCGGAATGTTTGACGACAATCAATACCCATGTATGTTTCAACTCAAAACTGCGCTATGAAGGTAGGTAGGTTCATAATATTTGTGATCTCGAAAAAAATTTCGAGAATACCTAATTCAAACAGAAACAGAATTGTTTATAATTCGAAATAAGTGTTCAAAAAGGTGTATGTAATCAGTTACAAAAATGGAACCTGACGAATAGAAACGTGTTTGATTCAATAGAAATATTATGCAATTTTTCGGACCTTAGAAGGGCCATACCTTCGGAACGAAGAGAGAATGCCGCAATTTCATTAGAAACCATTTTGAGCAGCTCAAAATAAATGAGTTGATGACATAATTATTTCAAAACTAGTTGCTGAGCGATAAGCGAACCTTTGAAATTTTTCTAGTTGCGAATTTTTTCAGAAATTTTCTGAATAAATTCGAAACTGAGATTTTTTCCAGAACTATCCGAAACTGAAATTAATAACGTTACGTACATATACTCTGAATCAAAATCATAGATAGTTCAATTGAGTTGAATGCAATTGTTTCATGAAAGAGAGGAATGATAGGAAAAATATAAATGATCATCAGCCAATTCGAGCTGGTACTGCTTGGTTTCATAGGAAGACTTAACCACTAGGTCATATCGCTAACATTAGGCAATCCATAGACCTGTCAAATCAAAGCCAATATGGGGGCTGTTGGCACACATTGGATTTTCACATGAAACTGTTTTTTGCTTTATTTTTTGTGCGTCATTGAATGTTGCAATTATATGTGGATTATTATTTGTGCTTCAGCTGAAGAAAAATGCCTCTTACGAGCATTGTTGTTCACTATGAATATCGTCATGACAGAGGTAAAGTTGGACTTTCCTCTGTTACTAATGCTGTAAAACACAGGTTTTAATTGATGACAACTACTTATCCAAGTTTATTCTATAATTATTCACGTGACATTGAACGGACCCTAATATTTATTGCTTGGTGGCCCAGTATGTCTATTATTTTGAAGTGTAAGATATTTTGAAAATATTCAAGAGACATCAACTGCAACTTCAACTGCTTCAAATTACAAGACTCCAAACTTTTATAACCCTTCATCTGCATTCGGGAATCAAAGCTGTGACTCAGAAACCTAATACCAAAGAATATCCATATTCCTAACAGAGAAAGGACACACAATCAATTGTGCAATTCATCTCAGAAATATTCAATGCCTGAAGGTCTGCATTATTGAATAAACTCAACTTCATTCTATATACCTGTGAAAAACCATGATAAAAATGTATACAAAAGATTCAGATTTATTTTTCGAGAATACCTCTCACCAACGTCTCTGTTTTTCCACATTTATCTCTTCAGATAATCATTCTCCGTTTAATTATTACTCTTCAACCTCGATCACTAAAACTCTTAAATCCAATATTTACTACTTAGCAACACAATAATACTCAATAATAATGCTAGTTTGGGAGCCAATAACCTACATTTTCCGTCACGTGATATGAATTGCCTGAGAATACGTTTTGTCAAATTCTGACATAGAGTGTATAAGAAACGACAAGAATCTATTCATTTTCTATTGATTATAGGATTTGAAATATTCAGTGTCATGAAACAAATGTTCAATAATAGTATATTATGCAACGATCGTGTAATGATGGTTATTAATATATGAGCATAAACCGGGATACGAAACGAGCCGAAGGTGAGTTTCGTATGGTTTATGCGAGTGTATTAATAACCATTACATGAGAGTTGCATACGCCATTTTATCTACACCCGATAAATAGTGAAGAACTACAAATATTATATTTATATTTGTATTGCACACAATAATACTAATTTAACGAATTTCTCTGAAAAATTCTACAGAATTGTAATTAATAGTATTACTTCGAGAAATAAAACGATGAGATATGAAAAGAAGATCAAAAATAAAAAAAAAAAAAGATTGGTCGGGCCCGGAATCGAACCAATGTCTCCTTCAGCTAGAATAATCTATGTCAGCGTCACAGACGGCTCGGCTACGGAGAGCCTACAAAATTTGATGAAAAAATAAGTAATAAATCATGCATTTGTCAAATGAAAAATTCAATCATTCCTACTGTATTTCTGTCGGTGAAGGTGTCGAAGGTGATTCTCCCATATCGCTGGTATCAGACATTTTGTTATGATTATCGAAGTTTGGCTATATTCTTCAAAAGTTTAATACCTATACCGATTTTGACTTGACGAATGTCAAATGCAGAGTATGCACATCATGCTTGATTGAAAAATAATGGGTTTTTATTGGTTGAAAATCTGTATCGTAATGAAAAATCTGTATCGTAATGGATTTCATTATAAAACGGGTTGTGGGCATATAAGTGTATTATTAGAGTACGGGTGTAGATAAAGTTGGTTTATAAATATTTCGCTGAAATCACGTTTTCAGAGACATAATAAAATGTCAACAACAAAGTTGTCAGGTACCTGTAGTGACATTTCGAGTCACTCATTGATTTTGCAACTAAATGGAATATATATATATATATATATATATATATATATATATATATATATATATATATATATTGTAGATACCTCTGTTTACATACTGTGTATTAGTCACGATATTCATCCATCATATTTTTCCACATCTGCTTCACATCGCAACCGTCTAGCTATCGTATAACGAAACACGTGTCGCTTTTTTGTGAATCTTTTTATAGCGGAAATCTTACAGAAATTTGTATGGTATTTGTTTGATCAGAAATATGCTCTATATGAACGCTTGCGCCTTAAAATAAGTTATAAATGTTTTGAAAACATCTGGAGAAGTGAATGATAAAGGCAGTGTTATTTTTATTATTAAGTCTGAAAGAAATTACCAACTCCTCTCAGAAGGGAACAGTATTTCAAACTCTGCTCTTGTCTGAGTAAATGGATCGAAAAATCAACAAGAAGTTCATTTATCAATGAATAAAGGAATGAGGTTACTCAATTCAGCGATGAAAAGGCCCCGATCAAAACATCTTTATGAAGTTTTATTTTTCCTGGATCATTTTCATTATTCATCCTGCCTCTTTGCAAGCTCTTTCCAGGCGAAACGAAATTTCCCTACCACCGTTTCGAACTTTTCAAAATAATTTGTCACCTTATTTTCTGCATTCGTGAGTACGAAATGCGAAACATTCTTATTGATGCCCAAGAATCATTACTTCGACAGTAAAAAAACTACATAAACCAAGTTACCTTTGGAAACTCCAGCAATAAACGGCAGTACTGAACTTGTAAATATTAAAAGTTCCTGATTAAACGCAAAAATGGATCAAAACGTCCTTAGTCGCTTCAGTAAACAGCAAAAACCAATATGTATCGTGCGCTGAGGAAAAATCCTGAAAATATAGTATTGAAAGAAACATACATAAATGATAAGAAGGTTTTGCAGAAACTGATAGCAACGACCAAGAATAATTTTTATCGGGAACGGCTTCTAGAAGGAAAATAATTATCCCATAAATCTGTGGAAAATCGTCAATGAGATCATAGCCAACAAAGAGAAATCATCCTTTAACTTGATTGAGATACAGAGCGGTGAGCAATTTCACGAACCTCAGGATATTGCTAATCATGCCAATGAATATTTTATTTCAATAGGAAAAAAGTCTACCCAAGATCTGATTAGGACATATATATATATATATATACATTAATTCATGGATAAGTCCAATCCTTCAATTGAACACACTGGAATATATTGGAATAAGGGTCTCACAACATGAACTGTTCAATTTTTCTCTCCAACAGAACACAACGAGTGAAAATATCGAATAAAGTAAGTGGCCAAAACTTGTAACATGTAGTGAGTCTCAAGGAACGGTGTTAGGACCTATACCTTTCAATATTCATCTGAATAACCTCTTGATAAGAACCCATTCAACAATTATCAGTTTTGCAGATGACACTGTAATGTTCTGTGGTGACAATAGAGGTCACAAGATAATGCATTGTATAGCTGGCTTTATTGTGACCTTTTCTTTTTTCAATAAATACATCGCCAATTTCGAATAATGATCTTTATTGAGATTGAGGTTTTTGTTGCCCGATTGAAGGAAAGCTTGAGTATGGCTGGTAACCTGTTTTAATCACTGTATTTTATCCATTGTATTGCTCACTGTATTATTCCAAAACGGTGAATGAATATTATTATTATATCGCAATGTCAGGTGATATTGAACTTTTGGTACTGTCGTTCTTGTTTTTCAATTTGATTTTTTTCTTGTCTTGCATTGGCTACTCATCTCACTCGCGGAAATACGCCGGTGACGTCGAATAATTGAGTGAAATTAGTAGTTTTTCTGGTGATGATAAAATATTGACCGGCTAAATTTTATCAAATTATTATATATTCAATTCATTTGCTAATCAAAATATCTGAAAGTACGAGTGTTCACACACTTCATCCGATTAAACTTGGTACAGTCAGGATTTGCAGTAAAATTTCTCCAATTTTTTACACCTTGAATTATCCACTTTTGTTTTGAATTTCACCCTCCAAGATATATTTTTCCATTTCGCCTTCTATTTCTATTCCCATAACTTCATTCTGGGTTGCAATATAATAAACAAGTAATGTAATCTCAGGAATTTTATTCCACATTTCGAGGAAACTAACAGAAATTCAATCAAAATTAAAATCATAAGGTGTTTTTGTAAGTATGAACAGAATCATCATCCCAATATGGTGGTTTGGCTGGAACTAAGGCAATTACGAAAATCATTGACCAGGATGTTGTTCAGTATATTTCATTATCATATATCATATCAATTCATGGGGAGTGCCAGAGGAAATGTTGAGTAGAAAACATATTACACAAGAATTAATCAATTAATTAAGATATTCGATGATAATGAATATTTTTATCTTTGTATAAATAATCTACAATATTTCAGTTATTTTCACATTTTTTATATCAACCAAGCATTGACCACGTTGTCAAATATTGAAATATTCAGTAGAGTCGAAATCTTTTAGTTATGAATTCATTTCACAATTGCATTAACTTGATCCAAATTGATTGAATTAAATCCAATCGTCTGGGTCTTTTAATGTAGTTGAAAGGTCAGCAAAGTTATTGGTTGATGATTTAGTACTATTTTATGAAGTTTGTTTTATTCCTATTTGAAAAAATTAATATATGGAGTGTTTGATGGTGAAGCTCCTGAAACACAACGGATAAATCGACATATTTATCCTTTCAATCGGTGGGCCCCCAACATCAATTCGTTTGGAATTGAATACGCCTCTTTTATTGAAGCATCAGGCTTTGTCTTTGTAACAATATACATACCTGATTTACTTTATTACGCTTTGTGACAGAGGGGAACTGAAATGATGAAATTTTCAGATAGAAATACGCATTACTTATCTCACAAGACCGTTTAGTCGGGATATTAAATATAGCCGGATGAGGAATGGACATATTCTCCTATTTTTCATCCCTGAAGGACCCTTTTTTCTCTCGTACACTGAATTGCCGAAACACATTATGTAGGTACTATATCTGAATCCATCGGACGAGAAAACAATTGGAGGTAGATAAAAAACCGAAACTGAAACGAAATATTTGTTCCTGTTGGATGAGTTATATTTCTCTTTGTTCAGTATCCACTAGAGGAATCGACAATGCATGTATATCGATCGAATTGATGAAAATGCTACTCTCAGTGACAGTTTTTTCTGCTAGTGTCAGCTATTTTTAAATTGGAAGGCTCAAAGAAAGTGTATAATAACAGCCAATTCAAAACTTTCACAGGAGATCAAAAATAAAGTGTTTACATTCATTCATCTCAGATGCTTGTATATTTTCAATTCGAAAGATAATCAACGTTTCCAACTCATATCATTATGCTGTGTTTATTGTGCCGACCAAAAAACTAACAAAGAATGCTTCAGGAAAGAACATGATAACTCCAGGGAGTTGAGAATAACAAATTTTCGATAATTCAAACAAAAAATGAAAACCAAGCAACCCGGAAATAATAGGTGTATATATTATATATTATCTCTAAAATAGACCAATAATTCATTTTCCAACTTAGCTGAATTGAACCTATCCAGGATGTATTAACATTCACCATATTTCGGAAACGAGTACATTTGTCTTTTGACTTCTGTTCTGTCAGGCTCGTTCAAAATCTCGAAACATCTTTCTTTACATCTACTTGTTACCTGTTTCTCTGCCCTGCAATTTTTTTCATCGCTTTATTCATTCACCCATGCTTCTTTTTTTTTGAAGGTGAACTCTACTTCATCAAAGGACGACACTACATCCAAATTTTGCTGATTTATCAATATTAACATCGTGGTTTACCTATCAAAGGCTTCAACGAAATCCAGACACAGGCAATCCACCTGATTTAATCTCTTCATCGTATTCGCAACGTCGCAGGTGAAAGTGACTGAGCTGGATTCGACTGATCTGTTCCTCATGAAACCGTGCTGTGTTTCTGACAGCATGTTTCTCATATGCCAATAATTTTTTTCGTGTAAAATATTCGAGTCACTTTACAATGCCATTCGAAATAGCTATTGGACTATACGATATATCATTTCTGTCGATATTTTTACGTATAGGTGTGAGTCTTGTAAGTTTGAAATAGTCAGGAAATAACCCATACTGTAAACATCTTTGAAATATCGAGAGTACCTATTGAATATAATGAATGACATCATATCCTTTGAGCAAGAAGAAGGAAATATTATCAGGTCCAGCTGAACGTTTAGGTGTGTTTCTTGAAAGCCATATCCAAGTGTACAACTGAGATATGAGTGAATTTTGATATTTTGAGATTAAAGTATTTTGTGCGATATTCCTCCTATGATACGTCGATTTCTCGCCATATACTGATGGAAAATAATCAGCAAAACGTTTAATATTTTCTCGGCATCATCACTGTTTTCCCCTTCGATAATGAGACTGAGATTAGTATTGTTTTTGATTTTTTTCGAACTTATAAAATTCCAGAACACATCAGGCACATCAATGATCGACTTTTCAATATGTCGACTATGACTGTGGGCTTCTTTGATATCATTTTTAGCTCAGCTCTTAATCTTTTGTTAGTAATCAAACTTCTCCATGATTCGTTTTTACTTCTAAAATATTTCTTTTGCCTGAATTTATTTTTGATTTCATGTGTGAACCAATTTCTCATTATAGGACCTTGTTTTAATTATAGAACACTTATATTATATAATACATTATGAATTTGTTTATAAAAATATTCCACTCGAATATTTACAGTATTGAAATAACCCAATCCAGACCTATCAAGTAGTAAACGTGATTTATGGTATTATATACCAAACATAATCGACTTTTTTCGGAGTCCTTCAACAAGTAGGCTTGTTACTAACTCCCTACGCCATACCTCAGAAGCAGCAAGGTTCATCGCGGACCTTGAACCATGAAACGTGCCAAAGTCATTTCCCAATACGACAGAGAGAAGATCTCGAAGGAAAATCTCTGTCCCGTTGGGGATTCGAACCAACGACCCTCGGGTTGGATGCGGAACCATAGCACCAAACTCATCTCCCAGACCAATCTATTTTGTCAAGTAATTCAACCAATAGAGCTGCTTCGAAGTTATGAAATTCCCTGGAAAGATGATAATTATTATTAGATTTGTTTTTATTAACCTCAAATTCGACAAGGATGGGTGTCGCGTATTGATTGCAACATGCATTTTGCTTTTTGTTTTTTTCAACGTGGAAGCCGTCTGACATGTCTTCCACTGCCAGGACTCCGAAAAGCACTTCAGCCTCTAGGGCTCATTGTGCCTTGCTTCCCTATGTTTCATGCCAACCATTCCAACAAACTTGTTGCTCAAGTTTGTGCGGGTTAATTGCTGTTTGTTATATTCTTCTGGATCCAAATTTGGTTTTCCATTTATATGTTGCCATATATATGTTGTGATCCAGAGCCCCACATTCGCTAAGTACGTGCCGAGCTGACTCTCTGTCACATTGCCCGCAGCTGAGGAAAGTGTCCTTTGAATGAACAGTCCCCAGTCAGTAGCCCTGTTATTACCCTTATCTGATTCCTGTTACACTAGAGCAGGTCTTCAGTCTTTTTTCTCGGCCGTCCTTTCATGAAAGTTTTTTCGTGAACACTACTAGGTAGATTTTCCCAGTATTCTTTATGCTTCGCTCTCAGCCAGATTCCGTACCATGGTTTTGGATACCCCTGCTGCTTGCTCGGGTCCAGTATATAGTGTCGATTATCCTTGTTTTGCAAGCTAATCAGCTTTTTCTTCGCTTGCGATACTTCGGTGACCTGGGACCCATTGTGGAGGAGTAAGTCTATTGTGGTCTGTCAGATGTTTCAGTTCCTCGCGGCATCTCCATACCAGTCTAGATGTCACTCTGGGATTATTCAGTGACCTGAGTGAGGCTTGGCTGTCCCTTAGAATGTTGATCCTTCCATTTCGTTGAGACCTCAGATAAATTGTCGTTGGCATTGGAGTGTAGCATAAATTTCTGCTCGAAACACAGATGTGTATTGTCCGAGCAGGTAACTGTACCCTGGGTTCCTCACACAGTTTACGCAGCCCCTGTACCATATTCCGTCTTTGATCCAGCTATTAAACAGGTGGTCCAGTCGGGCATGTTATTGGGGAGATTGTCGCTTTGCCACTCTTCACGATCTCTTATCATTACTGAGAAACTCTTGTTGTATATAAATAAATTGGGGTGCCATGTGGTCTGTATATATATATATATATATATATATATATATATATATATATATATATATATGAGGATGCTGGGCTGTTGTGAACGTAAACTCTTTGTTATTTGGTCGAGCTTTCGAGAATGTTTATTCTCTTTTTCAGGACTGAAATATCTGAAATATGCATATAAAGTTACAAACACATTGTAAAATATGAGGTTAGGATTACTTACTAACGTGAGGTTATGTAAGAAGTCATGCGTAGAGATAAGGAAAAAAACATCATTTTCTCATGCTTATGTGGTTTAAAATCGATTAAAACTGTTAATAAACACTAAAATTGTACTAAGATTTTGGAAACTGAGAGCAGTGCTGCTTTCATATTTTACAATGTGTTTGTAACTTCATATGCATATTTTAGATGTCTTGAAAAAGAGAATAAAAATTCTCGAAAGCTCGACCAAATAACAAATAGTTTACGTTCACAACAGCCCAGCATTTTGACTGCATCCTCACAAAACATTCCGCTTTTCCTCAACTAGTCAGTCAAGACTACCCTTCGCCTTTATATATATATATATATATATATATATATATATATATATATATATATATATAAGCATACCACTATCTACCGAGCGTCCGTACATTAACAAATTACTATCTTCCAAGCGTCCGGCTCCAACAGAGCGTCCATATATGGACGCTCTGAAGAAACTGTGTAGAATCTGAACTCAGAGCACCAGAGTAGTTCACATATTTGAAAATTCGTTGGACGCCTTCTTGATAGTTGTGCAAATTTTTCGAATACTTTTGTATATTATTAGTTCATCAGGTTTGCCGCCAGCGACGCAAGGAGCATTTCTGAATATTCATTGAAAGGTATATATTACTTTCGGACCGTCGATTTCCAAGCGTCTTTCAATTTCTGAAGAAGAGGCAACGCTGAATAGGGGCTGATTTCAGAAGGCAGCGTGTTTTAAAAAGTGCAGTATTTGTTGACAAACATTCGTTGAGTGAAGAGTGAGTGATATTTGATAAACCGATTTCAGATAAGTTATGAATCAAATGAGGTTTTGACACACACTCATGACTACTTTGTATTCTTTCGCTGTTTCTGCTTGAGTTCATCAACGCAATGATAGAGTAGGGGGTTTTTCAAGGCGAACTAAGCTTTTCGCGAGAAACCACACCATTCCTATCTTCTTCAAAGGCTAGCCACTCGCGCCAGCAAAACGTCAGGAAGAAATTCCAAAAAACGACGACCTCCAAACCCGAACAAAAGTAGTGATACAGATGGCTTTTCCTTTAAGGATATCATGCCAGAGTGGTGATAGGATGTCGTGTGTGTCCAATATCCTTTACAACTATTTGGTTTGAACCTCACAACAGGGAGAACAAAAAATTAATTTCAATTCGTTATTTACAACCTCTATGGATTGTGTAATAGATCATTCATCAACTAGCCCCCATGAATTGAATTAATCGAAATAATTCATGATCGGTATTTTTGATACATGGTGGTAAAAAAAAATTGGTTTGAAAACCATTTGTTTTTCATTCCGGATACGCGATGTAATATCATATACAGGGTGGCTCATCGAAAATATATCGCAAGGCATTAGAGACTGGAAAATTAATTTCGATAAAATCCGAATACACGTCAGAACGACAATTTTTGACAAAAAATCAAAAATTTCATTTGATTCAACTCAAAAACATACCGTATTAGTTAAGTGAATGTGCACACTGTTGAACGCTTATCTTTGGATCTTTCGGAGTGCTGTGAACTTTGGTTTTATATGCTCAAAAAAAACTAAAAGACTCAAGTCGGGCGACCAAGAGGGCCACTCAGTTGCACCCCTTCGTTTACCCAGGGACCTGGAAACGTGCCATTCGAGTAATTGCGTACATTCAGCAAGTAATGGGGGGAGCTCCGTTTTGTGGAAAAATATTTCTTGTGCATCACATGCAGGGTCATTCTCTATGATATTTGTCATTCTATATGATATTTGTAATTGCGTACATTCAGCAAGTAATGGGGGAGAGCTCCATTTTGTGAAAAAATATTTCGTGTGCATCACATGCAGGATCATTCTCTATGACATTTGTTATAAATGAGTCGATGGCAATTTGTAGTGAATCCAGATACAGGACACACGATGAAAATTACCTGTTATTGAATAATACCAAGCTAGGTAGGGTCCCATCAGAAAAACAGGGAGTTCTGCCAATAATCTCAAGCCCTATGAATGTTGTCTTATTACCTCAGGTGGTCAGTCAGTATACTCAATAACGATCGGAAATTCTGAATCGATTGAAACGTCGCGTCGTGCTGATACTAACAACTCAGACAATGGAAGTCTGCGATAACAGTAGCAAATTGACATCACTCTAAAAATTTTTAAAAAAATATGCGAAGGATATGCACAGCATTAAAAAACAAAGAAACCTCTCGAATCAATTTATTGGAATGAAACGGTCAGTATTTAGGTGAAATAAAATCGGTTCTTGCATTTTTCGTCAAAGGTAGTGTTGAAATTTCGAAATTCGATATTTTCTGAACGAGAAATATCTTATTTGAAGAGTTATCATTTCATTTACTTCTTTCTGAATGATTCGAGTGATAACGCCTAACGCTCCACTTAGGGGAAGGTTTGGTTATGCTTCTGTTGCTGTTGTTGTAAAACTCACACCTAAAACTCCAGAAAATTGCATGTATTCATGCAGGTTTTTCGAGTTGCATGATTTTTTTTGGTGCGATAAGTTGCTACGTCTGTTTTCGGGTGTGTTGGGCCACAAAAAATATTTAATATCATTCAGTGTCTCAGAACTTCGTATTTTCTTATAAAAATATTGGTGTGGAATCATGAATTTTTTTTTGCAGTCATTATTATATCCATCCGTACAGTGGCAACTGTAGTAACCTTTTTTAATTAAAAAAGACCATCAATTCTAGCCCTATACAGTGTCATTCCCAAAGTATGCACCATATGGGAAACTCATTTATTAAGGGTCTTTCGACAAAAAGTTATTCCTGATAAAAGTTTGTGCATCCCCTGAAACCGAATATGCACCAACAAAATACGGTAAAACAGACGTTATATACGAGGAGCCTTCAAATATTTGATTTTGAGACAATTGTAAAGTACTCTTATTCTGAAAAATCTCGGGAAATGTTATTTGGAAAAGTTGTTCAGCATCAAAAAATACATCCAAGTTTGAAGGCATGGCCATCTGAGTGAAGTTTAATTTTTTACCCACTTTTCTCAAATGGGGACTACGAAAACAAAAATTTGTTGAAACGATAAATAGACAGCATCCTGTATATCACGGTTTATCTCAGAAGGCTGTAATATTACAAATCACACAAGTAAGGTGTTAACCAGGGTCAATTTTTTTGAAGAGTTGAATAATTTTCTAAGTTTTTGGTGCAAGGTTATTTTTATTTTTCGTTGACACCGAATGTTACTGAAAATTATACAGTATTCTAACAATAACTTAATATTCGATAATATCAAGTCACAAAACGTCAAAATAAAATAGGTATTTTGGAAACAACTTATTGATTTTCTGGAGATTTTCTTGTCCAAAATAGTTATGAAAAAAATGGGTAAAAAAGTAAAACTTCACTAAGATGGCCATGCCTTCGAATCTGGATGTATTTTTTGATGCTGAACAACTCTTCCAAACAACATTTTCCGAGATTTTTCAAAATACTCATGTCTCAAAATCAAATATTTGAAGGCTCCTCGTATATCACGTGTGTTTTACTGTATTTTGTTGGTGCATGTTTAGTTTTAGGGGATACACAAACCCTTATCAGGAATAATTTTTTGTCGAAAAACCCTCAATAAATAAGTTTCCCATATGGTGCATACTTTGGGGATGACACTGTATTTGTTTGGCCCCCCTCTCAACATATATTTTGGCTGCTCATTACAAACACAAGTGAACACTTTGCCGTGTACCCTTTTATAACAGAGTATCTCCACAAATGAATTTTTCTTAATATATTTATTTATTTTTTATGAGTTGGAATGTGATTCTTAGGGCCATTTTTCAGATATGTGGTCATGTCATGATTTAGTAATGTTTGAAGAAAAATATATAATTTCTTGTAGGGACTGGTATTTTAGTAAGCTTAATACAAAGCTAAATAACGAACAACATGACCACAGGTAGTGTGGCAATTAATACTGATGTTTATAAGCTGTGGAAAAAGTCAGTTTTACATAAATTGTATATATTTAACAAATCACATATGAGTGTATAGATAAAAATAACAAGTACATAGTGAAATTAAAAAAGTATCAAAGCAATATATCAGAGCTCAGAAAGTCAACCCACAAGTAGCATCTTAAAGTTTACCTATTGCCGTTATGGTTTAATCTGGCATCATCGCCGGGCGCTTACGAATCGGAAGGACGAAAGTAAAATATATAAAGCGGACGCCAGCTAGCGGAAATGCTTGAATATATATTGGACGCTGAGAGGGGGCTCCATGAAAGGACGCTTAGGAATGGACAAATGAAAATTCCAATTATTTATAGTCGAAAAACAAAGTCCAAACAGTTTCCATGACACGTCGTGTATGAATCTTGAAAATATTCATCTGTACAACTACAGGTTTCTTGAGAACTACATGACGGACGCTCAGAGATTGAGTTGTGAAAAGACGCCAGGAAGATAGCTGGATGTATATATATATATATATATATATATATATATATATATATATATATATATATATATATATATGATGGCTGGGACTTCCAGTTGACCTCTAGGTAGAACAGTGTTCGTCATATATCCAGAACTCTTTTCATTTCATTGAAACACTAGAAACGTTCAACCTCCGACCAACAGACATTCTCGTAAGGTTCGATGTAGCATCTCTTTTCAAGAATATTCCTTCAGCTGAAACCTTGGAAACCTTTGGAAACCAAGCATCAAATCTCTGAAGATAATCTCAACCTCATCAGCCATTGTATGTCCAGTACATACTTTCTTTTTCAGGGCAAATTCTACAAACAAGTTAAAGGACCTCCGATGGTTCCCCCATCTCCTCAGTTTTTGCAAACCTCTACATGATAGACTCCGAAACCAGAGCCATTGACACATCTGAACTCAAGCCTACTTGCTGGCTCCGATACGTAGATGACATCTTTGCCATTTGGCCTCATGGGTTTGAAACCCTGCCAACATTCCTGACCCACCTTAACACCTTTCACCCCAACATACAATTCACTATGGAAATAGAAAAGGACGACTCCCTCCCATTCTTGGATGTTCTCATCAGGAAGTCAAACAATTCTTTCACTCATACCATCTACCGCAAACCGACCAATACAAACCGGTACCTCAATGCCAAGTCTCATCATCACCCAGCACAATTGAATTCGGTTCTGAATTCTCTCATACATAGGTCCTTCAAACTCACTGATAACCACAATACATCCAATGAAATGGAAAAGCTCAAATCCGCACTTACCCAAAACGATTTTTCCGATTCCCAAATCCACAAGTCTATGAAACTCCAGCAAACCCGAGATCTCCACCCTAGACCCCCGAAGGACGAACCTGAACGACAAAAGGCTTTCCTTCCATATATTCATGGTGTTACTGATAAAATAAGTCGAATTCTGACACGACATGACATCAAAACCATTTTCACAGCTAACAACCAAATATCCACCTACCTTCGAACACCCAAAAACACAATCCCCAATGAAACCCAAGGAATATATGAAATATCATGCTCTAACTGTCCCAGAACAGACATCGGCCAGACCAACCGACGAGTGTCCTGTAGAGCATATGAACACGAACTAGCAGTCCGTAATTCTGACACAAACTCAGCATTATTTCAACATCATTTAGAAACAGGCCACAAAATAGGTTTCAAAAACACCAAAACCGTTGCCACAGCCAAAACCCTCCAAACTAGAGTTACCCGTGAAGCCATTGCAATCGAAAAACGTCCCAACTGTCTCAATAAACGCGACGATTCCCAAAGACTCTCCAATAAGTGGAAATCACCTTTGGTCCGACGTACTTCCATTTACTCTGACTTGAGTACTAATCCGTTCGAACCTCTCCCATCGACCGTCCGATCCCTGATCCTGCTATAATTACTGATGAACCCTAAAATCCCACCAACCTTCAATCCTCGATCTCCAGTGATGAAACCCAGTTAGTAAGACAACTCAGACCTAGACGCAAGGTCACTCAGTCTTGAAAATGGCTCCGTAATGGGAGCCGAAACGTAGACTCCAGACGCGGATCAACCGGGAGTTCCAGCCATCACATTTCTGACCGCGGAAGTCTGACAAACACACACATATATATATATATATATATATATATATATATATATACATATATATATATATATATATATATATATATATATATATATATATATATATATATATATATATATATATATTATAAATGGTTCAACAGTGTGAATTCAAACACAATAAATGATACGCCAGGGATACTGAATATTTTCCTCTCCATTTCTTGTCTTTTATTTTAATATTGTACATCAATATTATTCCTATTGATATTTTCATGTATGAAAGTAGTTGTGTCAATCTTGCTCTGTTTGTTCGTCCTACCTAGAGCAACAAATATTTTCACTTATTGATAATATGTCAACAGCATATGAGTGTAAATAGTATCCAGTCGAATATCATTTATGTAAACAACAAGCATATATACGTACAACGTATACTACAGTGTTATATATTGACGAAGTTTACGTTGAATGGCATAATTTTCGATTGCTCGATTGATTCCAAATACTGCCTTTGTATATATTATGATATAGTCATCCATTTTCTGGAATTAGCAAAGATATTATCATGACTCACTTTGTACCACAAAGACGAATAGCAAGGGAATAATTTCATTTACTGGGGAGTCTTAAGTTGTCCAAGTCCTGATGTTAAAATACCCTTTTGTGTCGCAAGTTCTAATAAGAATGGGAATATATGACCCACGTCACCCAGGCTCGATTACCCCTATGAATTATAGTGTATACTTTGTAACTCTGTGTGTACGCAAGGGTTGAGCTTTGAGTGTTTCTGTTAAAAGAATGAGACTTACAATTTATCTTCAGTCTCCAGTGTTCGAATGGTGGTGATTACGATACCACGAACTCGGATAATAAAGTTGGTTTCGATACTGGGTTGTTAAGGAAATATTTTTAGTTCGGAAATAACTGAATCATTTATTCTGTTTGGATGAACATTCTCTGCTTCAATTCGAAAAAACTGTAATTTTGAAACCTGATTTTTTGTCAAAGGCTACAGTGACCTCGACAGTGACCGAAACAATAATAATATGAAAACAGGATAGCAAAGCGCGAGATACTCGTTAGAGATATCGCAAGCTCCAATTTTTTTTTTCTGGGGATTTTCATTTTATCGTGTTCGCAAGAATGATTCGTCTTCAATGTTTTTAAAATTCTGGTCCGGCATCAATTATTTGAAGCGTTCATTTATTTATTTATTTACTCATTTATTCATAGGAATACAAAAGAGACGAGACAGTATTCACGAAAAATGCATATTATTAGTTGACCTAGGAGAAAAAAAGCAATAGATACATTTTTGCAGTAAGTGGTGAAAGAAAACACTTGATCGTCATTCAATAGCCAGAGAAAGAAATGGTTTTAGTTTGCTCACTTTTAAGACACTGATGTAGAGGGGAGTCCATGTAGTAATTTGTCTTTGTTGAAGAAATGTTGAACAATTGATGTCGGTTTGAATGATGTGGAATATTGAAATGAATTAGATCGTTCATAAAAGTGATATCAGTTGGATCGTTCAACATTTCGAAAGTGAATTTGATATCAGCAATACCTATTCTTTCAGCAAGACTGATCAAATTCAATTCTCGGCAAAAAAGTTCCCGATTTTTTCGGTGAATCTCGGAAGTATTTTCTGCTGACGTGATCAATAAATTTGTTCTGAATACTTTCAATTTATTTCGTGTATATGATATAATGTAGCGAAGCTTAGCGAGCTTTTTACATATGCATGTAAATGTATTACCATTTTGTTGTTACCCGTTATATTTGATCAAACTTGGCTGCTTCAAAAACGAATATTTAGTAACCCTCTTCTTAATGTCCACCAACAAGATTTCATCGAGTTACGAATATGATCTTTTTCTTAGATGGTGCATATTAATCGAATATCAATATTCTTCATCGAAAATTGTAAATGAAAGGGCTAAAATATGTCATAAAACATGAACTATTTTCTGTGTTTTCTTCAGTTGTAAACTTTCGACTGGGTAGTGAGATTAGTGAATCGATTCGATTCGGTGAGTTGGAAAAAATATTGCAATTTTATAAAAACTGAATGTAAGTGGTCGTTACTTGGATGAATATCCATATTAAACAAATAATGTAAAGTTGCTTGTGAGATTTTCAGAACTTTGAAGTTCCTGCTTGAGGAAGCTAGTGTATAGCGAAACACGTGTCTCGATTTAGTAAACCCTAATATGTGAAAATCTTTCGGGCAACTGTATATTATTTGTTTCCAATTTTGTGTCCTAGAACAATTTTTATCGCTTTCAATTCCCTCATAAATATTACCAATTTCAATGTTCATATTACTCATGCTGTATGGTTATAATTTTGGGATTGTTGTGTAGTTTCGATTATGCTGGGGATAGTTCTGATGTTCTTAAATCACCCGAGCAATCAATTGAATAATAAACCAGAATTGACATGACTTTTTTATAATATATCATCATTTTCTCCAGTACTAAGAGAAATGGATAGTTATTACTTTCATTGAATAACCAGAGTTTTGAATTCCACAATTGATATTCTGGAAGCTGCGCTCATGTTGCGCAACTTGTGGACAAACACTGACATATTGTGGAAAAATGATCATCTTCAGGAGCATCTGAAAAATATCCATCATTTCCCTCTTCATTAGCAAAGTGATTTTTCAATAGTTATATATTATGTATAAGTGGAATGGCATAAACGTTCCTCAAGTTTCGTGGAAATAATGAATGAAGACTTTTGTAATGAGTCCAAGATCACGGTGCCATCAATTTCAAGCAGATGATAATGTCAGTCTGTATTACGATAAAACATAATCCACTTCCATGCTGAGAAAATTGACTATGTCAGATTCGTTGATGTAATGAATGGAAATTCATGGAATTTGTGTGATTATCTCATATTGCTCATTGACCAAGTTTTCATTCATGAGGTGACTTCTGAAATATAATGAACCTTGGTACATATATGCAGTGGTATAGCTATTACTGGATATCAGAATGGGCGAATACGATCACAGAAGCCTATGATTTCATAATATATGCGAAGGGTCAAGAATATCCCCTAGAACTAGAATCGTGTCGCTCTTCTATCATAAGGAGATATTGTTGAAAAACTAGAACTCTCGAAGTAGTTTATTCATGAATTCTATATTTAGAGATGATGTCGTATGATTTTGAATATGGAAAGCTCAAAGTTCTTCCACTGTCAATCACATTTTGATGAGATTCAGATCATGTCACCTTCTGATGATGTCATCTTTGGCCAGAGTGTGAATCGAAAAAAGCATGTTTTAGAGAATTCGCCATTTTCTTTATTAATTCTTTCTAAAGTTCCATTCATAAAAAAAATACATTACATTAAGAAGTTACAAGTTATTGAAAGAAAAAATCATCGATACGGAAAAAAGTACCACCAGATGATATTCATTTTATACCTACATTCAGTAGTGATTTGTTGAAGTTCAATGAGCAAAAAAAGATAATAATAGTAAGCACAAAAATAGCTTTCCACCTTCTATTTCAGGATAATCATGAATTATTTGAAAAAAAAACATGAAAAGTAATGGAAATTGATGTATTCTGAAATGAAAATTATATTTTCTGATGTACAATCGACTATTCGGAAAATCAAATGATTGATTTTTTCCAGAATTCAATTCACTATTCTGAAATACTATTGATGCTTTCTGAAAAATGACTCACCATTATGAAATTTGATAGACGCTTTCTGAAGTACAACTGAAAAAGGTGTAGTGTAGCCACAGAATTATTCATCTTCATTGGTTCAAGCCATAATGACTTTCATTCCATAATATTTTTTGGTCCTTACATTAATAGTGTCTCATGTGTTCTGAGAGTTTATTGATGAAGACAAATTAAAGATAATCATGTCCTAATTAACACATTATTTGTCTTGAGAGGAATGCAAGCAGTTAGTTGTTTCATATTTTTTTCATTGTCAAATATTCTTCCGGGCATTTTTCTGTATAGTTCTCAATCTTATAGCTGTCAGAAGTTTTAACATCTGAGCTTTACTCAGTTATGTTTCTGTTACCTGCTCAAGTGACCAACAAAAGAAAATGGTACTGTATACAGTAAAGCAAAAAACGGTAATCATACAGAGAATACTCAACTCGAGTTGGATAGGTTTAGTTATTTCTGAATCCAATTATAAGACACGCACGGCAAAAAAATAAAGAAAAAAAATGCAAATTACTAGTCTATCTGAAAAACACACAGGCAAAGACATGCTTCTTCTTAACGATTCCTCAGAATACCTCGAATTTTTTTGAATCATGTAGTTTGCAGTTCATTTTATCACTTCTTTGTCATTTCACATTCTTGTATCGGATTTTTCAAGAATGTTTTTACTGTTTTTTATTTGTTTTTTTCCACTCAGTATTCAAATTATATCTGCTCTCATTCTTTTCACGCATTCCATTCAATGTTAATTCCTTTTTTTTTCACTCATTGATCCACATTCTTTTCCATACGTCTTTCCTTTTTTCACATATTTCATTATTTTCACTAAAATGTATTCAACGGTGTTTTGCTACAGCTCTTTCCTTTCCAATTTAGTTTCCTTTCAAGAAAGTGGAATTCATTGCTGTTAGTGTTATATCGATGGGATTTTATGAAAAGCCCATTCAAAGCGTTTTATTCTTCCCGAAATGAAAGAAAACGTAGCTGTTATAGATAGATTGTTTTTCCTTTTTGTGACTGAATCAAACATTTATGAATGAAATATTGATATCAACACAGGGTATTTCTCAAATTTTTTATGTTACTCTTCTCTTTGTATTATTTTCATTGATTTGCAGAAGGAGAAGCCAGAAGCGGATATGATATTTTTCCATTGGTTATCACCTCTCCTTTAATTTCGTTTCTTTGATTCGTAACTATTTTTGAGCGTTTAAATAATTGTCCGATTAATCCGCTACTTTTTGGATAATTAGTCGTCGAATTAGTATCACTACAAAGAAGCTAACTTACTGCACGAACATACCCTAATGAAAATATTCTACAGAAGTATCAGTGACCAAATTTCTATAAGTGGTCAATTATTTTCGAAATTAGAAAACCAACGACTTCCAGAGAGTTGGTAATGACACCGATTTTCTATAACCTCTACACTATTGTGCATTATTCATTAGGTTCGAATTTTCCCCTAACATATATTTTTCTTTGAAATATTTCCCAACTCTTCTATAAAACTTGTTACTTCCTTCATCTCTTCTTTTTTTTTTCTTCAACTTCCACTGCCTGTGGCAGTTTTATTTTCAACATTAATAATTCGTTAGAAATTTTGGCAGCTTTTTCTCAAATCATAATTTATCCCCGATCTTAAGCCAATGTTTTCATTTTCGTACAAATGACCATTCAATAAAAAACCTTCTGTTCATCTTACTCAACGGTTTCTACAGAATTGTTTTCTAGGCCTGCCATCACTGTGATGTACCGCATTGCGAAACTGAGCCCTAATTTAATATTGAATTAAAATACTTACGTCGATTGTATGCTGCCTGTACTATACTTACTCTCAACATAAAGGGAAGATATTTTCTGGTATGTTCTATTCCATAATACATATTTTCGTTCACTGAACTCTATGCTTATATATGCATATTCAATATACATAACTCGAAACAAGCCCTGATTGCAGTGTTCGGAGTTTCATTTCGAATGTTTTCAAGCCATCCGGAGGGGTGAGTTGAAACCCTCGATTTCCTTACCGATGTGAAGTTAGCAGCAAAAATGTAGCAGCTTTTTTTCCGGAAATACCCGAACGGTCATTGGCGTAGAAAAGGGTATATACTTTTTTTAGGTACCTGCAGTAATAATTAATGCATTTCAGTTGCTTACTACCTTGAAATTGAATCCGAGAGTGAACTGAATTTAAAAAATTTGAGACAAAGACCATATATTCTGTATACTCAATAAAGAACATGATGACAAAAAATAATACGCAGATGAAAAAAATAATTAGAAAATATAAAATAGGACGGATCCTAAAGGTTTGTACGGGTAAGAGACGATTATTATCATCTGCAGTGACACTCTGCATGATGAAATGAACCAGTAATAATTGCAACTCTACTAGAGCAAGCGATAGAATCAAGCAACGATCATGAAAATTGACACCTGTAACAAAAAAATTACAATCGCTCTAGAACAGCAGTCTATATGTCGGCCATTGCTTGCTTTGAAAACAAATCGGGATATGCTTCATTGGGATGAAAACGAAAAGCCAACATAAAATTGATACCGACTGTTTCAATTGAATAGTTGACCAAACCTTATCAATTACAATATCTTCGGCACCGTCTAAGGGGTCAAATTAATAATCGAAAAACCAAAAAATCGATTTAAATATGAAGGAGACGAAAAGCCAGCTTGAAATTGATACAGATTGTTTCAGTCGGATTGTTGAACAATCCGTATCGGGAAAAATCTCTTCGGCCCCGTCTAAGGGGGTCAAATAGCTGACAACAGAACTAAAAAATCGATTTAAATATGAAGGAGACGAAAAGCCAGCTTGAAATTGATCCCAATTGTTTCAATCAGATAGCTGAACAATCCATAACAAGGAAAATTTCTTCGGCCCCGTCTAAGGGGGTCAAATAACTGATAAAAGAACTAAAAAATCGATTTAAATATGAAGAAGACGAAAAGCCAGCTTGAAATTGATACCAATTGTTTCAATCAGATAGCTGAACAATCCGTATCGAGAAAAATCTCTTCGGCCCCGTCTAAGGGGGTCAAATAGCTGACAACAGAACTAAAAAATCGATTTAAATATGAAGGAGACGAAAAGCCAGCTTGAAATTGATCCCAATTGTTTCAATCAGATAGCTGAACAATCCATAACAAGGAAAATTTCTTCGGCCCCGTCTAAGGGGGTCAAATAACTGATAAAAGAACTAAAAAATCGATTTAAATATGAAGAAGACGAAAAGCCAGCTTGAAATTGATACAGATTGTTTCAGTCGGATAGTTGAACAATCCGTATCGGGAAAAATCTCTTCGGCCCCGTCTAAGGGGGTCAAATAGCTGACAACAGAACTAAAAAATCGATTTAAATATGAAGGAGACGAAAAGCCAGCTTGAAATTGATCCCAATTGTTTCAATCAGATAGCTGAACAATCCATAACAAGGAAAATTTCTTCGGCCCCGTCTAAGGGGGTCAAATAACTGATAAAATAACTAAAAAATCGATTTAAATATGAAGAAGACGAAAAGCCAGCTTGAAATTGATACCAATTGTTTCAATCAGATAGCTGAACAATCCGTATCGAGAAAAATCTCTTCGGCCCCGTCTAAGGGGGTCAAATAGCTGACAACAGAACTAAAAAATCGATTTAAATATGAAGGAGACGAAAAGCCAGCTTGAAATTGATACAGATTGTTTCACTCGGATAGTTGAACAATCCATATCGAGGAAAATCTCTTCGGCCCCGTCTAAGGGGGTCAAATAACTGATTAAAAAACTAAAAAATCGATGTAAATATGAAGGAGACGAAAAGCCAGCTTGAAATTGATACAGACTGTTTCAATCAGATAGTCGAACAATCCATGACAGGGAAAATCTTTTCGGCCCCGTCAAAAGGGGGTCAAATAACTGATGAAAGAACTAAAAAATCGATTTAAATATGAAGGAGACGAAAAGCCAGCTTGAAATTGATACAGATTGTTTCAATCAGATAGTTGAACAATCCATAACAAGGAAAATCTCTTCGGCCCCGTCCAAGGGGGTCAAATCGATTATCAAAAAACTAAAAAATTGATTTAAAAACGAAGGAGACGAAAAGCCAGCTCGAAATTAATACAGATTATTTCGGTCAGATAGATGAACGATCCATATCAAGGAAAATCTCTTCGGCCCCGTCTAAGGGGGTCAAATAACTGATTAAAAAACTAAAAAATCGATTTAAATATGAAGGAGACGAAAAGCCAGCTTGAAATTGATACAGATTGTTTCAATCAGATGGTTGAACAATCCATAACAAGGTAAATCTCTTCGGCCCCGTCCAAGGGGGTCAAATCGATTATCAATAAACTAAAAAATTGATTTAAAAACGAAGGAGACGAAAAGCCAGCTCGAAATTAATACAGATTATTTCGGTCAGATAGATGAACGATCCATATCAAGGAAAATCTCTTCGGTCCCGTCTAAAGGGGTCAAATAACTGATTAAAAAACTAAAAAATCGATTTAAATATGAAGGAGACGAAAAGCCAGCTTGAAATTGATACAGATTGTTTCAATCAGATGGTTGAACAATCCATAACAAGGTAAATCTCTTCGGCCCCGTCCAAGGGGGTCAAATCGATTATCAATAAACTAAAAAATTGATTTAAAAACGAAGGAGACGAAAAGCCAGCTCGAAATTAATACAGATTATTTCGGTCAGATAGATGAACGATCCATATCAAGGAAAATCTCTTCGGCCCCGTCTAAGGGGGTCAAATAACTGATGAAAGAACTAAAAAATCGATTTAAATATGAAGGAGACGAAAAGCCAGCTTGAAATTGATACAGATTGTTTCAATCAGATAGTTGAACAATCCATAACAAGGAAAATCTCTTCGGCCCCGTCCAAGGGGGTCAAATCGATTATCAAAAAACTAAAAAATTGATTTAAAAACGAAGGAGACGAAAAGCCAGCTCGAAATTAATACAGATTATTTCGGTCAGATAGATGAACGATCCATATCAAGGAAAATCTCTTCGGTCCCGTCTAAAGGGGTCAAATAACTGATTAAAAAACTAAAAAATCGATTTAAATATGAAGGAGACGAAAAGCCAGCTTGAAATTGATACAGATTGTTTCAATCAGATGGTTGAACAATCCATAACAAGGTAAATCTCTTCGGCCCCGTCCAAGGGGGTCAAATCGATTATCAAAAAACTAAAAAATTGATTTAAAAACGAAGGAGACGAAAAGCCAGCTCGAAATTAATACAGATTATTTCGGTCAGATAGATGAACGATCCATATCAAGGAAAATCTCTTCGGCCCCGTCTAAGGGGGTCAAATAACTGATTAAAAAACTAAAAAATCGATTTAAATATGAAGGAGACGAAAAGCCAGCTTGAAATTGATACAGATTGTTTCAATCAGATGGTTGAACAATCCATAACAAGGTAAATCTCTTCGGCCCCGTCCAAGGGGGTCAAATCGATTATCAAAAAACTAAAAAATTGATTTAAAAACGAAGGAGACGAAAAGCCAGCTCGAAATTAATACAGATTATTTCGGTCAGATAGATGAACGATCCATATCAAGGAAAATCTCTTCGGCCCCGTCTAAGGGGGTCAAATAACTGATTAAAAAACTAAAAAATCGATTTAAATATGAAGGAGACGAAAAGCCAGCTTGAAATTGATACAGATTGTTTCAATCAGATAGTTGAACAATCCATAACAAGGAAAATCTCTTCGGCCCCGTCCAAGGGGGTCAAATCGATTATCAACTTATGCCCGAAAGGTTAGTAAAAGATTTTTGGCAGAACAGACCAAAGTAACGACAAAATTTAAAACTAACTTTCATGAAACTCAACCAAAATGAAATGGGAAATCGAACGTGAGTAACTTATTCTAGAAGAATAAAACTGTAAATCTATAATATGCATCAACAGTGCGCGCAAGAGAACAGCCAGTGTTATGAGCAACTAGTAAATTAGATTCCGAAAAACGCAGCATATAACTGAGTACATAGATATACCGAAAGCAGGCAGTGAACGGCTGATAGAATTGTTGCTTAGGTGCGTTAGATGATTCGTCTGCGGAACAAAAATGATTGTAATTTCTTTTGTCATAATCGGATCACTTTAAAATTTTATATTATTGAATATTATTAGTACATTTATATTACTGTCTTCGAATCTAGTTGATAACTCTTTTCTAAGATATACTTTGCTCTTGGTTATTTCTATAAAAACATGAATTATTGACAATTCCTGAAACATTGTATCGGGCATTCATGGTTACTAAGCATAATGTCGGGTTCTGTGAATAATACTGTCATTTTCATAAAAATCTTTACATAAACACATTCGAATGTGTTTAACTACATTCGCTTTATAAAGATACCTACAGTGTATCGGAACATGTCGCGAAAACAATAAATTTTGTGGAAATTTAATCGTGTCTACCTTATAGCGTAATGATATATTTTATATTTCCCAAAGAGTCGTACACGCTCTTATTTTAATATTTTTGTTTTTGTAAAGATTTTTATGAAAATGACAGTATTATTCACAGAACCCGACATTATGCTTAGTAACCATGAATGCCCGATACAATGTTTCAGGAATTGTCAATAATTCATGTTTTTATAGAAATAACCAAGAGCAAAGTATATCTTAGAAAAGAGTTATCAACTAGATTCGAAGACAGTAATATAAATGTACTAATAATATTCAATAATATAAAATTTTAAAGTGATCCGATTATGACAAAAGAAATTACAATCATTTTTGTTCCGCAGACGAATCATCTAACGCACCTAAGCAACAATTCTATCAGCCGTTCACTGCCTGCTTTCGGTATATCTATGTACTCAGTTATATGCTGCGTTTTTCGGAATCTAATTTACTAGTTGCTCATAACACTGGCTGTTCTCTTGCGCGCACTGTTGATGCATATTATAGATTTACAGTTTTATTCTTCTAGAATAAGTTACTCACGTTCGATTTCCCATTTCATTTTGGTTGAGTTTCATGAAAGTTAGTTTTAAATTTTGTCGTTACTTTGGTCTGTTCTGCCAAAAATATTTTACTAACCTTTCGGGCATAAGTTGATTATCCTGACAAGGAATTAGTTTGTTTTCTATTTTCTTCGTCATCATCCACTACTTAGTATATTATTATTCGCTATTGTTTGAATAGGTACTATTTTAGAAAACCATTCGATAAAAAAATCATTATTTCGTTTCCAACACGAGCCGTTCTCAAAAATTTTTGCTTCAATTTGAATATTCACCTACGTACAATAAAATAATAAGAGAAATAATGGGTCGAAAATATTTATCGAAGTTGAAGGTTTACGAAGCTATTGCGAAAGAACTCAAACAATATTGTAGTTCCTACGACTTCGAACATAAATTTAGTGAATTGATTACTAAAAAAATTGCACTGTCAATTAAAAATACCAAATACGGCTTCCCCAGTGTTATATCGCGTATTGTAAACGATACAGAGAGTTTCAAGATATACTTTCAACAAAAATACTTCGGAAAGACGATCCAAGGAGACCCTCTCTTTCATCAGTTGAGATCATATTTACTGAAGAGTGGAATCGATAGTCAAAATATTTGTAAGAATTGGAGAAACAAGGAAACCCTTTATGGAAGAATTTGTGCAGATCTGAGTATGAAAAATTCTCTCAAGAATAGAAAAAAAATATATAATACTTGGAGAATATTGAATTCGAAAGCTTCTATGGAAATCAATGATACCGAGAACGAACAACATATTTTGGGCATGTCTTCGGACAACTCGCACATGCGTAATGAGTCAGATATCATCGAAAATGAGTCACTGGTGGATGAATCTGATATCAATACACATGATTCCATGCCAGAAAATGAAATAGAAAATAGAAAAACCCATTTCAATCCTGAAAACTATGGGGAAAGATCTGTGGAAGATTTGAGAAAAACAATTTCAGACAAAATTCTGTACATGTCAACACCAAAACTGAATCTGAAAGATGACATTTCGGCTGTTGGGAATGGCTGTGATGAAATAATTATGGATATGTGCAAACCAGACATTGTCAATGCTGAACAAATCGAGTTAGCCTCACCTTACACTGAAAATTTTTTTTCAAACAAAGTGATTGATGTATCGAGCGGTTCTAATACTGCCGGTGTACCAACGAACGAAAAGGCTTTATCCCAGAAAGAAACAGAAATAACACCAGAAGACTTTGGTATTCCGAGAGAACTACTAAATTTATCTAGCCCAACATCAGTGGATGTTATTTTACCAACAAATACCAAAAATATTGATAATGAAGAACATAATAATGCTTCTTTCAAAGAATGCACGTTATTAGAAGGAACCTTCATGGTGGAGAAAAATATATGGGATTTGATATATACAGACGGTAAACTCCATAGAAAGTACTATCCTTATTACATCCGTAATAGAATAAAGAAATATGTCAATAATGTTTGCATTATAGTTTTCAAATTCGTGAAATATTACAAGAAAAACAGGATGATCAATATATTTGGAGTGTGCAAACATAATAAATACATGTGTAAAAAGTTTAAGATTACTATTATTGACAGGAAAGTTGATGTTTTCAGTTCATCTCTGAATTACAATCACCCAAAATTTTTGACTGGTACCGTGAAGGGGCTAGAAAGGTCGATGGTAAAGAAAAAATTAGTCAATGAGAAACCATCGAACTATAAAAAAAAATCCTTGCTAGGTGCGAATAGAGATATATTGCAGAAGGGAAAGACATTACAGAAAATCAAATCTGACCCGGTAATCAGAAAGATAAAGTCAGAAGCGTCAGCTCATCTGGATCGCAGCAAAGACGACTTGATCGACATTATTCTAATGCAGAGAGATCATCCCGATTTCATTAGAGAAGTGAGCATTCCATTCAACGTTAAACTTTATAGTAGAGAACAACTTGATGTTTTGAAATCACAAAGATCAGGCGATCAATTACCTATCATATATTTTGATGCTACAGGTGGAGTAGTGAGGAGTCCAATGCTCCATACTAAACGAATATACTTTTATACAGCCGTTATAAGAGTTGAGAAACCCAAAAGGATATACCCCATTTTCTCCATGATATCATCAGTACACGACTCGAATGCAATTTTTAAGTTATTCCACGACTTCAGATACTTTTGCGAAGTCAATAATATTTGGCCGACATTTTCAGGAGTTGTGTCGGATTTCTCCTTTGCGAATTTACATGCCATATGTAAAGCTTTCAACAGGTGTTCATTGCTGGAATATCTTCAGATGTGTTACAGCATAAATAAGAAAGATAGCAACAATTCAGAACTGAAACTTATATCAGTTCATTTATGTTGTGCTCATTATATGAAGATGGTATCAAAAGATGTAGACACTGAGGCAAAAAATGTCCACCAGAAAGGTTATTTCAAGGATCTGGTAGCATCGGCTATTTTGATTAAAGATTTAGAAAATTTTGACGCTTTTGTTGAGAATGTTTATATTTTGTTGAAAACAAAGTATGTCAGTGAAAGGACAGAGAAAGCGGAGTTTTCACTCAGAAGTCCATATTCAATAGACACTCAACTATATGACGTTAATAGAGAAATTGAAGATAAGTTTGAACCCGACTATAGGTACCCAAAACCAGACGGACTCTTGAAGTCTTCACCTTACTATAAAAGATTCATTAATATAATTGACCATATAGAAATAAATGATGAAGGTGATACTGAAAACGTCTTTTTTAACGAGGCATTTTTTGAACTCATGCTACATAAATATTTACCTTTGTGTCCCATTTGGAGTGCACTGATGCTGGGCGACAAGAAATCGCTCAGTAATTCCGTTGTCGAAAACTATTTTGGCCAACTGAAAAATATCAAACTCAATGGAGTAAGGAATCTGAAATGTTCTCAGTTTGTGAGAAAATTGAGAGAAGATGTTTTATCTTTGAAGATAGAATGTAACTTGGGAATAGGTAAGTCGCGCCTAACGAAGGGTGATTACACCGACGAAAAACTGTGTGAGGAACGTTGGGAAAAGAAAACCAAAAAACTTGCAGGTACACATTTTGAAGGGTCATTTTTGAAAAAACCTAATCGGAAAATGTTGACTGACAGTATTATTTTTCCGGAAGATGACGATGAATTACCTCAGTGTGCTTATTGCGGTCATGGAATTATTGATGAAAGAACTGACTGGGTCAAATGCGATAAATGTGAAAAGTGGATTCACCAAAAATGCGACAAGGGTGAAAATAATACAGATAAAAATTATGAAGGAGTATTCGTTTGCAAAATTTGCGTACTGAAACCGTTGGATATCGAAGTGTCTTTGAATTTCAAATCGGAAAATCTCAAGGACAAATGTGAACATTTCTTGAATTATATCAAATTAACTTTTGCAGATAGAAATAACATCGAAAAGCTTACCCGTGAACAAAGAAATTGTTCAAGGTGGTACGAAGAGCGAAAAATGCGGGTGACTTCTTCATATTTTGGGAGGATATGCAAAGTCAAAAGAGACAGTTCATTCAAAAATATTGTTGAAACTATTTTGAACCAGAAATCATATAAATGTCCGGCTATACTACACGGTATAGAATATGAACAACTGGCAATGAAACAATATGTTGCTAGTACAAAGTCGTTTTGCCAGCGCGCTGGTCTGATTATCCATGATGAGTATCCGTTTCTTGCTGCGTCTCCAGATGGTTTAATCGGAGATGATGGGGTGATCGAAATAAAATGCCCATTTACTGCTAGAAATGAAGATCCTTCCAGTTACCACTTTAAATTTTTGAATAAAGATAAATCAAGTATATCAGATGAGGATCTGTATCATTATCAGATACAGGGTATCCTTGAAATAACCAAGAGAAACTGGTGCGATTTGGTAATTTTTACTCTCAAGGGGATAAGGGTCGTAAGAATTTTCCGTTCGCAAAGTTTTTGGAATAAGATGTATATGAAACTGAGAAAGTTCTATTATTTCCATATGTTGCCCGCTATTGTTATGCCTCATGAAAATATTACTTTTGAACCTCGAAAATGGACAACACTCAAACAACTTCAGTTTTTTGAAAACGGGCTAGTAGCAGATATTCAATATTATAAAGAGTTGGAGAACAAAAGAGGATACGTTGTTACAGTCGATCCAAGAGTAGATTTTTCTATCAAGGAACTTCTCATATGTGATTTTTTAACTCTAAATAATGGAAACTGGCTTGCTAGTTTCATAATTGATCATTGTTTATCAATTCTAAACACTAACAATCAGTTTCAGATCATTTCTGTTGCGAAATCATCGATTATTTTTGGTGATGATCAAGTGACAACAAGTTTCATCAACAGTATTAATATCGTCAAAGAAAATGTCATAATGCCTGTTGTTAGATACAATCACTTTGTATTAGTCAAAGTGAATTTCGATGAAAAAACAATAACTGTAATCGATCCACTCGGGAACGAAAAGCATATCCGTGAATTATATATGTCAAAATTCAAGCATTTCTTAGTATTCAAAAATCAAAATACGGAAAACTGGAATTTCGAAATTATTGATCACATCATGCAGAGAGATAGCTTCAACTGCGGTGTATATATTATTTACTTTTTTTCAATGATCGTGAAAAAACAATCATTAGCAGACGAATGCGATATAAATCAATATAGACAAGACTTGAAATGGTTACTATTGAGAAATAGCTGTAACATGCAACAAAAATGTCTATATTGCTCCGGAAATATTGACAATGAAAATGATATTGAGAAAAATATATTCAAATGTCACGCATGTCGTAGACTCATTCACCATAAATGTCTACTTTTGCTATCTGAAATTGAACAAGGACTAACGTTAAGAGAGAAAATGACCAACAGTTTATGTGACTTATGTCGTCAGAATTGAGGATTGAAATGGCCAAATATGTTACAGCTTTAGCATAGATTCATGTGAACGATCCGACATGAAATTTTAGCTTCAGCAGAAGGAAAACAATAACATATACTTGTTGAAGTGTAGAAAATCGGCTGTGCATATATTATGAGTAGAAAAACAAATTGTATCAGTGACCCTATATTTTGTCTTCGTGGACCTGTCTTTCATAATTAGGGTTCTAGCATTTTCAATCAATTTGAATTTAACCTCTGGTTTCTTCATGTGCAAATTGATTTTTGAGTCGATATGAATAAATGCTCACGTATACGAGGCAATAATCTGTACCAATTGAAAGTTACCTAACTCTACATTTATTTCAATTCAGAATGGATTTTCAGTTTTTCCACCTTGAACGGAACCGAAGAAATATTTTTGATGTTGATTTAGCAGATAAAATTATTTGTATCAGTTTCGGGATGGTTTTTCAGTTCGTTCAAAATCAAGAATATTTTTCAGTTTTACAAATATGAATTTGAGAAAAACAAAGAAACTTTGATGGAAATAATGTCTAGCAATTTGGAGACCGATTTCAGTTAGATTATGAAATGCTCACGTATACGAGGCAATAATCTGTACCAATTAAAAGTTACCTAATTCTACATTTATTTCAATTCAGAATGGATTTTTAGTTTTTCCACCTTGAACGGAACCGAAGAAAAATTTTGATGTTGATTTAGCTGATAGAAATTATTTGTATCAGTTTCGAGATGGTTTTTCAGTTCGTTCAAAATCGAGAATATTTTTCAGTTTTACAAATATGAATTTGAGAAAAACAAAGAGACTTTGATGGAAATAATTTCTAGCAATTTGGAGACCGATTTCAGTTGTTAGTTTCCTGTTCAAATGAATTTTTCAATTTTGAGAGGACGCCGAAATGATTTTCCTCAATACGGATTTTTCGAATATCTGTTTGAAACAATCTGTATCAATTTCAAGCTGGCTTTTCGTCTTCTTCATATTTAAATCGATTTTTCAGTTCTTTTATCAGTTATTTGACCCCCTTAGACGGGGCCGAAGAGATTTTCCTTGATATGGATCGTTCATCTATCTGACCGAAATAATCTGTATTAATTTCGAGCTGGCTTTTCGTCTCCTTCGTTTTTAAATCAATTTTTTAGTTTTTTGATAATCGATTTGACCCCCTTGGACGGGGCCGAAGAGATTTTCCTTGTTTTGGATTGTTCAACTATCTGATTGAAACAATCTGTATCAATTTCAAGCTGGCTTTTCGTCTCCTCCATATTCAAATCGATTTTTTAGTTTTTTAATCAGTTATTTGACCCCCTTAGACGGGGCCGAAGAGATTTTCCTTGATATGGATCGTTCATCTATCTGACCGAAATAATCTGTATTAATTTCGAGCTGGCTTTTCGTCTCCTTCGTTTTTAAATCAATTTTTTAGTTTTTTGATAATCGATTTGACCCCCTTGGACGGGGCCGAAGAGATTTTCCTTGTTATGGATTGTTCAACTATCTGATTGAAACAATCTGTATCAATTTCAAGCTGGCTTTTCGTCTCCTTCATATTTAAATCGATTTTTTAGTTCTTTAATCAGTTATTTGACCCCCTTAGACGGGACCGAAGAGATTTTCCTTGATATGGATCGTTCATCTATCTGACCGAAATAATCTGTATTAATTTCGAGCTGGCTTTTCGTCTCCTTCGTTTTTAAATCAATTTTTTAGTTTTTTGATAATCGATTTGACCCCCTTGGACGGGGCCGAAGAGATTTTCCTTGTTATGGATTGTTCAACTATCTGATTGAAACAATCTGTATCAATTTCAAGCTGGCTTTTCGTCTCCTTCATATTTAAATCGATTTTTTAGTTTTTTAATCAGTTATTTGACCCCTTTAGACGGGACCGAAGAGATTTTCCTTGATATGGATCGTTCATCTATCTGACCGAAATAATCTGTATTAATTTCGAGCTGGCTTTTCGTCTCCTTCGTTTTTAAATCAATTTTTTAGTTTATTGATAATCGATTTGACCCCCTTGGACGGGGCCGAAGAGATTTTCCTTGTTATGGATTGTTCAACTATCTGACCGAAATAATCTGTATTAATTTCGAGCTGGCTTTTCGTCTCCTTCGTTTTTAAAACAATTTTTTAGTTTATTGATAATCGATTTGACCCCCTTGGACGGGGCCGAAGAGATTTTCCTTGTTATGGATTGTTCAACTATCTGACCGAAATAATCTGTATTAATTTCGAGCTGGCTTCTCGTCTCCTTCGTTTTTAAATCAATTTTTTAGTTTGTTGATAATCGATTTGACCCCCTTGGACGGGGCCGAAGAGATTTTCCTTGTTATGGATTGTTCAACTATCTGACCGAAATAATCTGTATTAATTTCGAGCTGGCTTTTCGTCTCCTTCGTTTTTAAATCAATTTTTTAGTTTTTTGATAATCGATTTGACCCCCTTGGACGGGGCCGAAGAGATTTTCCTTGTTATGGATTGTTCAACTATCTGACCGAAATAATCTGTATTAATTTCGAGCTGGCTTTTCGTCTCCTTCGTTTTTAAATCAATTTTTTAGTTTATTGATAATCGATTTGACCCCCTTGGACGGGGCCGAAGAGATTTTCCTTGTTATGGATTGTTCAACTATCTGATTGAAACAATCTGTATCAATTTCAAGCTGGCTTTTCGTCTCCTTCATATTTAAATCGATTTTTTAGTTTTTTAATCAGTTATTTGACCCCCTTAGACGGGGCCGAAGAGATTTTCCTTGATATGGATCGTTCATCTATCTGACCGAAATAATCTGTATTAATTTCGAGCTGGCTTTTCGTCTCCTTCGTTTTTAAATCAATTTTTTAGTTTTTTGATAATCGATTTGACCCCCTTGGACGGGGCCGAAGAGATTTTCCTTGTTTTGGATTGTTCAACTATCTGATTGAAACAATCTGTATCAATTTCAAGCTGGCTTTTCGTCTCCTTCATATTTAAATCGATTTTTCAGTTTTTTAATCAGTTATTTGACCCCCTTGGACGGGGCCGAAGAGATTTTCCTTGTTATGGATTGTTCAACTATCTGATTGAAACAATCTGTATCAATTTCAAGCTGGCTTTTCGTCTCCTTCATATTTAAATCGATTTTTTAGTTTTTTAATCAGTTATTTGACCCCCTTAGACGGGGCCGAAGAGATTTTCCTTGATATGGATCGTTCATCTATCTGACCGAAATAATCTGTATCAATTTCGAGCTGGCTTTTCGTCTCCTTCGTTTTTAAATCAATTTTTTAGTTTTTTGATAATCGATTTGACCCCCTTGGACGGGGCCGAAGAGATTTTCCTTGTTATGGATTGTTCAACTATCTTATTGAAACAATCTGTATCAATTTCAAGCTGGCTTTTCGTCTCCTTCATATTTAAATCGATTTTTTAGTTTTTTAATCAGTTATTTGACCCCCTTAGACGGGACCGAAGAGATTTTCCTTGATATGGATCGTTCATCTATCTGACCGAAATAATCTGTATTAATTTCGAGCTGGCTTTTCGTCTCCTTCATTTTTAAATCAATTTTTTAGTTTTTTGATAATCGATTTGACCCCCTTGGACGGGGCCGAAGAGATTTTCCTTGTTATGGATTGTTCAACTATCTGATTGAAACAATCTGTATCAATTTCAAGCTGGCTTTTCGTCTCCTTCATATTTAAATCGATTTTTTAGTTTTTTAATCAGTTATTTGACCCCCTTAGACGGGGCCGAAGAGATTTTCCTTGATATGGATCGTTCATCTATCTGACCGAAATAATCTGTATTAATTTCGAGCTGGCTTTTCGTCTCCTTCGTTTTTAAATCAATTTTTTAGTTTTTTGATAATCGATTTGACCCCCTTGGACGGGGCCGAAGAGATTTTCCTTGTTATGGATTGTTCAACTATCTGATTGAAACAATCTGTATCAATTTCAAGCTGGCTTTTCGTCTCCTTCATATTTAAATCGATTTTTCAGTTTTTTAATCAGTTATTTGACCCCCTTGGACGGGGCCGAAGAGATTTTCCTTGTTATGGATTGTTCAACTATCTGATTGAAACAATCTGTATCAATTTCAAGCTGGCTTTTCGTCTCCTTCATATTTAAATCGATTTTTTAGTTTTTTAATCAGTTATTTGACCCCCTTAGACGGGGCCGAAGAGATTTTCCTTGATATGGATCGTTCATCTATCTGACCGAAATAATCTGTATCAATTTCGAGCTGGCTTTTCGTCTCCTTCGTTTTTAAATCAATTTTTTAGTTTTTTGATAATCGATTTGACCCCCTTGGACGGGGCCGAAGAGATTTTCCTTGTTATGGATTGTTCAACTATCTGATTGAAACAATCTGTATCAATTTCAAGCTGGCTTTTCGTCTCCTTCATATTTAAATCGATTTTTTAGTTTTTTAATCAGTTATTTGACCCCCTTAGACGGGACCGAAGAGATTTTCCTTGATATGGATCGTTCATCTATCTGACCGAAATAATCTGTATTAATTTCGAGCTGGCTTTTCGTCTCCTTCATTTTTAAATCAATTTTTTAGTTTTTTGATAATCGATTTGACCCCCTTGGACGGGGCCGAAGAGATTTTCCTTGTTATGGATTGTTCAACTATCTGATTGAAACAATCTGTATCAATTTCAAGCTGGCTTTTCGTCTCCTTCATATTTAAATCGATTTTTTAGTTCTTTCATCAGTTATTTGACCCCCTTAGACGGGGCCGAAGAGATTTTCCCTGTTATGGATTGTTCGACTATCTGATTGAAACAGTCTGTATCAATTTCAAGCTGGCTTTTCGTCTCCTTCATATTTACATCGATTTTTTAGTTTTTTAATCAGTTATTTGACCCCCTTAGACGGGGCCGAAGAGATTTTCCTTGATATGGATCGTTCATCTATCTGACCGAAATAATCTCTATTAATTTCGAGCTGGCTTTTCGTCTCCTTCGTTTTTAAATCAATTTTTTAGTTTTTTGATAATCGATTTGACCCCCTTGGACGGGGCCGAAGAGATTTTCCTTGTTATGGATTGTTCAACTATCTGATTGAAACAATCTGTATCAATTTCAAGCTGGCTTTTCGTCTCCTTCATATTTAAATCGATTTTTTAGTTTTTTAATCAGTTATTTGACCCCCTTAGACGGGGCCGAAGAGATTTTCCTCGATATGGATTGTTCAACTATCCGAGTGAAACAATCTGTATCAATTTCAAGCTGGCTTTTCGTCTCCTTCATATTTAAATCGATTTTTTAGTTCTGTTGTCAGCTATTTGACCCCCTTAGACGGGGCCGAAGAGATTTTTCTCGATACGGATTGTTCAACTATCTGATTGAAACAATCTGTATCAATTTCAAGCTGGCTTTTCGTCTCCTTCATATTTAAATCGATTTTTTAGTTCTTTCATCAGTTATTTGACCCCCTTTTGACGGGGCCGAAGAGATTTTCCCTGTTATGGATTGTTCGACTATCTGATTGAAACAGTCTGTATCAATTTCAAGCTGGCTTTTCGTCTCCTTCATATTTAAATCGATTTTTTAGTTTTTTAATCAGTTATTTGACCCCCTTAGACGGGGCCGAAGAGATTTTCCTCGATATGGATTGTTCAACTATCCGAGTGAAACAATCTGTATCAATTTCAAGCTGGCTTTTCGTCTCCTTCATATTTAAATCGATTTTTTAGTTCTGTTGTCAGCTATTTGACCCCCTTAGACGGGGCCGAAGAGATTTTTCTCGATACGGATTGTTCAGCTATCTGATTGAAACAATTGGTATCAATTTCAAGCTGGCTTTTCGTCTTCTTCATATTTAAATCGATTTTTTAGTTCTTTTATCAGTTATTTGACCCCCTTAGACGGGGCCGAAGAAATTTTCCTTGTTATGGATTGTTCAGCTATCTGATTGAAACAATTGGGATCAATTTCAAGCTGGCTTTTCGTCTCCTTCATATTTAAATCGATTTTTTAGTTCTGTTGTCAGCTATTTGACCCCCTTAGACGGGGCCGAAGAGATTTTTCCCGATACGGATTGTTCAACTATCCGACTGAAACAATCTGTATCAATTTCAAGCTGGCTTTTCGTCTCCTTCATATTTAAATCGATTTTTTGGTTTTTCGATTATCAATTTGACCCCTTAGACGGTGCCGAAGATATTGTAATTGATAAGGTTTGGTCAACTATTCAATTGAAACAGTCGGTATCAATTTTATGTTGGCTTTTCGTTTTCATCCCAATGAAGCATATCCCGATTTGTTTTCAAAGCAAGCAATGGCCGACATATAGACTGCTGTTCTAGAGCGATTGTAATTTTTTTGTTACAGGTGTCAATTTTCATGATCGTTGCTTGATTCTATCGCTTGCTCTAGTAGAGTTGCAATTATTACTGGTTCATTTCATCATGCAGAGTGTCACTGCAGATGATAATAATCGTCTCTTACCCGTACAAACCTTTAGGATCCGTCCTATTTTATATTTTCTAATTATTTTTTTCATCTGCGTATTATTTTTTGTCATCATGTTCTTTAGTGAGTATACAGAATACATGGTCTTTGTCTCAAATTTTTTAAATTCAGTTCACTCTCGGATTCAATTTCAAGGTAGTAAGCAACTGAAATGCATTAATTATTACTGCAGGTACCTAAAAAAAGTATATACCCTTTTCTACGCCAATGACCGTTCGGGTATTTCCGGAAAAAAAAGCTGCTACATTTTTGCTGCTAACTTCACATCGGTCAGTAACTGCAACACGCTTGGGTACACATAAGCGATGGAAATATATTTTGAAACCTCAATTTTCTCGGATGAATATTTCAATCATGTCACTGTTGGATTCACCGAGTTTGAAGTTTGTATGAATTTGAAACATTGACAGTGCATTGCAGAAATACGACTCGTGCCCACTTCAAGGAGCGTTAATTATTTTTTTGCTGCAATTATATTGTGTAGTAGTTAGTGTTGAGTTTTATAAGGTTTGTCACAGGCTCCTCCTTCTGGGCGCACTCGAAAGAGTGTTTGATAGAAGTCGAAGATGTTATATTGGTACTAGCTGACCCGGCCACGCGTTGCTGTGGCTAAAGTTTTTGTTATATTACATTATAGTAAACAATCTAAGAGGAACAATAAGAGAACATCAGTCACGGAGTCCACTATGCTTTTCACACAGATGGTATTTGTAAAAAAATATGGTGATCTCCTTATTTGACTTTCTACTACTATAACCCTTTAGTACAGTGAAATTATTTACAAACAAAGACGAAAATGTTGATGTTGGTATACAAATTCACTGGATTGAGATTTGAAGGGGAAGTACGTTGAACACAATTAATTAAAATGTTCTTACACTTGATATTAAGCAGAAATCAATAGGTACAAAATAAAAATTTATCAGATTTATTATTTCCATTTAATTTTATAACAAATATAAGTATATTACAGTATAATACAGTAAATAACATGTGACGCTTAAACTCATGAATGAGGTAGGCAAGGCAGACAGTCTTAAACTTTCAAACATTAATATCTATTTTTTTGAATTATAAATACTATCAATTTCAATTTAATTTAACACCAATCGGTGCACAATGTTTTTGGTTAACCTGTCTTTAGCTAACACAAATAGATTCGACGGTTTCCCAACACGTGAACACGCAACATATAGTTGCCCATGAGAAAAACATGGATTTTCCAAATCTAAACCATTTGTGGTTGTGCATGACCTTCTGCTGTCCTGATTCTTTGAGCTGGCTTTCTTGATTCAATTTGTTTTGCCAACTGATGGGCTCAGCAGCGCCATCTATTGATTACTTACTCAACCCAGTCGAAAGGTATCGACATCTTGATTCAATTTGTTCTGCCAACTGATGGGCTCAGCAGCGCCATCTATTGATTACTTACTCAACCCAGTCGAAGGGTATCGACATCTGTTAGAATCATTTGGAGTTAACAGATAATTGTGACTGTCAAATAATAACAGACAAATAATTAGCAATATATTAAAATTGCGACTATAATTTGAGATTTAAACTATCCTATCTCTCAAGTTGGATCGAACTGCACATGGTGTGTGAATTTTATTATAATCGGTTAAGTGGTTTAGGAGTCCATTGAGGACAAACATTGTGACACGAGATTTATATATATTAAGAGAAACCCTTTTTTCACCCCGTTAGGCCATAAGTTTCAATAAAGTACGAATACGTCTTCTATCTATTATTTCTGCTAAATAATATTCATGCAAAATTTGCATAAAATACGAAACGCGTCTTGTGCAAAATTTGAAGTAGATTTGACCAAGGCATCACGTTGTCCAATACAAAAATGACCCCGTTTTGCACCCTTTCGAGGGTGGACTTTCGGATAATCCTTCTTATCGGATGCCTACGTCATACAAAGAACAGACTCTCCAAAAATAAATTATAGTAAATAGTCAATAAATATAGTTCATATTTTTTAAGTATATTTACTCATTATTTAGTTCATCACAAGATACGTCATTCTCAAAATTGAAGGAAGTTTTTATTTCAGCATCACTATTCTCTCAAAAGCTACCGTATGGGATATGTCTCCTCTCATTATTCATAATATTGTTACGATAATTCCTTGCAAAATCCAACTTCTGACACTGCATAAACAAAGCTCTCTCCAATTAGCTCCACTAGACTCGCTCCACTTAGCTCTGAATACAAACTTTCGAATAACCAACTCTGCCCGCGACGAAGTCTCTTCCGTATATATACCTGCGTACGCCTATGAAGAATTTTCGCGAATTCGCCACACGCGATTAGCGGTTTCCTGGAAAATTACGTTCCCCACGACGCGATCCCTCATCTGCGTTTACGATCTCGTCAGGGCCGGCGCTAGGACATCCGTAACAATATTCATGACGCACTTTATTTCCAACCCTGTGTGAGCATCGGCGAAACTGTATCCAGTGCAGACCTCAACAATTTCGAACAATCCTTATTCACAACATGTTCGATAACACTGGACTTGTCAAGTCTCTCGAAACAAGTTTTCGACGTCCGCTTCATTTGATAAACTTACATTTCAATGCACTCTTCATGTTCTATCTTTTCGTCTGGGTTAATCAGAGAGAGCATCGGTAGATTTGGCCTATTTGAAGTTTGAGCAAAACTTCTGCGGAAATTTTCCTAGGGGGCAGCTTGTTGCCTGTTCAGATGAATGTCATCTAGGTGTATACCTATATCATATTTTGACAAGTTGTTATTTTTCATTCCATCGCTAAGCTAATCGAAAATGGTTGTTTCTACGAGTTAACAAACAATAAATAATTATCATACATCAGCAGAATAATACGAATTGCCTTCTATAAATACCGACAATGGCCTTTGACCATAGTGACGTAAGGCGGTTAGTTATTTTGAGTAAATTTAACGTATTCACCATCGCGAGCTATTCTGCTATGATAATGATAACGGTTTAATTAATTTTATCAACGCTAACGATCTTTCCACAATGTAGTTTGCATAGGATGTGGACAAATCGTACGTGTTTATTCAAATGATTAATCAATGTATAAAAAGTCCGTTATCATTGCAAGCAGCTTAAAATTAATCGATAGGTAGCAGTAAACAGATCATCATCATCTTTTATCGAAATTCGAACATAACTCAAGGAAATGATGAAATGGATAATCCTGAAAAATAATTTTTCTGATACTCGACATTTTCATGGTCTAGACGAGATAGTCATCCGGCGTCATTTTCACTTCTTTACTCGTATTCATTCGTTATATTTATCACAAAGGGGAATACGTTAGAGCGTTTGTTGGAGTAAACATTCCTCACGTACACTTTCACAAATGTAATGTACCGAAGTTCACAAAAAAAAAAGATAGTCACTGATAAAGTAAGCCGAATCCTGACAGTTTTTACTGCAAACCATCAACAATCCTCTTTCCTGCGCTTTCCCAAAGTCTTGATACCCAACAAAACATGGAATATATTAGATATCTCACGACAAAAAACTTCACTTCAGAATAGAAATCGAATAAAGGTCTGACAAATAAACAAATGAGACAACTCTCTCATTCCTAAAAACCATTACTGTCCGAACAAATCCTGGCGAGTCGCTTTGTTACCATATGGATTCTACTGAGACAGCAGTTATTATCCATTTATCGTCTTTATTTTGAAAAACACGAAAACAAATACGTTATTAAGTTCATCCAATTACCAGTCGAAGACATTTCAATGGACAATTTTAGAAGCTGCTTGAGAGTTTACGTGAACATCGTGAGAAAGTTTTCTTCAGTTACACTACCAGTGTGCAACTGGAACAGTATCTGGGTTTGTGCGAAGAAGGATTGGCTGTACATGGAATATGTGACATTTGACCTGTTAAATTTGATCTCAGGACTACATTGAATGGCCCAAAAACCATATTCTTTGTAGAATCGAAATAAAAATGATATTTTTGAGAAATTTATTGTTCAATAGTTTGTGGATTGATACTGAATCTAGTCATATCCACGAAGCAATCAATTGTTTTACCTACTCAAGGCTAGATGCGTGCACTCGCGAATTGCACTCACAATTTTCGCTTATGCGTAATAGACTACTTATCATCCTCGTTACGTAATATACTATTTCAACCTATACGTAGATTAATGACATTTAACAAAAATAACATATGTTGGGAGCTTCAGAAGTACGTTTATTTACAATGCCTATTCGAAATACGAAAAGTATTCATTTCTTATTCAATTCATGAAATTATTTCGAATGATTGTAAATTAAATAGTATACACACCTCGGTTCGGCCAAGAGTGTTTTTGAACATTATGTATTACTGTTATTTGATTTATATACAATCCGTTGAAAGTACTTCTGACTTCGAAAGAATCCCCAATATGGTATCAATCGCAAATGAAAAATTTCCACCCGTCAACCGAATTTTTACAGAATTAGGAAACAAACTTGCATACCAACTGTTCAGATGTTGTATATCCCATTCATTGTCAAAACTGTGATTAAGAATACATAGGACAAAGTATCAGGTTAGTGAGAGATTGAATTATGGCACACAAAAGTGAGAGAGAGAAGGGGGAGAAGGAGAAAGGGATAGAAGAAGGTTAGTGTGACTTCACGCTGAAGACCCATTCTGCCTACAGACTCCTGAGGTGTTTTCACAGGGAAAAAAGACTTGTGACTTGACGCCGGGGCCTTCATCTGCCTACTTCTCAGACGAGACCTGCGGAGAAAAACACTTTTTGATTGAAGTTCGTATTTCAATACATCTACAAGATCAAAAACTATCGAGCTACTTGAAAATAGATTTTCGATTTATTTCCAACATATTATGAGCAGGGGCTACCCAGAGTTTCAGTCTCTCACAATGCAACAATATTTTCAAGTGATACCTACAATGTTACTTTTTGAAAATTTTTTGCGTCAGGACATCCTCAGACCAATGGGTGAGCAAAGCGGAAGGTGCGTACAATCAAGAACCGTTTAGACGCCATGATAGATGAACCGCTCTGACTGAACGTCAGAAATTGCAGTAAATTATGCAAATTCACCGGAGGACCCGGAACCAATTCACCCCCCTGTATCTTTCATTTTCCGAATTTTGATTTAAAATCATAAGTATACAATTTAGCAAATATCAAGCCATATATGACACTTCCGGTTCGAACAGAAGCGCATCCAATTTTTATATTTCGAATGGAATCTATAAAGTTCTTTCGGAAATTACGATTCGGTATAGAATTACCTTTTCGGTTATAATTGCACGAGTGCATGAAAATTACCGATAATTTTGCAAGAAAGCGTGCTATCTGAAAATTGCAAGAGTTCATTTTCATATTTTGGAGAAAGTGTCCGAGTCCGAAGGACGAGGGCTCTTTTACAAAATATGAAAATAACCGAATTCAATTTGTATAAGATATCACGGTTGAATGCAAAATTATCTGGTCATTTTCATGCACGAATGTAATTCATTGGAATATTTCACGAATAAAGAAATTCTCAAGGAAATGTTACTTCTGTTCATTTATACTTTCCTCTATAGATTGTATGGGATACTCGCCTAAACTCGAAATGTTTTTCTATTTTTGAAGTCTATCTGACATTTATTTGTGTTGTTTACTGACGTCCAGCGATACGGTTTCAAATGTGTTGTTATGGTGACTTGATACAATGCAATTACCGCTGTAAGTTTTCGATAATTGCATTGCTCTAATGGGACATTTTATATATGAGGGAAATATTCAATGATATATCATTATTATACCTCCAATTAAACGATGAGTTTTGGAACCTTTGGTGTGAAAGTTGAAACTTTTCCTAGAGATCAATTAGCCTAACACCAAACTGATATTTTCGCACTCGACGCGCGTTTCGCTAAAAAGGTTAGCATCTTCAGGAGAAGAAAATTGATATATTGATATCATCAATCAATCAATGTGGGCATTTTTTCAATATAAAACCAGTCGAAAGTCACAACATATATTATAAATCGATTCTTCTGCTGAATAGCTAATGCTGAACTACCTTCTGACTAATTCACACTGAGCTAAATGTAGCTCACTCACATTAAAATGGACTCCACAACAATATAAACACGATATCTTATCAATGTTTTCGCATCGCTTGTAATAGAAAAAAAAAACATCAGATTTATTTGTAGTAATGCCTTTGCACTTCTGTACAATACAATACTTGCAAGAAGATTTGATGGCTTCTTCCATGATCCATTAGAATTCGAAACAAAATGTGTTTCGAGTAACTGACAAGCTGGATTTATAGATTCAGACGCAGCCGCCGGGCCGTATGTTTATATATTTATTTCCCTTGCGGCGTAGAATTCAAGAATCGCTTGGGCAAGATTTGAAATTTCACAACGGAAATGTCAGTTTAACAATTTGACTTAACGAATATATGTTGAGAAAAAAAATATGAATAATTTTCATATGATTGAAGCATTAATATAACCCCCAGTCATTTGCTTTTTTGACCCGGAAACCTAGAATTGAAAATGTCACCTCCATCAATATCGTGTATTGTTAGTCATCACCCGAAGACGATTGCGGATACTAGCAATCGAAACGTCGTGAGTACACTCAACTTTAAACTTGGTTTCAACATTTTTTTCACAATCCTTCATTCGATTTCTCTATTTTCATTTTTTGACTAGTATTTCATATTCGATATCTCAATTTGCTTATCACAATATTATTTCATTTATTTCGTTACCTATTTAATTTTTTTTACTCATATTTCATATTCGATATCTCGATTTTTGTAACAACAGTATTTTCTTTGATCAATCAATCCCTAATATCATTATTGACCAAAAATTTGATTTTGATTTTATTTTCTCACTTGATTTGTATTTTAATCCTTCCGTTCTTAGCAACAGGTTTCAATAGAGTTAAAAATATAGACAATGGAAGTCCGAACCATTACCATTCATCAAGGAACATTGTCAATTGTCAACCACTTTCAAGCAAACATCGTGTTTTATGTCATTCGTCCGCTGAAGCTAGAGATAAGTACGCCATCTTTGGGCGGCAGCATCAATGGCTGCGGCAACTGCTGCGAATCTATAAACATACCCATGTTTTAGAACACTTTCAATTGCTTATAGCAACCACAGCGCCAGAGGCTGCGTCTGAATCTCTAAATCCGGCTTTAGAGTTAACAAACACGGGATATGTTCTATGATGTCCTTCAAAGCGCGCGCTACATGGTGACGTTTGAACGGCTCAAATTCATTCAGTGTTTCACATTTCTATTCGGACAATGATTCGAATATTTTCATGCATTTTTATATTTTTTCCTACGTTATGAAGATATGACTGATTAATTCAAAACAAAAAATCATTGTATTGCCCTATTCTTTGTTTTGAAATGTCATCATTTGGCAGCGGATTGCCTCAAGTTGATTGTTTTGATTGTTTCAGGCGTCCCCATAAATTTTTATCGGCCAACGTGACGTCAGGACTTTTTGGGGGCCATAGAATTGTCTTTTACATCACCGGACATAATCAAAACACTGCCATGATTTAGAATTATGCAATCAAGTCGAGTAAATTCATTCAACGCCTGACGATTTTATAGCAATTCCCTGTACTATCGTTTCGTTCTCTCTCATTTCCCACATGGATGGTTCATGGTCAGGGTGTTCAGAAAGGATCTATAAATAGATCCAAGCTATTCACTACAATCCAGTCTTATGGGAGCTACTTATGAATACTTGCGAAATTCAAATGACTTGTTTTTAAATGATATAAGCTCATAACTTGATATTCTGCAATTGTCTTAGCTCATTACAGTGTTGCAATTCATATCTGTTGTACATAGGAATGATTTGAAAGAATATAATTAAAGATTAAATGACTCACCTGTAATGAAATTCAATCTTTATTATACAGGAAACAACCATCGATTCGACCAACCCTCCACAAAACAATATATTTCTTGGTATATGAGAACGTGGCTCGAAGTAGAATAGGTAAATGGAACAGAAATACTCATAATATCAAAAAACATTTCCTCAACATCACCTATTTGCTCGCCTATTTGATATCAGATTCGAAATGGATGTTATTATGTATCGATTCAACTGGAATCTACGGTATTCCAAAGAGGAAGTTGATCAAAATAGTTTTCATTTTTAGTATGAACACAACTCTATTCTCAACAGACGATATTTCGATACTATTAACTTTCTTATTATGATTATTATTATAAATGGACGAGCTGTACCTACTCGTACATAGGTACACGTTGCTGATTTCAAGATGTTAGCAGCATTCTTGGCAGTATAGTAGTTTTCACAATAAATGGTATTGACTGAAGGATTATAATAAAACCAATCAGACCCTTAAGTTGTAAAATCCGAGATGCACATCATAAATGTAAAAGGACCGGATTCAGGTAATTTTGTTTCTCAGAGAGGGATTGTAGAGGATTACAGCTTACACTTCTTGTTCATTTTAGTCTTTGTATTTCATTGGAAGTGTTCACTTGTGTTACGGCGTCCAATAATTTTATAACATTTATTTGTTATTACAGACATTAATAGCAAAGATTTTATACGACAACGTACAGAATAGGCAGTATGTGGCGTCCGTGGATGAAAAGTAATAGTGCTTCTTCCAGTGGTTCGTTAAAGAAGAATCACTTATCTTGTGACGCGAAAATAATTATAAAAAATGTGTATAGTTCTTTACTTCAGCAAGGATATAATGCAGGTGCTGCAGCAAAAGTAACCAGTAATTTGACGAAGGTGCCTCTTACTTCAGTTAGACGAATTGTTGAAAATTCCATGGAATCAAGAAAAAAGCGTAAAGATTCCGGTGTCACAAAAAGTCTAGACGACTGGGAAAAAGATTTGATAAGGCGAAAAATCTACACTATGTACGATGAGCAGCGTGTCCCTACAATCGAAAGCCTGAAACAGCGGCTCATCAATGATGAAACTCTCATAAACTGTGGGCTCACTACTCTTTGGCGAGCTCTGTCTGCAATGGGCTTTAAATATCGCAAAATTGACAAGAGACAAGTAATAATGGAATCCACACGTTTAATAAACTGGCGTTCTGAATATATAACGTCAATAAGAAAATACCGGTCTGTAAATCGGCCAATACTCTACCTCGGCGAGACGTGGTTTGACACGCATGGGAAGAGAATCACAATATTACACGCAGGATCAGAAAATGGTTGGATCCCAAACGCTATGTGACTTTCTGCCAAAAATATTAGGGACTCTTTTGTTGATTATCACGAAGATACGACAGCAGAGCTTTTTGAAGATTGGTTTAAAAATTGTCTGTTACCCAAAATTCCGCCAAACAGCGTTATAGTAATGGACAACGGCGACAACGCAAGCTATCATAGTCGACAATTGCAAAAAATTCCTGCCTCAAAGAATACGAAATTGGAGATTCAAAACTTCATGGCTGCAAATGACATATATTTTGAGGAAAAAAAAGAACTTTTACAAGAGCTGTAGTCATTTTCTTAAAAAAAAAACGTATGTTTGTGATACAATTGCAAAAGAATTGGGACATACAGTGTTACGACTACCTCCCTACTACTGCGTGTTCAATCCCATAGAGCTTATGTGGCACCAACTTAAATCGATCGTGCGCGAAAAAAATACTTCTCCGACTTTAAGTGGTAGTGTGGTAGAATCAATTAGGAACTGTATGAATGAGATTCCTACCGAGAGTTGGAAAAGTTCTGTTAGTCATGTTATAAATTTTGAAAACTCGAACCTTTCTGTAAAATCAATTGCGCCAATTATAATTAATTTAGATGAGGATAGCGATAGCGACACTGAACTAAATATAGAATATAATTGTAACATTTAAATAAATTACTTGTATATCTCCTACATTATGCAAAATTCAAATTTCTTAAGTTCGACCCTGTAGCACATTTGCATCTTTTACCAGATGATTTTCTACACAATGGGATTAAATCGGGTAGTTTATTGCAGTTGATAAGCCAATACCATTTGCTGTGAAAAATACTATAATTGGTCTATCAACATGATCTCATTATATGGCGAAGTTTCCATAACACTGAGAGAGCATGTGTTCAGATATTTATTGAATGTTCATGGAACATCAACGTAAATATGTGGGAGAATCATTATTGGTGGAATCTGGTGCTGAAAACAGCAAGCATTCCGGAGAAGATAACACCATTGTTGTTATATTTCTTTTTTATTCCTGAAGTAGATATTCTGAAGTTTTTATTTCACCATCTCCAAATGAAGCTAATGAACGCTATCCTACAAGCTAACCCATCCTCGAATTCCAGGCGTTTTCATGCATAACTGAATGTTTTGTATATATATTCATGAAAATATTTCGAAAGAGTATCCGTATCCCCTGTAAGTATAGAGTTCTGAAAGTTCCGCAACAAAAAGTGCGAGAAAAAATGTCTGTGTGAAGTCAACAAATTCTCAGTGTTTGACACTCTATACATCCCGTACTGCTCATGAAGGAAGATCGTGCAAATGGTGAGAAATGTACTACAAAATATCACAATTTTACTGAATTTGAACGAAAGACTAGTGTATTGGATAATTTTCAAATAGTGGCATGTATTGTTTGTTTCAGAAATATCTCATATATGGAGAAAGCTTACTTGTATGACTTAAAGGAACTTAGTTATTTCATATACAGTCACTGAAATAGTTTTGAATGATGAAGTAAATTGTTCTTTGTTAGAATCAGACCCTGAGGATGCTTCCGAATCAATTCAATATTTATTCGACCTATGGTTTCCAAAATTATCTCAGGCATTTTCCATCTCTCACCTCTATGCAAAGTATGGCGCATCTTATGGGTCCATTGGGATTTCGAAATGAGCGATGTGCCCTCTGGTGAACGGTTTAAGTGTCAAAGTGGTGATGCTATATTATCTTGAAATTTTGGATTATGACTAAAATTATTACTAATGTTATTCAAGCACAATTCATGGTTTAAACACATGAAAAGTGAAAAAATACCTGAAAATGCCATATTCGCTCACAAAATTTCACGGTTTGGGATTTTCAAGGAACGTCAAAGTCCTAAACTTGAATAGAAGTAGTAGTTGTCAAAGTGGTGCTTATTAGTTGGAGTTTTCTTGAATGTGGCGCTGTGATCTTAATTTGATATCCAAATAGTTCATCCATTATATTTTAGTATAGCAAACATATACTTCAACTGCTTCATATTCAATTGAATGAAATTATTTCCAATTCCAATTCCAACTGAAGTTGTGGGAGAAATACCCACCACTGCGAACAGGTTATGTCATACACGAGGTTTATAAATAGTCTCGTAAATAGTAGTACTTGAAAAGTTATTTATAGAAATAAAAACGTGCAAAAATGCCAACCGGTATATCAGGGTGGTGTGTTAAGAGCTGAGCGGAGATACAAGAAAAAACTGGGAGCTAAAAATAGAATGTTTATATTGTCTTCGAGTCCTTTTAGCAATCAGGTTTGTCAGGTGTTCTTGATTTATTCCATTCTACTTTTGTTGCTGCTCAATTAAATTCATTATGAAGGCTTACAGTTCTATAAATAAAACAATCGGCCGGATACTGTTTTCTAGTGTTTCCCCAAAGAGGCCAATTTGTGGAATGGGTTTTGTGTATCTATATGGAATAATATCAATAATACTTTTGGTGAAAACGTTTATGAAGTTCATTTCCGAATATCATTCCAGACTCACAGGTTAGTATGATGAGTATTTATTTCAACTTCAATTATTTCATTTGAACTTATACACTATATCGCATATTCGATGAATAACCCCACCACTATATTTCCGTATCAATAATTCGACACCCTGTCAATTTAGTAGTGTAATGTTCTAAAATTGTTCTAAAATTGTTCGTTTTCGTTAACCAGCTGACGAACGTCAACCCTCAAAAGTCGAAACTTGTGCGAGCAATGGATCAACGAGGCCTTACCTTTTAACGTGCGATTACCCAGCACGGTGGCCCGGCGAGGATTCGAACCCCGGCCTTCCGCTTGATAGGCAGATATGCTAACCACTACACTACCGAGACCACAATGCATTGAACTAATTCAGCAAAATAGAGATCGCAAACAGACTGTTTCATTCAAATTAATGGAAATATCAAAAATGCAAAATAATCAAACTCATGGAATGAAAATAAAATTCGGTACAACTCTTTCCATACTTTCATCTCTGATGAGAAACGGAATTTCAAAAAATGCCCTTACTCGTGAATTCGTAGGTCGAGTTTGGAATTCACAATTTGAAAATGTGGCCCTTCAACATATACATCTGTTTCGAAAGTCACAACTCCCTTAAAGAATTCCCGACCTCCCGAGAAGACAATAGAATCATCTACATAATCACAGGTTAACATTTTTTCCAGTCCATTTTTTTTAAGTGATTATTTCGGTATAGAATTACTGAACAACGCTGATATTGATATTTTTAGATGTTTTCTCAGTTCGAATTTCTGTGAATATCTTTACGATACCTACCCGTATCATAGAAAATCGTTATATAAAGTTTATAGGACTATGACCTTCCTTGATGCATATCTTCTCAAATAAACATCTCTCATTTGTCCGACCAGTGAAAGGGGACTTCTTAACTGAATTATTGTATTCTATTTTTAGAGAACATTTCAGTTGTTATGTGCAGCCAGCAGAGCCGGTATTGGATTATCGAATTTAATTTATGTCAACAACACTTTCGGTGCCAAATAATGTGCCCCTGTGTTTGCGTGCAGTTCAGCTTATCATTGATGTTTCCTTATGACTAAATTCCATGTAAAACAATCGCAAAAATGATTTTATCTGATGGCATGTCATAATGACAACGTTATGTCACTCAATTTTGATGACATAAGGAAGCTCATTATGGGACTAAGTACCATAATGAAGTTCTATAAGGAAAACATGTAATGGTTTGATCAATAAAGTTTATTCAAATGTATTGATATAAATGCCATCAGATAAAATTTTGTATGTAATACGAATCATAAACAATCATTATGGCACACGCCGTGTTATCGGACTCGGCTACGCCTCGCCGGATAACATTCACGACTTGTACCATAATGATCGTCTTTATGATCCTTATTACATAAATAACTATTACTTCATCAATATTAATAGGATGATTTTTGATCGGAAATAGTCTTCATCAGGTTTGTTCGAGTTCTAATTTCAAGCATGCGGTTGTGAGACCATTATAGTTCTAAGCAGACATAGATGTGCATTAAAATAATCCTGAACTTTTCACTGACAGTTTCACAACCATTAATATTCTAGTGAAAGACGAAAACGCTTCTAGGTGGCTTGAGACTTATTAGATTACAGCTGAATCTTGCCATATCGAAACAAAAAAATGGTATCAAATGAGTTCCATAGTCAGCCTCCAAGCGAAACAACAGTTTACCATGTTACCAATGGCAAAAAGCAAATTACACACCTATTACGCATGTGTTCAACGAAATTCCTACTTCTGAGCAAGTACTATAGTTTGCTAGTTCGAGAACCGTACTTGGAAAAATCCGAGGTGTAGAACACAAGATTTTAATTTGCGAACCAATCCATAACCAGTTCGAGCATAACTCGAATACGCTTTCTCTATTGCGCAAACTCCTGGGGCCTGTTTCATAAAAGTACAAGTCTTGTAGCTACAAGAGAAAGACAATGTAGGTACAGGTAAAAAACGAGTTAAAAACAATTATTTAGCATTGTGTTTCTTTGTGTTTCTCTTGTAGCTATAGTATTTTTCACAGTAAATGGTATTGGCTTATTAACTGCAATAAACTACCCGATTTAATCCCATTGTGTACAACTTAAGGGTCTAATTGGTTTTATTATAATCCTTTATAATTATAATAAACAACCCGATTCAATCCCATTGTGTACAACTTAAGGGTCTAATTGGTTTGATTATAATTCTTCAGTCAATACCATTTATTGTGAAAACTACTATACAAACAAGACTTGTACTTTCATGAAACAGGCCCCTGGCGGTTCTCGAACGGTAATAGCAAGAAGTCGAAAAAACCTCTCGTTTCTAACGCAAAAATTCAGAAGCTTAGAAGATGATCGATATACCCGAGTGTTCCTCAATACGACTGCATTTTTCGGGGGTTATATCCCGAGTGCACCAAGTTTAATCGGTTAAAATGTGTGCTGCACTTCCATGATTCTCGAAATTTTGCTTAGCAAATGACTTGAGTGTATGATAATTTGATAAAATCCCGAGACCGCAGGTCGAGGGAATTTATTTTAAATTATTATACACAAAGCATTTGCTTGAAAGCAAAATTTTTAAAATCATGGAAATGCACGCATTTTGGTCGATTGAACTTGGTGAAGGAGGGATATATGTTTAGATTATTTCCAGAAAACATGTAAACTCAGGAAACATCAAAATCGAACACAGGAACAATATAGTACCAGAGATAGTACCTGAAAAGTGATCCAAACGCCCGGTTTATTTCGAACATTTTAATCGGTTAAAAGGTCTAGTGCATTTAAGCGCTGTAAAACTCTGTGAAAGCAGTCGAGCCTTCAACTGTTTCATCGTTTATTCGCTTTGAGAGAAATAATCATCTGAAAATTTCTCTCATAAATTCATCAGGATATTTTTCAAGTTATTCTTTTGAAAATCTGCTGTTGTTTTCGCAAAATTCTCTTATCTGATAATATATTTTATGATATGTAAAATCTTGAATTCATCTGGATCATAAGTAATTTACGGCACTCATGTCGTTAACAGCATAAAAAATATGTTATCCTTCCCGAGAGTGCCCAAATTTATGAAATAGTATATTGTGTCAGGTAAAAAAGTTTTGTATGGCGAGCATGAAGATTGTATCCAAATTAAACTTGCAATTTTTTCTTCAAACGTGTAAAATTCAAATGTTCGGAATATAAAATGAAACTTGAGAAAAAATCAAAGATATTTAGTGCCAGTGGCAGTAAAAATAGAATATAATTATGGTGAAAAATGATTCAAATTCGATAGATGAACTTCAACTTTTTACTATCAGTCACAAAACATCATACAACATTTTGAATAATATATTATCTCTATGACCAATACTTCCTTGGATGCGGCATTTGATTCTTCTGACCTCCTGTGTAACCACAAACATGCCACTACATGCTTACCCCCTCTTGCAAAATAATAGTACGGGAGGCAGCGTTGCATTCGAGCCGAGCCATTTCATACCGGCTGAAAATCATACTAATAATAGTTTTTCCCCAGTATATAAATGATCTGAGCGTCAGCTACGTGACTACAGTCACGAGTATTTTCATACCGTGGCAAAATTTGAGGGGTGATTTTTCGAGATCATTTTGAGAAAAAAAAATTATAGTTAGCTGTTTTGAAGCAATTGTATTATACGTCACTAACATGTATGAACCATTTAAAAATAAAATATGAAGTTATTTCATACCGTATGAAATTTATACAGGTGAATTTTTATAATCAAAATGATAAGGAAAATCGTCAGTAATTTTTAAAACGGCGGTAAGACCGTCAGTTAGCTGCGCGCTCAGTGCATCTGAACGTTGCATAGTAATTTTTGTAAATGAACTGACGACCTTTGCACCCATAGGTATCAAATGACGATGATTTTCATAGTCATTTAAATAAAATTACGTTATATTTTAATTTGAATGAGTGTTGTAACAATTCAAAATGAGTTATACTACTTTATGCTCTACAATGTCACAGCTTTTACTAGTGATGCAGCTATGAGTTTACTGCCAATAATTTCGATCTGAAAATATTATAATAACTATCGAAAATGAGAAAAGTACCTATAATATAATTTACATTACAATTCGCTGTCATCATTTCCTTCTATACAATCTGTATCGTAATCATCGTCATAATTGTAGCTATTATCAGAGCTGCCCAAGATGACATTTCGTCTTCAGCATCATCGTGTTCAATATCATTTTTTCCCATAACGTCATCTGTGAAAATAAAAAAGCTAAGATGCAGCAAGGCTGTGATATTCTGCACTTATAACTTCACCTTATCGATAACAAACTTAACGGGTATGAACTTGGATTTCATGTTCAGGAGTTATTATGCACATTACAATACCAATACAGTAACTTCCTGTTTACATATATAACCTACATTTTCACCCTATTCCTCTTCTGTTTGAAATAATATAGATCATTCTATTGCAACATTTACGCTTCTATATCATCTTCGGTGATTCCTGGGGAGATGGTATATCAAGGAGATCTTTACCCGTCATGTTACGAAAATCTAGGTGAAAAGATCTCTATAAACCGATGAATGGATGATACTGGTTGATATTCTGGGTGTGTTGCACTATGTTAATTCAACTCTTGTTCTCTTTTCACCATGGAATTTGAGGGATCGTCTATCCACTAGTGAACCAAAAAAAAAAAATATTTTCGTAAAACGTCTGAAATCTTTATGCCGAAAACTTCAAGTGTTATCTAATGGCAGAAATGTATTGTTAGCAAAACGCGTGTCGAATGCAAATCATATCAGTTTGGTGCAAGCGTATTAATTGATCTCTACAAAAAGTTTCAACAATACTAGTTGTCAAATCTGGAATAGTAATTTCACCCATTCTCTCACGATTTGAAATTTAATTCGCCTAGATGAATGACATTTTTTGTTGAAGGATTCGTTAAGCGAATATATCTTTATGTAACACCACATAGAGACATTTATTTTTTGAATGAATTCAAGGTATGTGCGCCTGGTTTGCAATTATTGTAAAATTTCATCAGCTTGTCGAAAGATTTTGTGAATATTCAATATAATTCATATTGCTACGATATCCTGGTAGTCAATCACCAAGGAAATATCGATTGGATTGAATAATTTAACTTAATCTTCTTCCGATAAATATTCAATTCGGTGATCGAATCGATAATCAATCCAGTCATGCAATGAAAACTGAATAATTTATATTTGGAGGTCGAGAACGATTCATTCCTTTCAAACGAATAATATACAGTTTGCTTGTAAGATTTTTACCTAAAAGGGTTTAACCGCGACACGTGTTTCGCTATACAATAGAGGGCAGGTTGTTCATGTACGCAGATGACACCTCTATGGTGATTTCGGGTCAAACAATTGAAGAAGTCTCTATAAAAACCGACAATGCTGTAAAACAATTTGTACGATGGTGCCACAGTAATCGACTTATCGTAAATTTGGAAAAAACAAAACTTATGCAATTCTCCACAACACACAGATCAACAAATAATATGAAATTAAAAATAGAGAATTCTACTGTCAGGACAAGTTCCATCAATAACTTTCTTGGTATAATTATTGATGAGAAATTCATGTGGTCCGAGCAAATTAACAATGTATGTAAAGAATTGAACAAATCATTTTTTGCTCTATACAGGTTGAAAACAACATTGAACAGATCATCTCTGCTAAACGTTTATTATGCTCTAGCTCATTCAGCCATGAGCTATAACATTATTTCTTGGGGACAGGCGACGGAATGTTACCGAGTATTTCTTATACAGAAGAGAATTGTTAGATTAATATTTAATCTTGAATATCGAGAATCATGTAGAACAACATTCAGAGTTCATAGAATTCTCACTGTAACAGGAATATACTTATTTAAATTATTGATTGACGTTCACAACTCTCATTCAAAAAATCTCCAGAGGAAATGAAGAAAACTACCACCATTAAGTTCAAAAAATTTGTAAGGGCTCTACTGGCTGATAACCCTGTTTATAGCATCCAAGGATTTATAGAACTGATCAACGTCAAAAATCATATTAAATTTATGTACAATTTTGTCATAGTTGTAATTTTTTGTTATTGTGTTGTCTTTTACACCTCCATTTTTAAATTAGGACTTTTTTGTATTCTGACGAACCTACACTATTGTAGTGGTTAATGAGGTAATAAAGTATATCTATCTATTTATCTTCAAGCAGTAATTGAACTGATGTTAATTCCGCGATTTAGGGGTTCCGCGTGTCGCAGTTTAGTAAACTCTTATGAGAAAAATTTTTAGAGGCAACTGTTTATTATTTCTTCAATCTGGATTCACAAGTATCGACCACGGTCATCCAGTATTCCTTTTAATCTTTCCGAATGTGAACTATTCCAATATCTACAACATTACTATCAATATTCAAAATAGTATCTGACAAATCCATATGTTCTGAAAGATGACTACTCTTGATTTATCTGACTTCACACTCCAAACTGATTTGCGAATTATATTATTCCATTCCAATTTTTATTCAGATGATAAAGATTTAAAACCCTACTTGATAAGACACTCGCCCAAAAAATTGAACCTAGGCCGAAATACTTCTTTTTACCTTATCTATAATGAATTGGTGGTTTGTTTTAATGTGGGGGAAATAATGGGCTCGTTATGAGAACCGGTGATAAACTTCTGGAAATCGTGGAATATGGTAATATTAGGTGGAGGTATTCCGAATTTAGAATATTTTGTGATTAACTATTCACGAATATTTCAGTGTTGTGCTACTGATGTCAGATTAAATCTAATCACGATTCGTCAACAAACCAATCATACAGGAATTACGCTTTATTGATCAAAGCACGTAGTTTTAATGTGAGGCATATACAAACGAATACATATGGAATTCCAAATGGAAATGGAATTGTGCATCCAGCAAAAATGAATGAAACCAGAATATTTGTTTGTCACGAGAATACCAGATAGATGAATATCATTTGCCAATTACATCTTATAATTTCTACGAATTTTTTTTTAGTAGGTACTAGTTATTGTAAAGAACATCCATGCCTACTTTGTTATTAGTATCAGATGCATATGACATAAAGAGCCTATTTATTCTGAAATTTTGAATAGGAACATTCGAATTGCGCTGAAAAAGTGGAATATTTGATTTATTCACGTAAAATGGAAAAACATCTAGGAAATGAAAGTTCTGTTGTATTCCCTGTTCTGTTTCCCCACTGCTGCCAAGCTAGCGTCGTAGCTTCGCGCATGCGCACATATCTCTCCGTTTATTATCAGTGTACTGACGCGATGAGAGCGAGAGCGAGAATGACATCGTGTTGTGTTGGAATCTTTTATCTTACTCTTTTTATAATGAAATCGGAATGCTTCTTTATAAGGACTAAGTGAAATTAATCGATTTATTTTGAAGACAATAATAACGTTTTCCTGATTACCCTTGAAGATACGAGGCTTACTCTTATCTATTTTTCAATCCCTCCAATTCAAACGGAAAAAAAATTATCTTCATGTCCAAAACACTAATAGATAGAGGCAGAGAGATGAATATTCCGAATCCGCAAACGATTCTGACAGGTGAATTATGTATTCGAGAGATGAGAATGACAAGGGTCGGTTTTTCAATCTACTGTTTGAGAAACAAAGCTTTCAGCTTTTCCTCAGCAACCAATTGAACTTCCCGGCCGAGCAGTTTGAGTGGCAATTGAAGACTCATCTGACAACTAAGTTCCCTACTAGTAGATTGAAAAACTGGCTGTCGAAAAAAAAACGAAAAAAATTTCCATACAAATTTTTTGATGAAAATGTTACTGAATTCAAAAGTGATTCGCTTATGAAGTTTCCTTTTTCTTTCAGTGAAATATTGTAGTGTAAATCAGTTAATAGTAGTTATCAGCTATGCAGATATTCAGCGCTAACGTGTGAGAGAGTTGTCACTCACAATTACAAAAGTAATTTCATTGAGTTGAGGTTAAGTTTTTCATGTTTGGATCCCATATTCTATAATTCTGAAAAAAATCCGCGTCGTTGTATGTCGGGATCTAAATCTGATTATGGTTTATAGAATGAGTATGTATCAATTTTAGAATGTCCCAAAGAAGATAATTTGAAAAAGTGTTGGGTGTAAGCTTACACTTCATAAAGACTGGACTCCATCTCGGTATTCAGTTGTTTGTACTGCTTTTAAAAAACAATATGTTATCAAATATGAAATTTTTACACAACCAAATGGGTCAATTCGAAAACACTTGTTGAAATTTCCAAAACCAATCAATAATGCAGTTACATCAATTTTTCCAGAGTTGCTCAAATATCTTTCGAAACCTTCAGTTCAAGGAGAAGAAAGATTCCCTAGTTTTGAAAGTCTGATATAATTGCAAATTAATATTTGAACAGATCGAAAATTGACAGTTGGAAAGTTCACCAGACAAATAATAAATGATACTTTTACAAACTGATGATTGAAACAGATGAGGGTTCACTTGCTCTCGATTCACTTGCTCCCGATTCATTTGATAATTGTATAGAGAACAGCTTGAATCATTTGGATGAAGCCTTGAATATATTCTGCTAGGAAAATATTCATAATATTTCTGAAATTTTGAAATTTCAGATCAATTGAGAAGGACAGATTTTCTTCAACAACGATTATTATGTCTTTCATGATAAATACAACTCCTCATTCCACTTATGAACCTTCGAGTATTTTTTCGTTCAATTCAATAAGATATTTACAGCGTCTTTCTGTTGTTCTGCAAGAATCTCCAAATGATGATTTCGAATTATTGTAAATGTAATTGACCAAAACAGATCATAAATTTAGTATCAAGGCGGAGTTTTTTGTCAGACAGCTCCTATATTTTCTGATGAATGAATGTTTGTGAAATTCTTAGCCCGAGACTGATAAATCTTGGTCTTGGTCCTGAAAAATAAATGTAGCCTTGGCATTGGTCTTGATGTTTCAAGACCAAGACGAGACTTGCTCAGCCTCTTGGTCTTGGTCTGGATAGTCTTGGTCTTGATAGCCTTGGTCATGGATCAAAATGCGTCTAGAAAATTGTCCAATAGTTTATTTTCATCTAATAGGTAATTCGTATCCCTCAGTCTTTAACAATTGTTAATTTGTACGGGTAAAGTAAGCGAAACTCATTTCTCATCCCACCAAAAGAATATGAGAAACCTTTAATAAATATTCAATTAAAGCCACCCAGCGCGAAAGGGTTGGAATGTTAATTAGGTTTTTATTGACCATTTTACAATGGATTATCGTGTGATGAGCTGAGAGGTGAAATCGGAATTCCGAGGAAATTTCGATACTTATTTTATTATTTAGGAGTGGGAACATATCACATAGCTGACCAAATAATATATTAGTCATAATTAATATTGCTTTAGTTTCAAACCCTGGTGGGTGCAACGATACTAGTATGTATCTATGTTTTTAATAAATAAATATATTTTCTACCTTTTATGTGGTATATTCGAATTCAAATATGAATCATATACAGGGTGAGTTAATGGATCTCCGTTAATATACTGTCAAAAATTTGCTGCAAGTTTAGCTGCAAGTGGCAACAACGCAGTCCCAAAAATATTTCCAAAAATTTCCAATTCAAACCAAATAACTTTTGTATTTTTTCTTTCTTCAATAGTGTAGGACAGGGGCGCTCAAACTTGAACTGTTGGCGATCTACCTCAATATTGTAAGACTACGATCGATCGACTCTGAGTGTAGGTCTACTCTAAAATGCCAATTAATTTTTTTTTCAAAATTGCGAGTTTATTGGTTCTTAAAAACAAACGAGTTGTAGTGTCTAATCCTAACTAAAGGGTGACCTTGTATATTTATTTTTATTGGTAGTTTATTCATTTCATTTTGTTCTAGTGACCTATCTTCTAAAACAAAATCTATGAATAGTTCTATATCGGAAATTTCTTCTCAAGATCGACTCAAAAAGCACTCGCGATCGACTAGTCGATCGAGATCGACCGTTTGAGCACCCCTGGTGTAGGAGATATGGACTCTTGAACTTGGTTTCGAAAGATAAGTCTTGGCCTTGAGAAGATTCATTAAGTCTTGGTATTGGTCTTGTATCAAGACCGAGACAAGACCAAGACTAATCTCTTGGTCTCGCAAAGCCCTATTGACATTTATCACACTTTTTCACAGATTTTTATTGTTCAATCCTAATAACATATGACACTTCTGAAAAGTGAAGCTTTCTGTTAGTGATAGAATTCGTATGATCGGATCAGTATTTCCGAAGATAACCTCCTACAAACAAACTCCACATCTTTTCATTAGTAGTATAGATAGATGAATAGCAAAAATATATGATTCAAATCGATGATATTCTTTTCGAGGAGATCTATTCACAGAATCTATTTCGGTTATCTGTTTATCCACTTCAAAAATAGGCTTTTGTTTATGTATATTTTACATGGTGGGCGGGTATTAATTGGATCAATTTACAATATTTCCGAAGTATTCTGATGATCATAATAGTGGTTCTATCGAAGACGGAAATGAACACAGAGCTCGGCGTTCGACTGGCTTTTTTTTTTGTTACTGAACACTGCAAAATAATGATTTTCAAACGGTATTGTGTTATTGAAACTTCATTGTCGAACCTATCAGGACATTGATTCAACATATCACATCTCGTAATGTATAGAATTCGTCTCCCTCTTCATGGATAAAATGATGGCGTTCATTTCTTAAATGTTTCCTTTTGGCAAGTTCTTGCTGGAAAAAAAAAATTGAATGAAATACTCATTTGTTTTCGATGTTTCTGAGAATTTTGAAGGTAATTTGATAAAGGTATGATTGTTTTCCCTATTGTCGTTCAAATAATAGGATCTTACTGTTCGGTTTCCTAGTCCCAGTAGAAAAGGTTGCAACCACCTAATCAGCAGAATAATTGCAGTGGACTGTATCTTGAGGGTTGAATGGATGAGTGATTATCGTACAGCCAGTTCACGAAAATCGGGTTTCATGTGCATTGATATAAATCTTTTTTTTTATAACACGATGGCGACGTATCGAAATATTGCCTCAAAAATCGATTCTTATAAATTAATGTTATCATTCTCAAATAGAAATAATACAATATTTATTTAATATATGCAAATGAAATAATTGAGAAAGAGTCTGTGAATATTCAACATTCCTCCCACCAAATACAACGCATTTCAATCAACTTTATTAGTGGGAAAAGGCCAAAGCACGACACAAGGTCTTAACAATTTACCTTGGTTCGTACGAATAGGAGCAATTTCAACAATACCATCACTTCCAGGAGATACTTTTATCATTCAAGAGGAGAAATTTACTCAGTTTTTACTGCCACGAGATTTCCAGGCTTTTAATTTTCACTTTTATTCAACCATTTTTGTCTCTGTTGCAAAGTATGTATTCATGGTGCCAACCCTTCCATATATCTTGCTGAAAACGTTGGTTTAACTGCCAACGGACCAATTGGTTCAATTTTAGGCGGAGTAGGAGACCAGGAGTAGGAACAGAAGTAAGGGGTTCCAGTGTCCTAAACCTGTAGTCAAGACAGACAACTCGACACAACGGCCGAGAATTGAGAATAGCTTCCACTTGCACCAAAAGGGTAGTCATTTCTTCAGATGTTGAAACTTGACTGCCTACTACACGAACTAGCTGGGATTTTACCGCTTTTATTTCAGCTTCACTTCGTTGAAGCATAGTAGAAAGGTCGGACACTTCTCTATTCTATACATATTTTCACGGCCGGGGCTCTTCTGAATTGTCGTCAATCGTTCCATCCTTGGCAGTATTTACACGGATGACCCGACGAGTACAGAATCCCCACACTTTTGTTGTTGGCTTGGAGACCTGTCTAACTTCTCTTGCTCAGTGATCTTCTTTCAATAGAACAGCTGAGGTTTGGAACTACTTGCCGAGAGAGATTTTTCCTGAGGCTTATATACACTTCCGAAAAAAAAAGCCTCACTCAGACCATTGAAATGGGAAAATGAAGGAGCATTGAACACAAAAAAGATTTTTTTCTATTCAAAAGCTTCTTGAATCTCCGAGTATGCGAGAAGCACCAACAAAATTAGTACCACGATCGCTATGAATTTGAGAACAACGTCTCCTTGCAATAAATGTTCGGAGTGCGGCGGGAAAAGCATCACCGAAGAAACTTGACATTAGCTCCAAATGTATTGCCTCAGTGGCAAAACACACGAATATACAAATGTAAGCTTTCAGAGACTAGACTCCCTGACCCTTTGAAGGAGTTTCTAGAACGGAACCACCGTAATCTACCAACACAATTGAGAAAGGTTCAATCCGATTAATTCTAAGTGAGGGGAGATTGCTTATGAATGACTCGATACTCTGAAACAACTTATACATCCAGACAATACGTAAAAGATAGCTCGCCTAGGAAAAAAAATCGATAAATTTCGTAAGATCAAAAAATGCATACTCTGCAAAGCAGGATGCAAAAAACTTTCGATGAATTAATTCAATGGTGGGGTGTTCAGAGAACACCATCTTCTCCAATAAATGTATTGAATCTTCGGAAGGGTTCATTCAAGGGCTTGAAACCTTCAATTTGTTGAATTTGCTGAACTGTTTTTACAAACATCATCAAAGCCTCGTGTAATTCACTTCTGTGAATGAACCTTTCATCATATTTTCGGGATTTTTGATATCATAGAGAAAACGCATGATATAGGCAATAATACATTATTTGGTTTTGTCGAGTGAAGAAAACTTGGACAACAATATCTCCCCAGTTACAAAAGAACCTGACCTCAGAACATTTATCTCGGGAAACCCCCGACCAACTCGGCCCATCAAGCCAAAGAGGATGCGATTTCAACTGAGAGGGTAAGTGGCCTCTCGATGCACAATCTGCAGGGTTATCTGAAGATCCAACATGTGACCAACATTCTAGTGGAACGTTACCTTGTATGACACTGACCAAAACTGACGCTATTTGCAAGAAATGGCTTCAATCGACAGGTAGACTATCTACGATAATGCTTCCATCGAATCACTTCATGCTAATGTTTTACCTATTCGAATCACATAACTGTATAGTAGTTTTCACAATGAATGGTATTGACTGAAGGATTATAATAAAACCAATTAGACCCTTGAGTTGTAAAAGCCGAGATGCACATCATACATGTGAAAGGTCCGGATTCAGGTAATTTTGTTTCTCAGAGAGGGATTGTAGAGGATTACAGCTTACACTTCTTGTTCATTTTAGTCTTTGTATTTCATTGGAAGTGTTCACTAGTGTTACGGCGTGCAATAATTTTATAACATTTATTTGTTATTACAGACATTAATAGCAAAGATTTCATACCCCAACGTACAGAATAGGCAATATGTGGCGTCCGTGGATAAAAAGTAATAGTGCTTCTTCCAGTGGTTCGTTAAAGAAGAATCACTTATCTCGTGACGCGAAAATCATTATAAAAAATGTGTATAGTTCCTTACTTCAGCAAGGATATAACGCGGGTGCTGCAGCAAAAGTAACCAGTAATTTGACGAAGGTGCCTCTTACTTCAGTTAGACGAATTGTTGAAAATTCCATGGAATCAGGAAAAAAGCGTAAAGATTCCGGTGTCACAAAAAGTCTAGACGACTGGGAAAAAGATTTGATAAGGCGAAAAATCTACACTATGTACGATGAGCAGCAGGGAAGAGAATCACAATATTACACGCAGGATCAGAAAATGGTTGGATCCCAAACGCTATGTGGCTTTCTGCCAAAAATATTAAGGACTCTTGTGTTGATTATCATGAAGATACGACAACAGAGCTTTCTGAAGATTGGTTTAAAAATTGTCTGTTACCCAACATTCCGCCAAACAGTGTTATAGTAATAGACAACGCAAGCTATCATAGTCGACAATTGCAAAAAATTCCTGACTCAATGAATACGAAATTGGAGATTCAAAACTTCATGGCTGCAAATGACATATATTTTGAGGAAAATTATACAAAAAAAGAACTTTTACAAGTGCTGCAGTCATTTTCTTTAAAAAAACGTATGTTTGTGATACAATTGCAGAAGAATTGGGACATACAGTGTTACGACTACCTCCGTACTACTGCGTGTTCAAACCCATAGAGCTTATGTGGCACCAACTTAAATCGAGCGTGCGCGGAAAAAATACTTCTCAGACTTTAAGTGGTAGTGTGGTAGAATTAATTAGGGACTGTATGAATGACATTCCTACCGAGAGTTGGAATAGTTCTGTTAGTCATGTTATAAATGTTGAAAACTCGTACCTTTCTGTAAAATCAATTGCGCCAATTATAATTAATTTAGATGAGGACACCGATAGCGACACTGAACTAAATATAGAATGGAATTGTAAAATTTAAATAAATTACTTGTATATCTCCTACATTATGCAAAATTCAAATTTCTTAAGTTCGACCCTGTAGCACATTTGCATCTTTTACCAGATGATTTTCTACACAATGGGATTAAATCGGGTAGTTTATTGCAGTTAATAAGCCAATACCATCTACTGTGAAAAATACTATACTAAGTATTGGAAACAAATCGTATCAAATTCGAAGAAAGGACACAGGCACATTATTCAAGGCTGGGTATTGGGTATTGATTGAGTTTTGGAAGGGGCCACTTCAAACTTGCCACATACGAGTAGAATTTTAGTATTTTCTCCAGAAAAACAGAATCACAAATACACAATCCGAGAATATATACTCTATAAAAGCGACATTAACGGCGGTTACTTTGATGTTCGTTGTCCCAACTCCGATCCGAAGATTTTGAGTAAACAAACATAATTTACTGAGAAAATTGGTCTTTGAGCGATATATACATTAATAAAAATACACACTCTTACCTTCTATTATAGTAGGTGGGCTGACTGTGCATCTTACTTAATTCAATTTTGATATTGCCAATCTAACAACTTTCGCAGTAATTATAGAGAAAATTCAACTTCTCTTTGTTGCTTGTTGTTAATCATTTATGATGAATTGGGTCTTGAGATCTTGGTGTTTCCTCGCAGACTAACGGGGACCACCTAGTCCGAAATCACGTGGGGACAACTAAGTCGACGCATGCGTTTACGAAAAAGTTACACAGAAATGTCGCTTCTCTATGGTATATATTCTCTGACACGACTGCTGCAAAACCATTTTCAGCACTATTGAAAATAGTCCTTCGGGTATTAATCTGTGTTCGAGTTGTTGAACAGTTCGACGTTTTGACTCTCATGTTGGAGTCTTTATCAAGAACTGAAATATATATCTCCATTAATACAGTTATTTAGCTGATCTATCAACTTCGGCAGTAAGCCCTGCGTTTGAGTAACTGGTATTCAAACATACTCCTCACAATACGGTTCGACTATTGATAAATCAATACTAGAATCAGAACTATTCGCGATACCATGGAGATGACGAGAAATGAATTGAGGCGGAAAGCAACGAGGGATGCTTGAATTTGAAGGATCGGGAAGATCAGGAGTTGGAACATCAGCTGAAACTTGAGAGTTATAGGGGGAAGGAGGGAAGGTTTGAACTGAGGCGGTCTGATATATCATTTGTTTTTTCATTTGTCTGTTCTTTGAAACAAAAGAGTATAATCCCTTTCAACTTCAAATTTTTTGCACAAAGAAGATAAGATGAACTCTTCATTAGGTGTCTCGATCCCAGGCAGTTTGTGCACCACTAATTTTTACACAACTCATATCGCTCATTAGGAGACTGAGAGTCGATTTTTCAGTGCAAGTCAGATTAAAATTACCATCATTTTTCATCCTTGTCACTGCCAAATAGTATTCACGCGCTCCTCCTCATTTCTTCCAACTGTCTGACAGGTTGCTCATTTATTGTATTGAAAAACTGGCCCTTACACAAGAATAAACGGCATTTATAAATGATGGAATGTTCTATTTTGCATAGAGGACATTTCCAAAGTATTCACTAAAATAGGTAATAGTTTGAAGAACTGAAAAATACGCTTTAGTGAAAAAAAATGAACTGAAAACTGAAAGAGAATAGTGAAAATAAAATGTAAAGAAGCGAGGGGTGCTTTTTGAGTTATTAATTGACACCATGCACCTCACGCTTTAATACATTGCAATACATTTTTTTCATTTATAAGATTCATTCTAATTGAAAATATATATGTTTTTTCCTTTTCAGTTCATTTTTTTACAACAGCGTGTTCTTTAATCCTTTCAAACTATCATTTATTTCCCGTTATTCAGTTGTATTTTTGATAAATACGTGTGTTTTCAAGAATTTCAGAGATTATTATTAATACCATCAGCATCAAAATGCGCAACATGGAGAGGGACTTAAAGTCGCAGATATTTTTCAGGAGCATATAGCGGATCTTTCTGTGGATTGTAAATATTTGCGTTTGATTATGAGTGGGTTCTCATCGAGAACTGGCTCCTTCGCCAATAATAACGCTCTATTCAACGTCGCTAGAAAAACATCGATAAGTCTGAAGGTTCTAGTAAGGATATCGGCCGATTTTTTATATTATTGCATTGTCATCGGTCCTTGATGAGTATGCAAAAATTCAAAACCGCGTTCAGAGTTTCCGTTACAAACATACATACCTAATAAAAGCGTGTTTATAATGAGTATGCTTGTGAGGATATTTGGGATTTGTTTTCAAAATGTGTATTATTATGATCCGTCTGACAATTTAAGAGATTTTCATCTCGAGAATTTCTCTAGCGTATTGAAAAATGGAAGACGTAAGTAGTTAGTAATGAGGCCTAGGCCTTAGCTCGCACAAGTCTTGAAAGAGACTTCTGAGAGTGGCTCTTGAGATACCTAGTCAACAATGAAATAAATAAATGAAATGCCTTGTTCAGAATCTCAGTTGAAATAAAAAAAAATTAAGGTATATCGAATGTATGTTCTACGGCCACCATTTCCGTTGTATTCGAAAATAAAACAGCAAAATTGATATAGTTCGCAATATATGTAGTTTTGCCTATATACACTTCCAGAATGTATTTTGTCGCTTCATAATATGGATAAACGAATCGCAGATATGAGTTCCCACCGAAAATGTTGCTGATATAGCTCATTCCAGTCGGTTAATGGTCTTGCGGTTCTACATGATCAGTAATCATATTTATACCAAAAGCAATGAATGAGGGGCTATTTACGAGTTTGAATTGGAGAGGGATATGTTTAACCAATGACGTTCAATGGTGATCGAGAGGTAAATAACAATTTTCAACGTTTATTTGTATTTCTTTGACAGTGTTCGCAGTTAATCATTAGCGTTCGAACATTCTAGGGTTGATATTTTCTGAATTCTATTCGGTTTTCTGAAGGAATTGAATGTGTACCCATCAAGAATGAAAATTGAGCGGAACTTCCATTGCCTAACTATTCAAATCTTCATGACTCGTTACAAAAAACTTAGTGGTTCAAAATCCAACAAAAACGACATTGAAATTTTAAAGAAAAATTAATTGGCAATTAAATAAAATTGAGAAAGAAGCGCGGAAGTAACAAAATAAAATGAGAACAAATATTAAATTACGACAAAACGAGCTTTGACAGAATGAAAAATATTGAAAAGGAGCTTGAAAAATTAGATGAGTGGGTTACACAAAAACAGTAAAAATCTCTTCTTCAACTTGAAGCATTCATTAAACATGACGCATAAACTTTCGAAAATTACTGTTATCGTCTGACAGATCCATCCATTGTCCACAGTGTTTCCCATCCAGTCCCAGAGATCTTAGAGACAACAATGTTTCCCACAAAGCTTTCTTTTTCTACAGTTAGGGAGTCACATATAAAATTGGCCGAATTCTGAAAGAACAGGACATAGAAACAATATTCACTGCCAACTACCAAATTTCCACATTCCCCAGTTCCCCCAAGGACAAAATTGTCAATGAATCCCAGGGTATATATGAAATTCCATGTTCCAGTTGCAATAGAGCATTTGTAAGCCAGACCAATTTTCTGTCCGAAACTCAGACCCCTCCTTAGCCCTGTCTAATAAAAACATTATCAAGTGACACGACACAATATAGACTTTGCGAACACTAAGACCTCCTCTTCAGCGAAAACATTACAATCTCGGATAATCCGCGAGGCCATCGAAATCGGGAAGCGACCTTCCTGTCGAAATAAACGTGACGACGCGACGGTCACGTCCAACTATCTGGAAACCCGAATGATACATCCTAGCTATTAATGGACCATATTTTTCTGACGTCCGAAATAATGATGCCAATATTCTACAGTTCGATCTAAACAACGATATAAATGGAATGAGGAATTAGTTTGGAGAAAGGAACATTGAAATTGTGGACAAAGGGTATCGAGATTCGGTTCCTTTTTTGGGTTTGTACCATATGCTGCATATTATAATAACAGTACGATTGTCATTTTTTTTTTATTTTGTTATACCTACAGTCTAAATCTACTATTATAGCTTTGTCAGGCTGCGAATTATAAAAGATGTAGTAAATCCCGACACATGTCTTTTTATAAAGTTTTCTCGGGTGATTATATCAAATCCTTTATTATATAGGAACAATCCGTTGCATTAAACACAACAGTTGTTTGTCGAGAAGAATAATGAAATATTATTTTCAAAAAATTATCTGATAAGCCATGTCGCCGAGCATGTCGCATCTTCAGCAGGAAAGTCGTCAAGTGTTTTCTTTTAATAACTATACGATTACCGTAATGCTCAAATAAATCACAGGTCTCATACAACTCATTGAAATTATTTTTTGACATCGATGTTAATGGTTTGAATTAATCGTCTGTGAAATCATCCATAATTTGATAGTTCCGACCGTGATTCGTGGATGCAGCTGTCCGAAAGCACTGGAGTAATCGAAGCAGATCGTTTACTACGTATGGACGGTTGAGAGAACGTATAATGATGGATTTGTCATCATATTGTCGGGATAAAAAACTGATCATAGCAAGTTGACAAAATTTCTACATCCGAACAAAAAACTCAAAGTAAAGGTAATGTGAAAGTATTACAGAAATTCATCGAGGAAATATTCAATTACAGGGTGATTTCCAAAAGTGAGACGATTCTCGGATTTTCTTGAATACATATCTTTTGAACAGCCCTATATATATATATATATACAAGATGAATTTTTCTGGGTTTTTTATCCGTTAGGTATTTTCTGATTTGTTCGACGTTTCGAATTCCATTTTGAATTCATTTTCAAGAACTGTGAGACGAATATCTGTCCATACCGTCCTGGTCAATCACTCCCCTTACGAAGCAACCAAGCAAGAGCTAGCAAAGACTTCAATTGTCTGTTCTCCACGGAAACTGGTATTTATAATGACTCTCCTCAGTCATTATCCGACTGCGTCCGATATTAAGGCTGCATCCTGCAGTCGGATAATGACTGAGGAGAGTCATTATAAATACCAGTTTCCGTGGAGAACAGACAATTGAAGTCTTTGCTAGCTCTTGCTTGGTTGCTTCGTAAGGGGAGTGATTGACCAGGACGGTATGGACAGATATTCGTCTCACAGTTCTTGAAAATGAATTCAAAATGGAATTCGAAACGTCGAACAAATCAGAAAATACCTAACGGATAAAAAACCCAGAAAAATTCATCTTGTATATCGAAGATCCGTGAAAACATCAATTTCTACATATATATATATATATATATATATATATATATATATATATATATATATATATATATATATATATATATATATATATATATATATATATATATATATATATATATATATATATGACTTGATGTAACCTACTAACGTGCAGTACAAAGTATATAAAATTTTATTAAATATAGGATACAAGAGCCATAAACTTTCTGACTTTCCCTGTAAACGATTTTTGCATATCTTATTATTATAAACCAACCAGAAGCAAATATAACCAGATTTTGATTTTTTTCTGAAAGTTGAATTTATTTCAAGTGTAGGAAATGAAACTGTCTCCTGAGAATGATTTTAAAAAAATGGCTATTTTCCAATTCCTACACCCTGTATGTCTGAAACGAGTGATAGGATTGAGTTGAGCCCATAGACACTATTGATCAGAAAGCCGTCAACTACAATATATTAACAATTCTTGAAATTTCACCGAAGCCCATTTTTCCATAAGCCCATACATATCACACATATGTATTCTTGAATATGTGCAAAAAAATGTCACAGAAAGGTCGGAGACTTGTCCCTCTTCTATAGATATTTTCACGGCCGGTGCTCTTCTGAAATGTCGTCAATCGTTCCACCTTTGGCAGTATCTACACGGATGACTCGACGAGTACATCATTTCCACCCCTTTGTTGTGAGCTGAGCGTCCCTTCCGTTTGAATCTGTATGTGTGAAAAAAAATATTATCAAGTGAGCTCTCATGAAAAGTTTATATCCTGGATGTTTCTCGTTTTCGTCAGCCTGGAGGTAATTGCATGAACGGTAAAAAGCTATTATGGAAATGTGGAATTTGGTTCGGAATAATAAAAACTATTTTCAAAAATTATGTCTTTTCCTTGATATCTCCAAGGAACTTGTAAATTTTTCTACCGACATTTTGTCGGTCATGAATTTTGGTCCTCTTTGACCTTCGTATATCTAACAGTTTTCGTGATCGCTATAGAAACAGTCGAATTGGAACAACCCGGGGTAGATAAGTAAAACAGCCTGTTTCGACGATGTAATTTCTCCCTGCAATTTCTCCCGGCAACTTGTAGTGCAAAAAATCTACCTATATATCAGTTTGCATTGCCAATATTGAAAAGTAGCATTGGAATAACCAAGACGAACGCCTATATTGTCACAAATGATATATGATTATATTCATTTCTAATACTTGTAATTGTAGTAAATTCTCCTTACTACTATACTCGATTCTTTCAGTTTCGAAAAATAATTCAATTATTCAAAATTACCATTCTTCACAATGGTGCTTCAACACATTTGTACTTTGCGGTAACAAATTCACCACAGAGATCACTTACTCGCTGCAACTTATCGCAGCAATATAGATTCATGCAACTCGCAAGTTGCAGCGACAAACTGCATCTTCGAAACAGGGTGTTGAAGATATCAAGGAGAGCTGAGCTGGTACAATTCATAATGGCAAATGAAAATATCCGAAATAGTCGATGTAATCTCTAGTAAGGTAGTGATGTCATTGTTTTAGTAAATAATAACCATATTATTCAACCAAGCTCACAGAATTTGTGTAATTGAAGTAATTGTTCTAATTATACTAATGAAGCTTAATCGTCAGTCCTGTTATTTGTTACGTCAACCATTTTGTATTTCTGTGGTTCATTAGTTTCCAAACGATTTCATATTGAAAGTTGCGAATATCTGTTGGAGTTGCAAACGTTATATCAATCATACAAACTTCCAAATTTCTGTAATGATTTCTGGTCAAGGTGGTCCCCAATTTGTGAATTCGTTAAAACCGTCGGTTCGGACGCCTTAAGGTATATCATGGCCTTCACGATTTTAATGTCTGAGAGTTATTTTTAGAACACAGTTTACAGTAGTGTGTTAACGGAGAGACTGTTTGCCCAGAAAAATATATCGCGCTACTGTTTATGTTATGTATGTATTCGGATTGTTAGCCTGCTCAGATCGGAGTGTATAATCGTGTGTGTTCTCTTAGGAATAATTTTTTGCCATGCTTTTTTTTGGCAAAGCATGCAAAAACCAAGTGTATACAACTAAAGTTTTGTTGTAGTAGTGCGTCTTCTGACACTGTGGATATATCTTCTGTGCTGAAACCAGGCTACTAACTCTTTCACCATCCAAATGTACTGTTCGTTTGCGGATTTTTGCTAGGTATTGCGACTTTCGACTGGATGTTTGGTTATTGCAACGGTAGGTCATTTGCTATAATGCGATAAAGTCTCTTTTTTTAGATTATTATTGCAATTATTGCATATTTATTATATTATTCTTACCACTATTCAAACAATGGGCATGCTTACTAAGAGGCATTGTATGACGATTGAAAGAAAGCTGATGAAATTAACAAACAATCGATGTTCAGGGAAAAACAATTAATTGGCTTCAAGTCGTTTTCTGCAACATGAAAATTGATATTTTTCAATAAAATGTGGTGAGTTATTACCGAACAAAAAATAAACAGTTGATAATGAAAAGCCGAATAAATCGCGAAATACTTAAATGGAAAAGTTTTCGATAGGTTTTTTCCTTCAGTAGCTGAATATACTATTTGTGGCTGAATTCCTTTTTTTCCTTCGACAAAAACAGGATGGATAAAATGAGATATCGCACTTCAGATTCCAAGATATCTGGGATGACAAAAATATTGTTGTATTCAAGGTAGAGCCAATTCGACGTTTTTCTGGAGTTTCTTCGAAACTATTCAACCAGGTCGTCGAAGGTGCTCACATATAATGAACTGTCATGGAAGATCGAAGGAACGAGTAAAACCTCTGGTGTATACCTTAATTCTATACCTCATCCTTCAATTAGTCGAATATTCCGGAAAACTCTTACACTCGAATGTCACCTTGATACTTAGCATCTTGCCTGGCGACACGTGCGTCGAGTGCAGTTGTAGGTTTTGTGTTTTGGTAGTTGGACTCCTCGATGAAAAAAATCAAGGAAGGAACAACTGAGGTTATTTCAGAGAAGCATTGAAATATCTGTCAAGTCCTCTGCGCACGATCAAGCATGTTCAAATGCATCTTCCTCTCGAAGAATTGGTCCAGTTCTTGGGTTCGGCTGGGTTGGAAAATCCGTGGCAAGCTTGAAATTTTGAATATGCGCCAGATCTCACTAACGTGAGAGTTGAATTTACCCTCTCACTTCGGATGAAAAATACAACCAGAGTCGATAAAGAGTTGACAAGTTTGATGAATTCAACAAAAAGGTCAAGGTACACAGGTGGTACAGCAGTTCGGGACAAGCAAATTTTTTCCCTCGACTATATTTGAAAAATATTTAAAACTATAAAACATGCTCGAGAGTGTTTTAAACATTTTGTACGTGTATTTAACGTCATTAGTTGCATATATATCCATGAACTCGATATTAGGTCTGATGGATAAGTAGTGGAATTCTGGACGTCAAGTTCTTCGATTTTTCGTAGTTGACAGTTAATTTTTGTGTACTAAATTTCCTTCCTTGAACCCAAATTGCGCTTCAAATAAATGTTACTTTTTTTTCAAATTTCTATCCTCTGTTTTATTACTTTCTCGAAAATGTTTGTTAGTTTTATCCCTTTTTTCATATCAGTCTTGACAACCGTCAGTTTTGGGACATAGCCATCTTGTATCAATAAGTTGATAAGATGTGTTATCTGATCCCATATTTGTCCAGAGATCCCATATTTGTCCAGAGATATGTTTCAGTGCGAGTTTCAGTGTCTCGGTTGTGATGTCATAACCAGGGGCCTTGTTTATTTTCAGATTTGATATTGATTCAATTTCTGTATGATTTGTTGGTTCTAGAAGAAAGGATTGGAGCACGGGGTCAGGTCTGTATATTATTTTTTCCTGGGGAGTTATTTTAGCCATCTCTATATACCTGCATTGACGTAATAATTATTTAGCGAGTGTGCCATATCTTAATATTTATCTACAGATCCACCTTCAGTAAGCCGTATTAATTCATTAATGTTCTTCCAAATATTCTTGGTATCGCATTCATTTTCATTTTAGAACATTGTCTAGTACGCCAAGAGCCAGAGCAAAAAAAGTAGGTTCATAATGCAATCTTCTACAGAATTGATTTTCTTGTTGGAAAATGTTTGGGGGTGTCCCCTGAATATAAATTCAAGTTGGCGGGACAGGGGGGGTTGAGCTTCAGCCGCCATCTTGGAAAACACGTTTCATCAAATATCTCGTGAACCGTGCATCGTACGACAAAAACAGTAGGGATCATTTTCGTAGATAATAAAATTCTCTTCAACTTTTATTCGAAACTTTTTTCCGTATAGTGCATAGGTTTTCATTTATAGACTATAGTCGCGAGCACCTAGATCGAGCTTAACTTGTTCAGAATCTGTATATTTGTGTTATTAGTTTGTATACGATAGTTTCTACGAGGATACTCACAACTTCTGTATAATGATCAGTTAGGTCGGTTAATATACATGATGGACAGTTATTTTTTAAAGACCGGGCGGCGGTGACAGATTTTTTTGCCCATTTTTTTACAGTCTGCCTTCGGAGAGGAAATTAACTGAAAAAACAAATCGTAATCCGCAAAAAAATTACGTGCTGCGTTGTACTTTATGTAAAACCCGTAATTTGCGTTCGTTAAGTTCAACAAGAATTTGGATGGAAGCCTTTCAACAGACTAATTCACATTTGTTACACAGGGAAACATCGATCAAAGTAAAAAAACATGGAGATATACTGTTTCAAATGATACAGGGTGATTAACAAATTCCCCGAATGTATTGCGAAAAATCTTAATGAAAACCAACTTTTCCCAGTATAAACTCAACAATTTTCTCTCTGAATAGCACATGATTATTTTATGATAATTAGATTATCTTCCTGATAATTGATTCAACGAAAATGCTTCTTGCTCGAGTGATGTACTCGTAATTTGAACATCTGTGTAAATATTATTTTCGAGTACATGGTACACATAGATAACGAATGATTATAATGAATTTTACACTGAAACTGTCAGACAGCATAATATCGTGTATTCCAAAGATTGTTATGAATAACTGAAGCATTTTCCTCAAGAGTAAGTTTTACAGCTGGGCAGCTCTGAGGGTGAAAGAATACCAAAAAGATATTTGGCAGGTTGCGTCCGGTCGATTATTCTACCAGTAAACGACTTATAGTTTTTCATAGCGAATCGGGAATATTGATTCTAGTTTTGCATAGAAAAATATCATGAAAGAGTACCTGAAGAAAAGAACACGCCTGTGTTCTGTTAATTTTTTTTGGTGGAAGAAATATCCCCATCTTCTGATTTTGAAAGGCCATATCTTCCGAACGATTGATGATTAAAAATTCATCATTTCTTGTATAATTGAATCGAAAATAATCATATAAGTTTTTTGGGAGGTATATTTATGAAAATTCATTGTTACAGAGCACTGAAGAAGAATTTGATTGAATTCGAAACGTCGGCAAAAATAGAATTGATTTTTTTAAATTAAGCCTATTGCCCAACCAACCTTTCCCCAAGAATATATTTCCAATGAAGATTCAAAGACGATTTACATTGTTATCCTTAGCTATTGAATTTCCCAAAAAATAATTGAAAATGTCTCTAAAGTTTTCCTAGTTTTTATTCTTCCACAACAGCATTTCCTCGAAAATAATTTTGGTGAATAATACTTTTTTCTGGTGTAATTTTGGGCTTACCTGAATAACATACGTAATTGTTCATCTATTCCCTGTTCTTTGAATTATAATAACAACTGCATGACTGATCCCCAATAAATAGTTGATGCCTTTGCCACCTTTTTAGAATCCGCCTTCATCAAGTCCTTGAAGTTTCAACAATCTGATAACATCATTCATTCCAAAACACCAACTTTATCAATACCTAATATAACTGAAGAAGAGGTATTTTAGAGGAATGTGAGATCATTGACATTAAAGGTCGCTAACCAACAAGCAGCTGATTTTCTAAAGTTTTTGACCGACTTGGTCATGGTATACGTCTGAACAAACTGCTTTCCTTCGGCTTAACCAACAACTTTGTTCTTTTCTTGTACTCCTATCTCACTGAGAGGCGTATGAGATATCAATACAATGGATTCAACTCTGTCGAAATAACAGCGTCCTCGGGTGTCCTCCAAGGGACATTCACTATTTATTGTATTTATAAATGACATTTGCCAGGAAATACACTCGGAAATTATATTATATGCGGATAATTGTAAATTGTTTCGGTAGATTTCTTCTTGAGATGACTGCAACTGTCTTCATAGAGACATTGACAAGTTAAATCAGTGGTGTGAAATGAACCTATTGCATCTAAACATTACACACTGCAATTTAGTGAAGTACTCTCGCAAATCATCACCCATTGACTTTTCTTGTAGGTACCATAAACGGTCAAGTTCTATCGAAAACGAAAGAATTCAAAGACCTTGGTGTCACTTTTTGTTACGAATTTTACAGTTTCGCCTCACGTAAACTCTATTGTTTCAAGTGGATTCGAAACACTTGGTTACATCTTCAGAAACTCCAAATGGTTATCTGGAATGAAAACGCACTCACTACTCTTCAATGCACTTGTGATATCGAAGTTCGAATATGGCAGCGTTGTCTGGAATCCTGGACATGTCATATATGAATGTGATGGCATCTATCCGGAGCGGGGTGTACCTCATGATCTTCTACTTTCTAGATCCAGAAAAAAAGATTCCAAATGTCTGGAGGGCCCTCATCAACAAAAAAAACAACAGTTCAGAAAATGGTCTTTCGGTGGATGCAGGTCACCACGAACCAGACCGACCGTTATTACCTGAACAGTCATTAACCGAATTTACGACCGAGAAACTATTTAAAATCTGGAAAAAGTTTTTCAAACAACAGTTGCTAGCACCAAGCTTCAGCTGTTGAACGTTGTATCAAATAAATAAATAAATATAATATTTCCGAGGTTTCCATGAAAACCAAAAGAGAGTTCCGATTTTCGATTACTTCATCATTAAAAATGGTGCCCTATGTTATCACCACATATCATACAAACAAGTTTAGGTAGGAAAGGGTATACTGTGTGAACAAAAAAGTGTTGCGCCACGTTCCTGAAGCGTCTGCTGACCTTAACTTTCAACAAAATTGTATGAATTAGAGCAAACTGTAACAATGGCAAATCGTTTTCCGTGCTGGGACAAATCTAAGCAATTAACTATGAAATACTATCTCGTCATCAAAATGAAAAATCTTGGGTAGGGAAATAATTTTCTTCGGAATCTATGGTGAGGAGGCGAGGGGTGTATCTCTTCGGAAATCCGGTGTACAGAATTCATTAGAAATCTTGTAATCCACGTTCCTTCGCTCAAAATTCCGGGTGGGAAAGAGGTATAATGATCGATTGATGTATAGACCCCAAGAAACATTTCTGTTCATGAAGGAAGATACATAATCCTCAAACATAAATTATTACTGAAATACTGCCCAAAACCAGGAAGAAATTTTTCGACAAAATCAGATCTGATTCTCATTATTCAAAACCACATTTATATGTTACGTTTCATTGTCAACGTCATTGACTTTGAGTGTGTGGTGGGTTTGGATTACTAATAGCCTGTTTCGACGATGCAAGTCTGTCGCTGCAACTCCAGAAAATTGCATGTGTTCATGCAAGTTTTTTGAGTTGCATGAATCTCTTTTGGTGCGATAAGTTGCAGCGACTTAGTTATTTTTATGGTGAATTTGTTGCCGCAAACCACAAATATGTTGTGGCATCATTGTTAAGAATATTGATATTGAACATTTCAATTATATTTCGAGACTTGAGGAATCAAGTGGAGTAATGAGGTGATTTAATCACAATATCAATTATTAGAAATGAATAAAATTATATATCAGTCGTGATAATGTAGACGTTCATCTTGGTAACATTCAGTGCTATTTTTTGATATTGGCAATGCAAACTGACAGCTAGATGACATATCTCGCGGCGACTTGTTGCAGCGACAAAATTGCATCGTCGAAACAGGGTGTAAGTTCTCACTCTGACTAAATAATCATCAGCGCCAACATATTTACTTGAATTCATCAAACAGTTTGAGTGCATGTTACTATATCACAATAAAACCTTATTTTTTCGAGTTTGATTGCTTTTTTCAATACATTGAGTGTTTGAAGCGATCTGCCTGTCCTAATTTGTGATTATTGGTTGTTGCAGGTGATCCTGGAGTTTCGGTGAGGGAGGAGCCTGGCCATGCGCCTAGGCCTGGCTTCTCTGCTGGTCGCGCTGTTGAGTATCCTCGGTATCTCATCTACTGTCATCGCCGTCACTTCAGCCACGATAGAGGATGACGCTACCCCCACCACACACCCTCTTCATGAGCCACGCCCAACAGATCCCTACAGTCCATCGCTCAACAGCCACCCCTACTCGACGACAGGTTCGTCTGTTCGACAATTTCGCTCTAACCCCGACCCCTATTTCGAAGATAATGATTCATTTTCTGAACATGAAGACGTTTATCTTAACATGATAGAGGGAGTCGACTTCTACGGGAACTTTAAAGATAATTTAACTGCTAGAAACCTTAAGACTGAGCCGATTGCGCCCGCACCCAAGAAAAAAGTTTTGACTGTTGGGTATTTAGCAGCGGTAAGGGGGGAAATGAAGGAGAGACAAGGACTGCTAATTTCTGGAGCCATCAAACTGGCCTTGGACCAGGTAAGAGTTTTTTACCTTTTCATTGTGGAATATAATTTTTGTTGTTTTTTTCTGAAATTAGAACACTTTCAATATTAACTTGGGACCAAAAAACTCATTTCATAAAACATCATGAAAATTATTAACATTTGCCTTGGTGGTAGGAAACTCTCCGAAGAATATATGAGCATTTAATTCACTAATTATAACTATCGCGTGAAAGCAACTCAGTTGCTAACACCTGAGTTGCTAGCACCAAGATGGAGCAGTAACATTCTTAAAAATGCCAACTGAGTGAACTGGTGACTTCCAGTTTCCGGGTACCAGACCCGTTGCGTCATCCTCTTTTATTGAATTTAAGGATTGATTTTTTGTTTATTGAATAATTCGTTTATTTTCGAATTCACATGAAAAACGGTTATCACAAAAGTTGTTTGAAATTGAATTTCCAACAATTTTGTTTTTTCGTTTTTTGTTGATTGTATTTGGAAATTTTATGTGTTGATGATGTAAATTGCTACAATTATGATGAAGATTTTATCAAGGTTGGTATTTTTATATTTATTCACTTACGCCTTTCTGAAATGATAATCAAGATCCATAGTCCATCTTCTATGAGTTCACTTTAGTGCGTAATTATGGATTGAAGAGAACCTAAATTATAGGAAATTCCAAACAACTTCGGTAAAAACTAATTTTGTGTCGAGTTGAACGGGTTATTCAATAAACGAAAATTATCTCCCACTTCTCGAATGTAAATCGAAAAATAACGATTCTACGAAAAAATTAATGGACACCAAAATTGTAAATTTCATTTAATACAACTTTTTTTCAAATATTTTTTCCCGTAGAATTGAGAATGAACGTGGTGATACAAAGAGATTTTAACCCCTCCTTTTCACGGGTATAAATCGAAAAATATCGATCCTACGAAAAAATTGATGGGAACCCTGATTGAAGGAGGTTCAATTCCATACAACTTTGTTTATCACAAAGTTCCTAGTAGAATTGAGAATGAACGTGTTGTTCATAAACAAAATTCACCCTCTCGTTTCGGGTATGAAACTAAAAATATCGATCCTAGGAAAAAATTTTGAGAACCAAATCTGTAGGAAATTCAATTTCGAATGAATTTTGTTCTGTGTGAAATCGAAATTAAACGAGCTATTCAATAAATGAAAATCAACCCTTGAATTCAAGAGGTCTGATGACGGGTCTGGCACCCCTGGAACTCAAATTCAGACTGCTCAGAGTGCTTCCCTCCAAAAAAATCCTTTCACGAAGAGAAAGAGGTCTCTTTAATTCTAAACCAAGCTTCGCTGAAGAGGTCGAGTACCTCGGCGTTACCCTTGACATCAAGCTAACATGGGACCCACACATTAATAACAGAGTCAGAAGAGGGACGTGACCCCCAGCTGGATCGAAGCCCATGTAAACTCAAACCGGACCTTGTCCCTCCAACAACTCAACTTTATCGACGGTAACGGACCTCATTGAAGAACATTCTCTCCGCCCAATTCATAGCAAGATGGGATAAAACAGAGGAACGCAGACTTGCCAATTTTGCCATACCCCAATAAGAAAACTGCAGGAAAATATCAAGCAATTATCAGAAAAAAACCTCCGCGAACTGGAGATCGCAACTGGACACTGCAAACTGCCCAATCATCCTTTCAGGATGAAACAAGTTGACATATGTAGTGGAGACAGGAGATGGTTGGCACAATTTTCAGTCAATTATGGCTTTTATTAGACACATTTCGTAATACAGGGTTGGGTATTTTTTCCATATCAATTGATATCTCAGCGAGTAAAAAATAAATCTATAAAGTTGAGAATGTTTCAGATAAAAATTTGTTGAGGAACCTATTCAACCTGTTTTCTGAGGTTGGATGGCATAGACCTAAAGGAAGGTTGGCACAGGCTTGGGAAATTTCAAGAAGGGTCTGAGGTACTTCAAGGGGCACTCCAAGGGTCTCCAGTGGTTACGTTAGAGATTTGTCAACCTGCACACCAGCTGGTATTTGAACGAGTTCTCGTTCAATTTCTATGACATCATTTGGTTCTCGTTCATCAGTTTTTTCTCCGGAGTGTTATCGTCTAGCTCCGGTCGGTCTGTTACAGCGCTAGGTAAAAATTCTGAGTCATCAAAGCTATCGATTTCTAGCCATTTTATCTAAAAAAATTTATTTTATAACTTTGACCGCCTACGTGTAGGTTGGAATAGTATGTCAACCTACTGCAATATCTCTGAGCCAACCATCCCCATTAATTTTCAAAATATTTGACACAATGTCATTCGTCATATCAGCTGTATTTGATAAAATTTGGAAAACCAGTAATCGTATGTGTGTATATATATATATATATATATATAGGAAAGTAACTCGTGACTGATTATTGAATATGTAGTGAATCTTTTGGGGTTGCCTTTGTTATTCGTCAAGCTTTCGGCAATCTTTATTGCCTTCCTCAGGACGTCTACAATACATAACAATTTATCATATGATAATATAATGGAATGGTTACTTACTAACGTGAGATTGAATAATAAAAAAGAGGCAAAAATTGAACATGAAAATATGAAGGTGACGTTTAAATGAATTCAGACATATATATATATATATAATTTATATATATAATTATATCATATGTCTAAATTTGCCTCTTTTTCATTATTCAATCTCACGTTAGTAAGTAACCATTCCATTATATTATCATATGATAAATTGTTATGTATTAAAGACGTCCTGAGGAAGGCAATAAAGATTGCCGAAAGCTTGACGAATAACAAAGAGTTTTCTTTGTGATATACTTCTCAGCGGTTGATTTTAATATTCATATATTTTTCAATAGGTCAACAATGATCCGACAATTCTTCCGAATGTGACACTCGAATTGAGATGGAATGACACCAGAGGCGAAACTGTTATAGCGACGAAAGCGATGACCGAGATGATTTGCGATGGGGTTTCAGCATTTTTTGGACCAGAGGGTACTTGTCATGTGGAATCAATCGTATCTCAAGCCCGAAATATTCCAATGATTAGTTATGTGAGTTTTACTGAAAAATTTTGTATTCTAAGCAACATATTCGAATAGCGAGATCCTGAAAGATAACGTTACTAAGCAATATCGATGATTTTATTCCGACTTTCGTTGAGTGGCGAATACTGGATTCAAGACCATATTGGTCATACAAATCTCTGTTATTCAATTCTGGACATGCACCGAATATTTTTAAATGACAGAATGATGGAGCAACAGTAACACCACCTATCGAAATATTTTCAAAAAGCCATCAATAAAGATAATAATTATTTTTTCATTATTCACTTGAAAAATAGTTATTTGTAGTGTAGTGTAGAGCACATTCGGCTTTCAAGCGGAAGAGCGAGGTTCGATTTCCCGCTGGGTCACCGTGCTTGGTAATCGCACGTTAAAAAGTAAGGCCTCGTGGGTCCATTGCTCGCACAAGTTTCGACTTCTGAGGCGTCAGCTGGTTAACGGAAACCTAGACAGAAACGAACAATTTTAGAACAATTTTTAGTAAAAAATTAAAATAAATTTAATTTAAAAAAATGCATGTTTTCGAGACAAGTAAGAGATTCGGAGCGGCAATCTGACGAGCCCCAGAAACGTGTTTTTCTTTCCTTATTTTTTTCTCCAACCACCAGTTTCGAGATTTGTTGTAAATCTTAATCGATTTCGTTGGACATTGCTACAGCTTCCGATAAAACATTTGAATATTTTTAAAGTTAGCTGTACCACTTCGATTGAAATATATATATAATACAACTTCATTCCATGAGCACTCCATCAATGATTACTTTTGAACATCGTGCCATATAACCTCACCTATATAATATATATATATATATATATATATATATATATATATATATATATATATATATATATATATATATATATATATTTGTTAGGAATTCAGAAGTCGTTCAATGATTTATCGGATGCTTTTGCACATGGTAAATTCCCAATTATTTTTGACACTTATTTATAACAGATAAGAAGTATTATTTTTCGTCTTGCTTGAAGATGGTTAACAATGTTCCTTTCTGAGTGGCATTTTTTCGGAATTCTTTGGTCCGTATTATCCTCTATTGAAACCAGTTGCACAGAAAAAAGGATAAACTTATAAGAAATACAAATCAAATAAGACAATGAAATCCAAACGAAAAGGTTTAGATGAGTTTTTGGCCAAAGAAAAAAATTAAAGGTTTGACTGATCAAAAAAAATAATATGGTGACAAAAAAATAAACATTGAGATATTGAATATGAAATTGGGTCAAAAAATTCAAATGAGGAAATATGAAGAAATATAAACAATGATGAAACCAAGTTTTGAGTTGACTGTACTCACTACGTCATAGGCCCATAGATATCTATGGACGGTCACGTTTCGATCGCTGGTACCCGCAATCATCTTTTAGACCGTCAGATAGTGACAGATTTTGGCCTCGATTAGGGCTGATGACATACCGCTGCCGATGCTTTCTGAAAGGGCGCGCTGATCGGTTTCAGCGGGAAATTGATATATTGGCGCAAGATTCTCGTTCATCGAGTCGAAGTTGGTCCATTTGTGTTTTTCCTATTTTTGCACATTCTCACTTCCAGTGGTCCTCTTGTTTATCCAATGTGGGATTTTCCGCACTTGCCTGGTATCCGGTAGACGCAATTGATGGTGTCGCTGTTTTTATTCGGTGGTCGAGATTTTGTGAGCTGGCTGCGTATTGTGCTCTCTGATCCCGATGTCTCCTTGGCATTCCTTTGGTTCGCCCGAGCCAATGGCAGGAAGGATCTTCAGAAGAACGGCTACTCGAAGAAGTTATTGGCTCAGACATTGGACCAGAAGAGCCAAATCCTTTTCATCTCCTACGTGTAAGGACTTTCAGAGAGGATCAAGAGGATAGGAGGAAAATACGACGTCAAAGTCACCGAATAAAAACAGCGACACCAGCAACTGCGTTTAGCGGATACTATGCAAGTACGGCAAATCCTACATATGCGAAACCAGAAGACCATTGGAAGTGACAATGTGACACGAAAAACACACAAGGAGAAATCACGAAATCGGGAATAGCGGAGCATGTTTGTCGAGAGATGTTTCACTTCGGAAATCCGGTGTACAAAATCCACTAGAAATCTTGGAAATCCATGTTGAAGTCCAGAAATTCCACCTGAAATCCTTGATGATATCCTGTAATCCATCAGATAGCCTGATTTGGTGAACAAATTCCCCGCATGTTTGAACAGAAATATATTGAGTCTGTTGCCTATATGTTCACGCAATCCGTTTTCACAAAATTTGTGATTGATAGAACTTGGATTCGGGATACCAAAGTCTTGAGTATTGATAGGGTTGAAATAAGTAAGTCTTGTAAGAAAATTTCGTGATTTTGACCGATTTCTCACTACGAGCCCATCGAAAGTATAAAAACTTGAATCATCGGAAAAATATGATGGCTTGGGTGGCGCAAAAGTATACATAAATTTTCGGTCGGAAGAATTAACGGAAATTCTTTTCGGTTTTTCACTTACTCATTCATGCAAGCTTCTGGAAATAAATAATGTTATAGATGTGTCAGACAGTACAATAAAATTGGCATGACTATCGGATGTGACCAGAACGAAGGATAGCGTTGAGAAGATGCAGGAAAATTGTGTGGGAATTATCATTGGTAATTATCCGTTAAGCGGGCTCCATAGTGAAATTGAAAAATTTTCGGTGGAACTTACGTACTTCGGCCCCCTGAACAAAAAAGTCTAATAAAGTTTTTGGGGCTCGCAACTAGTTTCGGAGATACGGCCCCCCAAAGACAGGAAATCGGGGTTTTCAGGGTTGACATTTATGTTTGTTTATTCAGCCAATTCCGCTCGAAATTCATCCTTCTTTCTATCAGCACAATATGCACATTCTATACCACCTTCTTCATCACTTTCCAACAGAATTATAAGCATTTTTCACAACAAAACTCTAAAAGGTAAATCGTCATAGAAATTCGAGGTTAGCAAAACAATAGAAGGCGCATCGCGCGTTCTATTGTTTTGCTAACCTCGAATTTCTATGACGATTTACCTTTTAGAGTTTTGTTGTGAAAAATGGAAAAATGCTTGTAATTCTGTTGGAAAGTGATGAAGAAGGATATATAGAATGAGTATATTGTGCTGATAGAAAGAAGGAGGAATTTCGAGCAGAATTGGCTGAGAAACAAACATAGACGTAAAACCCCGATTTCCTGTCTTTGGGGGGCCGTATCTCCGAAACTAGTTGCGAGCCCCAAAAACTTTATTAGACTTTTTTGTTCAGGAGGCCGAAATACGTAAGTTCCACCAAAAATTTTTCAATTTCACTATGGAGCCCGCTTAACGGATAATTACCTTATCATTTTTCTCTAACGCAAGCCTTTGGCATATGCTTGGGAAAAGTAATTATTATACTAAAAAACGAAAGGCTTTAGTGTCAGACATGGCTGTCAATTATATGTAATTTATTCAGAAAAGATCTGAGAAAATATTCTAGAAAATTCTTCCATTTTTCACACAAGCTCTTCGGCATATGTTTAGAAAAAGTTATTCTAAAACTATATAACAGAAGGCTTGAGTGTAGTACATGTTCATCATATAAAGTATACGAAATTTATTCAACAAACAGCTCAAAACAAGATTCTAGAAATTTCCACTATTTCCCTACCCAAGCCCTTTGGCATATGTTCAGAAAGGGTGATTTTGAGACCCTTCACTGAAAAGCACCAGTTCCGGAAACCTATCAGTTATTAAAGAAAGAGCTGACAAAAATTATATATTATAATTATTATATTCATGAACAAGCTACTAAGTGTATCTCGATTAGCCAAAAATTTGAATTCTTCATCACTCTCTAATATTATTCAATACGATTCTCAACTATTATAGGATATCATTCATGCGAATACAACGACTTGGTGAATAGCATATTGTTCAGAGGCACACATTCCTCGACTAAGGCTGGATTCAGATTGGTCCAAATTTAAATTTAGACCAATCAGAAAGCTATCGGATCGTCGTACGATCAGATTTCGGATCTGTCTGAATCCAGCCTGAAGGAGTCATTATCAACTAATATTCAAAATGGTTTGAAACCATAATTGGGTACCAAATATGTGAATACAACGACTATAGCGAGTTTTTCAGGCTCGCACATTCTTCAACAGTTTTCAATACCCGCTAACTTGTACTGAAATCGATTCAAGACTTTTATTATAAATCAAATGTAGCATAATCAGAGTCGTGTATCCCTCTACAATTTTCGGCCACTGTCAACTAATATTATATATTATCAACTATAATTGGGTATCAATTGCGACTAGCATATTGTTGAGACTCGCCATTTCTCAATAATTTTCAGTCACCATCAAAAAAGCAGAATGTTCAAAGTAAAAGATTGTTGCTCAACAGTTTTGAATCATGGTCTCCAATTTTTCAGTTTGTCGTCAATATCTCCCGAACTATCAACAGTACGAAAAAATCTTTAGATACTCATTTTAGCATTTGCTGAGCATCATCAATTTCATATCTTGTTAATTTTTGATATTCTCAGTCGTTTCAAAGATATTTAAAATAAAAAAACAGTTTTCGTATGTTTTTCCATTTTCCCTCATTTTCAATGAATTTTTGAAAAAACTTTAAATGGGGTTTATCTGTGATTCAAGCCATATATGAATAATTTTTTGATTTTTCTTCCTTTCTTCTTCAAATGAAATTTGTTACAAAGTGAAAACGGAATTACACAGTGGTAAAACTTAAATGCAAATACAAAAACATATATCCGATTTTTCGATTTCCTTTGGGTCTATAATAGTTATTTATGTATCAAGGGAATTAGGAGGGCCTTAATTACCGATGGCAAAGTTTGCGTCCCGAGGGCCTCTGGCCCAAGGGACAGCAATTGCCTGAGATTATTAAGGCTCATTAATTCCCGTGGTACATAGATAATTTTATTTCTGACCGATTTCAATAAAATTTTGTTCATTTTTGAAACGGAAAAATGTACCAATTCATTACCTTCCCGGTATATTTGAATCAGGTATCGTTGATTATAGTAGAGTTTTCTTGTTGCTAGGTTGTTGCTATGTTACTTGTTTATAAACAGAAATTTGTTATCAAGCTGTTTTTGGCGGTAAAAACGTGTTTTCTACCCCAAATATAATGGAGGATATTTTGAAAAAAGCTGAACAAGCAAGAGAATCATTAATTCCATCGAAAAGTGAAGCCGTATACCAAAAAGAATACAAGATATATCTGGACTGGCTGACACGGAAAAATGTTACTACTCACTATATATATATATATATATATATATATATATATATATATATATATATATATATATATAATTCTATTTTTACTTGTGAAAGGTAGAGGGAATTATAAAATCTATAATGTCCCAAAGGAGTTATGACCCTCTTTATTGATAGCGTAACTATGACGATATAAGCTTATAATATCCCGGTCAGAAATAAACCTTTTAACGTTCATAGGCATTCGAAACGACCCAATTTTCCTAACGATATTCTGAGATATCGGGAAACAAAAAATTCTGTAGTCAAATGTTCAAAACTTTTTTAAAATCGCACCAATTTTTCTGTCTATCGAATTGAAAGGAAATTGTTCGGATAAAACTTGTTTGACTTCACAAATTGTACACGAAAATCGAATATGGAACACAATATATCCCGAGTCTACCGACGGGGACGGTGCCAAATATGTAACTATATTATAGGATATAGAGGAGTTTAGCATATTTCTTACGCTTTAGATTGTGACCACTCTAGACGTATGGATGATATCCTTTTTAATGTTCATCAGTTGCAGTATTGTTTCATGCATTCATTGATTTCGTCATAACTAAAACTGCTCCCAATATGGATTTCTAATGAATCTGCTGAAAATTATTTAACAAACATTCGATGTAGTTTTGGAAGCAAAGAATATATAAAATCTTATAGTAAAAATTAATACTCAAATATTACATTGGAATTTATTGAAGTTATAATATTAGAGGAACCTAAACCTACCTACTATAATCAACTAATAATAAAGATAATCCTTTAATATTTGGCAGGTCTTTAATGGATAAATAATCTACTATATGTTTGACACTAAAGCCTTTTGTTATAAAGACCTAGAATCACTTTTCCTAAATATATGCCGAAGAGCTTGTGTGGGAAAATGGTGAAGATTTCTAATTGTTTTCTGTCAGCACCTGATTTTTACATGAATTATTTATAATTCATATAATGATCATGTCCAATACTAGCAAGCCTTTTGTCAATTACTTTTAGAATCACTTTTCGTAAACATATGCCTAACGGCTTACATGAGAAATTAGCATCAATTTCCATATAATATTTCTGCAACTTTATCATCTTCAGAAATTTTGACGGCTTCCTCAACCAATAAGTTTCTATTGCAAACAATCTCGTTCTTGGAAAAATAAGTCATCGGAAATGAGTAAGCCTCTGAAGAAGCTGACCATGCACTCGCGCTAGCGAAACGTTAGGAAGAAATTCCAAAGAACGACGGCCTTCAAGCCCGAAGAAAAGTAGTAATGCTACTAAATCACATTTTTGTCACAATAATATTAACTTTTTTGACTTTGCTATTTCATATATTTGATATCTCTATTTTTTTCACAATTAATTTTTTTGACAATCAAACCTTCAGTGTTATTATTTGGCCAAAAACCTGTTTCAACCGTTTTGTTTGGATTTGATAGCCTTATTCGGTTTGTATTTCTTATGAGTTTTCTGTTTTCTTTGCGACAGGTTTCAGTATAGTTAGTAATATAGACAATGGTAGTCCGAACTTATACCACTCATTTTTAGTCATGTGATAATTTAATATCTTCACAATGAATGCAATCAATTCAACTTAACACTCACATTTTTTTTTAGAAATGTTCCGACTACCAAGCATCCAAGGTGCCAACTTTTGCCAGAACAGAACCTCCAGACACGCAGGTTGGTAAATACCCTCTATGACGTATCGGAAACATAATTATTACTATTTCCATCATTACAGGTCACCAAATCTGTCATTGCTCTTTTAAATTATTACAAGTGGACCAAATTCTCCATAATTTACGATTATGCCTACGCTACCGTCGCAAAATCATTGAAAGAAGAAGCCGAAGCAGAGAAGCTAACTATAAACTTCGTCAAAGAAGCTATAGATACACTCAGGTGCTGCCAAGATAATCTACTTTGTTGCGGTATTGGGGATTGGTATGACATCATCCAGAATACAAAAAACAGGACAAGAAGTTGGTACATTTTTTCAACACATTTCATCTCGTGATTAAACTTACAATAACTTTTTCACACTCGTCTTTTTTGATAATTCACATTCGATCATTCAATTGCAAAATCAATCAATGAAGAATATATATATATATATATATATATATATATATATATATATATATATATATATATATACATTTCTTTCAGTTTATGTGTTTTTTGGGACCACGCTATCCTTAGTAGAATTGATGAACTTTATGCAAGGTGGAAAATTATTTGACAAGGGGGAATATATAGTGATATATGTTGACAAGAATACTTATTCAGAGAAAGAGTCATATCAATACCTCTGGAGTGAGTATTATCGCTCTTTGACTACCTATAACACTATAACGTTTTCTTTTTCTATTCAGAATTCGAGATGCTGTCAAAGAGCAAGAGATGCCAGGATATTCCTGATTTCGAAGCATACAGAAAAAGGGCGAAATCTCTATTCATAATAGCTCCCACTGCTCCAACACATAATTTCAATGACTTCGGGGAAAGTGTGCAAAAATACAATACCAAACCACCTTTTAACTTTGTCGTGTCGGAATATTTTCCATCTCATCTGGAAACGGTAAGTGGTGAAAGTTGTGCAATTATTGGTGATGGTAGTATTTACAATATTTTGAACTAGCTCTAAAGTTAAATGACGCGAATCCATGCATGCAAATAGTTATGATTCTTTGTAAAATAATTGTACTTCCAATTGAATGTTCAGTTGAAATTTCTAGTCAATCGATAAATGAAATGATTCAATTTGTGAATTGATATTCTGTCCTCAAATAGATGCTTTCAGCTGAGGATGTTTCAGTAAATAATCTTCCCGAATACCACTCGATCTGAAATTTGTTCCAGATGAAGCAATAGTGTATTCACAAATTATATAATCGTGAACGCACTCTAAATTTGTATACCTATGCCAAAAAATTTACTGAATTTAGAAAAGTTATATTCCATTCGGCCTAGAAATTTATTCCGAATTCAAGTATTCATAACTATTCAACAAGACAGTCGAATGATTTCAATTCAATTAACATCAGATCAATTTTGGAAAAAAATCTCTGCTTTACTCAGGAGTTCTTACTCATAATGCCTTGAAAGAAATAAAAAATGTGAATAATTTCAAATCAGAATCAAAAGAATATTTCTTGAGACAGACATAATTAAATTGATTTTCTTAAGTATATGAATTTATTTTTTCGTCACTTGGAGGTTATGATCGAACGGTTTCGTTTCTTTTGTGTTTGTATTTTATTTTGTTAATTTTTCTATATAATTATCCCTGTATAAGCATTACCTTTTTGAGATTAGTTACTCAATGAACAATAAACAATAAATGACAATTTTTTTGAACTCGAACTCTGTAATTTTTGAGCAATACCAATCGAGCAACCAACAATAGATGTCATGCTGGTTGCTCGCATAGTACTGCTAAATAACAGACTTCTCGTTTGAAGATGAAAAATCATCTTTAAAATTCTATGGTTATGTAGTATAAATTTTTAAGATTTCACAAAAAATATTACAAGTCTTCTTCATATAAAAATGAAGTATCGACTAGCTCTATTCACTTGAAGTTAAATAATAAAATTATCTTTGAAATAAATCAAATTCATTCATTTTTGCATCATTTTCAAAAAAAGATCACCTAAATCTAATAATCAAACTCTAAGTTTCGCAAACAAACAATTTTTAATGCGCGGTTTTCTGTATACTATTTCATTTTTAGTCCCACATTGTTCTTATCATATTTTATGAACCGATGAAAAAAAGAAGCTGAAAATTTTTTGAGAACCACGAAACTCATTCAAAATAACAATCAAAACAATATGTTGCCTCAATGCCATTCCCCCTGAATCTGCGACTCAATCCAACTAATATAAAAATTGTTTTGTGTATCCATATAATTTTGATTCTGTTTTTCGAAACTTATCCCAGTTGATTTATAGACATTCTGAAGATATTTTTACTGTACGCCTCATTATTCTTGATCTAAGGGTGGCTTCGACTTTATCAAAGTTCACCCATAATATTTCCTCCTAGTTAACACAAACTCATCTCATACAGGTCCAGGTATCTCGCATTAACATCGTAGGTAAAAGCAGTGGAGTTTAATATGGGTCACATTTTTTATTTCACAAACTTTCATTGGTCATTCTCCCTCATATTCTGAGGTCTTATCAAACTTCCTGAGATTTTTTTGGTGTTGAAAATGACTGTGCAGTTTCATATACCCTCATATCATCAACTTATATTACCCTGTATATGTAATTAATACGTATTTCGATAGTTACTGATATATATCAAGTTGTTGTGTAGTTTTTTTTCTTCTATTTCTCATAACAATTTTCAACTATAACTAGCTCGTCTCGTACTTTCAGCATACAATCTTGACAGTTGGGCAGGGAGCGTGTGAATCGGATTTACACGTGTTCACACACGTTTCCCCAATGCGACATCCAAAAATGTTGTCTATCAAAAGTCTGTTTGTTATACTCAAAGACTCAGTCTTATGGTACAACCCCCTTTCCTTCTTTATTTCTTTAGATATTTCTACGAAATTCGAATTATTGAATATTCTCATAAAGAGGCACTTTTTGACGTTATGGAAGATTTTCTTCTTCCGGTTTTTCCGGAAATAACATCAAAGTTTGATTTTGAAATAAAGTTTTTTTTTTGTATATACACATTCACACGAAAGGAAAGCCCTGTAGTGTTCGAAGAACACCGCGTGAATCAAGGGACATCCAGCCCGAAATGTGCTTCTCTGAAATCGTACCCATAGCCCAACTTTTGGGAATATGGCATTGTAAAGGAATTTTTTTACACCCTCATGAGTGCGCCAGTAGGCAAAGACTATTGTGGGCAAGGGCCGGATAATTTTCGGGCGCCGATTCCAGTTGAGTGATCAGTAATGAAATTGTCGGATGTTCGAGGTGCAAGATTCCGACATTGATGTCTACGACACCTTTCTCTATGTAAGTCAGTTTAATCTGATGATACATTGGATTCAGCCATGCAGGGCTCATTCACTTCATTATTTCAGTCTGACCTTTTGCTGGAATCGACCTGCTAAGGGACCTTTGTTTCCTCTCTCGATGCAGATTCTGGCTCTGCTGTTAAAGGTTTTGGTGCAAGGCGGGTTCGTAAGGTATCCCACTCTTTCCTAGGATTTGGAGACCTCATGTGTTTTCGCTCTTATCACATCAATACACTAAGGTCATATTTCGTTTTATTCAATATCTGCCATTACTAATCACCGAGACTTCCAAAAGAGACGGTGTCCGGGATCTCGAGGTTTTCGTTAATGATTATCCCCTCAGCTCGGATACGAACACCCTAGAAAGAAGCCATCAAATAGCAAATATCAGGACCATGAATGGTGGGTTGTGTGAGTCATTTCCAATATCCATAGTAATAAATATGTAATAGCCAAATTTGCCCATCATTACACGACCCAAGCTAACATACCTTTTGAAAGCAGCAAGCAATTGTTGAAGACCTATTGAATAGAGAGAACCAACCCTTCAGAAAAGTTTGTGTTAACTGGGATGGAAAGGGGTCTTCTCTGCATTTTTTTACTAATGATTTCACCCGTCAATTAATAATGTAGTGTTGATGTGATGTGGGATCGTGAGTTGTCTAAAACTTATAGACAAAAATTTAAATATATATTTCAGTATGTGCCTATCTATGCAGCATACCTTTTCGATTCGGTAAAACTGTATGCATCAGCCTTACACCATTTGTTGATGCAAGAGAAAATCTTGAACGACGATGTAATTGATGAAGTTGCCAGAAATGGAACAAAAATCATAGAAACTATCATAAAAATAAACGGAACGTACAAAAGTAAGTCATAATTAGTTCCTTGAATAACAAAATATTTCTAATGAGTTTATTTTTAGGTATAACTGGTGCTATGATGAAACTTGACAAAAACGGTGATTCAGAAGGAAATTATTCAGTTATTGCTTATACTGAAACTGAGAGCATGCCAGTATTCAACAAGTTCAATTGTACATATCATATGAGACCAGTAGGTCAGTTTTTTCAGAACGATAAAGCATTTCCTGTAAGTAACCAATCCTCTATTGAAAAGTTTTTTCGAAAGATCACCTGAATATGGGGTATAGATTAATAGAAAACGAGCCTCAATTGATGGTTAAACTCTCACCAGAGTGTAGAAGTTACAATATTATAATGAAGTAGTCGTCAAACAAATCATTGTTACTTAAAGACCTATATGCTTGTATGAAAAGTTACCTAAAAAGCCTGTTGCTCGATAAGTTATGAAAAATATTCTAGGCAAACAGTCGTTAAGAACCAAACTTGAATAGTATTGAACGAAATTTTATCATGGCAGAGGCTTAACTCTTAGTTGCGCAGTGAAACCGTAGTGGAGATACAGACTGTGATAAAAGCAAGTGAAATTTCCGGTTGAATTTTCCTCAAGGACTAGCCCTTGAGAGAGCGACGGGCCAAATTTAACATGTAGCTTATCCAATCCATCTTGGCACAGAACTAATACTGTAGAGGCTCAGCAATCTCTGTGAAGTATACTAAGATAAAAAAACGCCTACTATATGAGTTCACTGTGTTGAAATTTATTCCTAGAAGGTGGAGAACTGGAAAAGTATCTGGGTTTGTGCTAGGATGGATTGGATAAGCTATACCACCGTCGATGTGACAGAGGTTTCAATTGATACTTTTTGTTTCATATATGGAATGTTATCCTGCAGATTCTTGGATATATTTAGTAAAAAAAGGGAAAATGAAGATCAAATCAATTTTATGTTATTCAACCCGTTGATAATCAAACAAGTCGTGAAACTGTGATAACAAGATTCGTCAAAATGCGATAATCGATATTTATTCGACTACATCATTTTTACGTCATAATTATAAATGCATTTGAATACTCGAGCACCCAATCATACGTTTGAAGTAAAAGTTGTGCTCATAGCAAAGTGTGTATCCATTAATATACGTGAGAATGCATTTATACATCGAACATTTACGATCAGCGTTTAGTGAAAATCACAAACTTTTTCGATAGATTTCACAGTTACGTAGATGACTTCAAAAGTTAGCAAGAAATCTGAACGTCTGAATTTCTATATTTTTCGGTGGTGAAACCAGCAAGAATACGGAAAAAACTGAAAATCACAAAAAAATGGTGCCAGGTAATGTACTCAGATTGTATTGCTATAAACTCAATAGTTGGGTGCTTTGGAAAAAATTTGCACATATGTGATATATGACATATGAATTGTAGATAACATCAAAGATTATTCATATCTCATGATGAAACTCCTTGGGAAGTGACAATGAACCTTGTTCATCACAACTATTCAATATCCAAACTAAAAATATAAAATATAAAAAAGGCGCAAGTTTTTACGTCGATGATGTCTTTGTTCTAGAAGAGAAGAGAACATGATTTCAAATTTGACTGAACTTTGTTCAACTCATTACTTGAATCCCTTGTTCAAATTTCAAAAACGATGAAATGTTACTGATTTTCAGGCATTGTGTGCAATTATCAGAGGGGTAGGGATAATATTGAGTCATTTCAAATTATTTTTCACTAATCCAAGGCAGTTAATTCAATGGTTGAAAGGCCGCAAATAACGTACGTACTGATCTTGATCACATTTATGGTGACACACTATCCGATAGGCTAGCATATCAACACTTATCTTCTTTCACTTTCTCAATTAATTCCGGGTAGGAAGTGACTGCAAGAGTTAAGGGATTTGTTCAACTTTAGTATAATTTGTTGAAATTCTGACTTATATTTTTTCATCAATTGTCAACTTTTGAGATAATTTGCCCCACTGTGAGTCGGTAGCCGGAATTAGTCACCGATGCAACAAGTTAATCATAGATCCTCACTAATTCGCGTAATTTTTTCATCAGTAGGCCAAAGTGATGAAACATATTGGGTCATCTTTTTATTTCATGACCCTGGAAGTTGAAGTTTCCACAATAGGTCATGGGCCACTGGTGTGTACCTGTAAATATTGTCTTATAATATATAGGTACGTTATTAGATTATTCATTTTACCTGATGGATACCTACTAGTAATGCATTTCAACTTAATAGAAGGTAATGAATATTTTTGTCTCGATCTATATTTCTCAGGGGTAGTGAAGTAGAAATGAAAAAAAAGTCATTTCATCGCGCATGCTAACCAGAAAAACTGCTTTAGCCTCATTTCGCCAATTTTGAAGTATGTATGTCACCATGTCCTCATGCTTCTGCACCTATTCAGAAGTACGAGAATCAGAAATCCCAACAAAAATATGATACTGCCTTACTATTTAATGAAATAGAACATACATGCAAGGTCGAAATTGAACTTAATTCAATTGTTTTTTTTATTTCGAAATAATCGGAAATCGTGAAGTTTAGAGGCAAATTCCAATCCTTACGGAAAATATAGAAAATGAGCTGTAATGAATTAGATTTGGGTGTATGGACCGCGGTATTTACTTGCAATGAATTCGTAATGTAAAGGAGTGCCTGTTTTTGTAATAGGTACCACTATAAATGATCCATTTATTCTATCATTTCAGGATTATGATCGGAACACTAACACTCCAACACAATGGCCTGGCGGTAGTAGGCCTAATGATGAACCAAGCTGCGGATTTGATAATGAACTTTGTCCGAAACCGAATACTCAACTGAACAGTATAATTGCTGCTGGAGTATTGGCCATAATGCTTTTTTGTGCCAGCGTTATAACAATGAGTATATATAGAAAGTGGAAAATAGAGCAAGAGATAGAAGGTCTTTTGTGGAAGATCGATCGAGATGATATACATAGTTACTTTGATGGAATAATTTCTAGTCCAAGCCGGGTGAGCAAATTTCATTAAAAAATAGCAGCAAATTGACGCCGTTTTGGTAATCTCAATATTTCTGAATAAATTCGTCTACAACCGCAAAAAAAATCGAACGTCATCGTCGAATAGAATAATTTTAATTCCTTGAAACTCTCACCAGACTGTAAATAATAATAAAGAAGCCGTCAAACAATAAAATCATATTACAAATCAAATATTCCAGGAAAAAAATTCACAATATAAATCATTGTAACTTAAGAACCTTTATGCTTGTAGAAAAAGTTACCTTAAAAGTCTTTTAAAATTTTTAGACTATCAATATGCCATTACTATTTCTGATTTGCGTTTAAGAATATCGTTTCTGTTCGTCGCAGAAACGTAACTACCAATGCTCAAGACATCAGTGTCATAAAACAAAAATGTTTCAGCTCAGTTTAGCAAGTGCTAGTGTAACGTCATACGAATCTCGAGGAGGAATCCAAGTATTTGCGACAACAGCCCAGTATAGAGGTGTCGTTGTCAGAATTAAGGATCTATCATTTTCTCGGAAGAAAGACATTTCTCGAGAAGTTATGAAAGAGATGCGCCTGTTGAGAGAGTTACGCCATGACAACGTCAACTCTTTTATTGGAGCCTGTGTAGAACCAACCTCATTGTTACTAGTCACCGATTATTGTGCCAAAGGAAGCTTATACGTGAGTATATACTGCAAAGAAAAGGAGGCTCGTTTATATAATTAGCAGCTTGATCGACGTAGCTTTTTTGTGTATGAAAAACTACGTAGATGGACGGGGCAGAAGCGGCCACCTGGAATTTTCAGCCGATAATATTGACTGACTTTGCATTCGACCCAGTCCCAGACAATCGGCTTCCGACTCTGGTGAAACTTAAATTTCAATATGGGTTTTTAATCATAAGTCTTGAGGCGGTTAGCATCAGCATCCAGAACTATTGCCAAAGTTCAATAATAATCCATTGAAGAGTTGTCGAACTATGTGGCAGTAAAGTATATTTTGTTAAGTTTCCAAACAAAGAAGTGTTACCGACTACCGTTCAAACTAACCAAAACCAGATGGATGGATAAATCTCATCGTTTATTTAAAATGCTGATCTGTACTAACTGGCCATTTCACAGGTCGGTGTTTAGGTGTTGTGGTCTCTCCTAATTTTTCACCATTTGTATTTTATAAACGGTTTGTTATTAGCAGCCATCAAACTTACCCATCTCCTTTGGAGATCTTGACTATTTTTACTAATTTCTCAATTGAGAATAATGTATTAGAAAGTTTCGAATGTAATTTAATGTTCAGCTCACCATTATAGCCGAGAAAATAATTATTCTATATTTTTCAACATATATCTTGATCAAACAAGAGCAATTCATCATCCAAATATGTTTTCAGGATATAATAGAAAACGAAGATATAAAATTAAATAAAATGTTTGTTGCATCACTTATTCATGATCTCATCAAGGTGAGTTCCGCCCATACAATGTGAATGATTGTGTTAACAATTCTTTTTCAAGGGAATGTTGTACCTACATAACTCCATTCTGGGGTGTCATGGTAACTTGAAATCCTCAAATTGTGTGGTAACTAGCAGATGGGTACTACAAGTTACAGATTTCGGTCTGGCAGATATTCGGCATTGTGCTGAAAATGACAGTATAGGTGAACATCAGTATTACAGAAGTAAGATAATAAAGATGAAATTCCAATAATTTTTTATTTCACAGAATTTGTTTATACCTAAGGTTTATTCTGGAAAGCTCCTGAAATTCTGAGAAATCCACAGGACTACATCAAGGGTACACAAAAGGGAGATGTGTATAGTTTTGCCATCATATTGTTTGAAATTATTGGTAGAAGAGGACCATTTGGCTTCTCGGGGTATGAGCCGAAAGGTAAATTATTCTCATATCAATAAAAAATGTAATCAGCCATTCTCCACGCAGCTGATTATCACCAATTCCTAACTAATCATCCCACCAAATAAGTTCCAAGAATCTACTAAAAGGCTACAGGCTACTCATCCATGCGCGATGCGTCTAGTTTAGGATAGTAGAGTTCGTTGTAGTTCGTATAAATTCTCGAACAGAGCATACATGGAGAGTACTTTTCGAAAATATAGGTTTTTGAGGATTAATTACAACTGTAGAAACAAAATTATATTGAATATGAACACTAGAGTTAGCTATTTATATAATTTACAATATAAGGTAGTTCAACGACTACCTGCAAATTGTTTAGGTCTGTTATAGACTTTGTCTGATACTAATACTCATTCCGATTATTTCCACAACAATGTGGCCAAATGTGGGGTCAACCGTTATGAGGTTGAAGCGGAAAAACCAATTTTTGTACTTTTAATCCAAGATGGCGGATCGCGCACAACATCCCCATGGTCGAAAACTTGTATTTTCCATCATGGTCCATAACCCAAAATCAGAATTACTCCACCTTTTGCACGGCGAAGGATATTTTTGCTCCCCATTGACTGGATCATTGAAAAATTCGAGAAAAATTGTTTTGGGTCTGATTCACCCAGTATAAATAAAAAGTCTGGTCAAATGATTATTTGACAACGAAAAAATTGTCAAAACTTCATGACAAGCTGAACTCTCCAAGTGAGTTTCTGTTGGAAGTATTCTTACATTCATTAGGCATTAGAGTGTTATTGGCACAATGCCGCAAATGAATGACTCTAACGTGGATTATTTGAACAGAGAACCTCATGATGAATATTTCAGATTACACAACTAACGCAGGGCAATTCAATAGAATAAAAATCACCCGAATATGATAACTGCGCTTTGTTTTTTCAACACTATGTTTTCATTCTGTTATTTCTTGTAACATCCTATTACAATTGTCGCGCTGACAATTTTAACGAAATTTAATTTATGAAGTCTTTGAATTTGTTGTTTAGTTCATTTTTGTACATACTATTGCACATACGAAGAAGACGCAGAGACCTTATCTGATGTGATGCCCAAAAGCTGATTGAAAATTCATAATTCAAATGTCTGTATTCAAAGTAAATAATGAATTATGCATCGCTGCTATAACTCGAATATTCGATTATTTCCAACCAAATCTCGGGATCGCAAGCGGTCTCAAAAACCATTATACCCTCGAATATAAATATCTTCATTATGCCCGTGGGACAGAAATAACGAGTCATCGGAGATGAATAAGCCTCTGAAGAAGCTGGCCACTCGCGCTAGCGAAACGTCAGGAAGAAATTCCAAAGAACGACGGCCTTCAAGCCCGAAGAGAAGTAGTTATACTAATAACCTCGGCCGCGAAAGCCTTAACCATTTTGTCACAGAAATAACTGTTAGAAATTTAGCAAAAAGAATAATTACCTTAAACGAATTCATGGGTCTCCATTGATCAGCATTGATTCATGAATTCTCTTGAAGTAAAAGTTGAAAATAAAGTTGAAGGATAAGTTTAGTACCAAACTGCTTGTTGAGAAGTTAATTGATTTTATCCGAAATACTCGCTTTCTGAAACACCTTTTTGGAATAAAATCAGCTTTGAATAATGTTACTTCAATTTCAGATATAATTGAGCTCATTAAAAAAGAGCCAATTGACGAAGAACCATTCAGACCTGACCTAGATATTCTAAACGATTCAGAAATAGGCTGTGACGATTATGTTTTGCAATGTATTAAGGATTGTTGGGCAGAAAATCCAGATCATAGACCAGACTTTCCCATTATTCGAACCAGATTGAAGAGAATGAAAGATGGAAAGTAAGTGGTAGTTGAATATGTTCTTCATCTTTTATCTTCTTTTTTTGTAACAGCTTATAATTCATAACGGCTTTGTATACTTTTCTGAAATTTTATTTAAAATGAAAATCAAAATAAAGGACGAAATGGGTCTTTCTCTTACTGAGAGAATCGAAATTTTTGTAATGATTATATTCAGTGGTAGAGTACAAACACCACAGGAAGTATTTGCGTTTTTAGTAACGAATAACCGGTAGGGTCATAACTTAATCAGCGGTAAGGAAAGTTGAGAGGAATTGTTAAGAAACGTTGAAGATGTAGATCAATCATTTGTTTTGTCCTGTTTGAGGAAGCTATTTTATAGAGGAACACGGGTCGCGGTTTTATTAACCTATTGTTAGTGAGAATCGTATGGTATACTATAGTATCCAATGGATACTGTAGTATCCTTTACCTATGGATTTTCATGAAACATTGGCCAATTCAAATGGATTGGGAATGAAAGATGATAATATATCTCAAGGAACCGGCGCGCGGCAGTTTGTTCCAACGATTTTTTATTGGCAGTCTTGAATACTACCAGGCTCGGAAAGGACTCAAGCTTAAATAATTTGGAACAATCTCATCAATTTTAATTTTTTGAGACATTTCCATATATTACATGGCATGACTTTTTATGAGCTGTGTACAGAAGAACATGCTTGTTCAAATGACACCATAAAAATACCATTCGATGAACACTATTCAATGATTTGATATATAGAAAGAACAGTACTGACGTCATCAACGGGACTAAAAAAATTTAAGATATGCATCTCAAAACAAAGTTTTACTTGCTCGAGGTTTTTTTCTAAAAATATACCTGAATAATAAATTTACTCCTCATGTACACACTGTAAATTGTATTCATTGAACTTCTCAACTCTCAGAAACAAAAATATCATGGACCAAATGATGGATATGATGGTTACCTATGCTAACAATTTGGAAGAACTCGTTAATGAGAGAACAAGGTTGCTGAATGAAGAAAAAATGAAAACCGAAGATTTATTACATAGAATGTTACCCAAGTGAGTAAAATCATGTATAATGAACTACTTGAAACTACTATTAAAATAGATAGTGCCATATTTTGCAAGAGACATATATTTTGCTCTTTGATAGTTCACAAATCTTGCATACCTACAAAAGCTTTATTTGCATGTCTTCTTTTTCAGACCTGTTGCAGAAAGATTGACTCTAGGTCTTGGCGTTGAACCAGAATCATTCGACTTAGTGACCATATATTTCAGTGACATTGTAGGTTTTACTGCAATGTCTGCAGAAAGTACCCCATTACAAGTAGTTAATTTTCTTAATGATCTCTACACAGTATTTGATGGTATAATCAAGGGTTACAACGTGTATAAAGTTGAAACAATCGGTGATGCCTATATGGTGGTGAGTTGATCCGTTTTTATCTTGTATATAACTGATGCTGTTCCGTTCGAAAACATAAAACTTATAGATACTGCATTCGAAAGCTCTAATATCGTTCGGTTAACAGAGTGGTTGACTGCAATTATCGAAAATTTTCGATATACGAGACGCTAGTGGAAAGAGACATCATTTGAGTTTGAAGAATACTTTTTGATTCTGACACCTTTATATCAATTGCCGCTTTGTGTTTTTTATCTGTGTATTTGAATTTTTTGAGTTCAAAACTGAATCTTGTGCAGATCGTGTGAACCTTAAAGCTGAAAAGCCAAATGCTGGTTGACCCAAGACCCAAACTCTTACAACATTAAGTAGAAGACACCTCTATCAGCGGGCACATCGCACGGCGAAGCCGTAACAAATGACCAGCTGCGAACGAGAATCATCTATGGCCTACAACCGAAATGAGAATGTCGATGCTCAAAATGATTATACTCACAAATCCAGACACATGTTTCGACCCGCCCCAGGTCTACTCAATGACATTCGGCAGGACTTCGAGTGCAAAACACCTCGAACTGTCTGTATCTTACTGTAAACTTACTGAATGAAACTGTAAATCTGGTGCAGATGGTATAATCCTCAAAGGGAAAATGGCATCTGCTGGATGACCATAGACTCAAACTCTACTACACTTAGAGGAGATCTCTTAACAGCGGGCACATCGAACGGCAAAGCTGTAACAAATGACCCCGCGAAAGAAAATCGTCCTAGGTCCTGACAACGACCGAAGGGGCGGCAGAAATGCTACAACTGTGGCAGAGAGAGGTATCTAAAATTTGACTGAAGGGTTCGATCAAGGTCCGAGTAAAGGAGGGATTGGCGACGAACGGCACCCGAACATAAACAGAGAGGTCCAGAAAATCGCGCTCAGTCAACATACGACTTGGAGATACGCCATCACAAACGACGAAGTCCTGGAAACTCATAGAGTCTTTCGCGCACGACGATGAATGTTTGTCGGAAGTCACAAAATGCGCCAAGATGGTTCCGTCGACATAACGGTTGCAACAAGCCCCGACAGCTACGAACAACGACAAAAATGGCCTGACAAACGATGCGATAGGGACGCACAGATAAAAGACCCAGACCTGAAGATAATTCGCTGGAGTGGATTCACAAAGGAGACTGCAGGATATCGCTAAACATGGCCAACCTGTTGAAAACTACTAGCTCGGCTACTGGCTTCAATGAGACTCTCCGAGTCTCCGAGATGACTTGATCAATCAGAAATGGAAAAGCCCCGGTCTGAATTATGATCCACGGCATCCGTTCCGAAGGACACTCTGGGGTAAACAGAACACTGACTGGAGTACTTTATAAACTGTCGCCAGGATATAGAAGCATGGTGCAAACGATGCGACATGTGCTCCCTAAGAAGGTATTCAAAACAAGGACCAGAGGAGGATTGAGGAAGTACCTCTTGTAGTGTCCATTCGAAAGGTTCGCAGTTGATTTACTAAAACCATTTCCCTTTACGACTCATGGAAATGAGAACCTGATGGTCGTTATATGGACTACTCCACAAAATGGCTTGAAGTTGTTACTATACCCAACCAGGAGGCGAAAACGGTTGCTGAAGCCCTTCTGCAGAATGTAATCTCCAGACATGGAGAGATCCACTCTGATCAAAGCCGTTATGTCGAGTTGAACATTTGGAAGAAGGCGATGGGCCTGCCAGGAATAAAGAGAACCAGGACGAAAGCTCTCCTTCCCCAGTTGGATGGAATGGTCGAAAGTCACAACCGAACGATCACCATTTACCTGTCAATGTTCGTGTTCCGTATACCAAAAGGATTGCGACAAGCTGGTATTTCTGTTCCTATTGGCGTACCGAAGTTCTCAACATAAGCTACCGGATACACACCCTTCATGTTGCTAACTGGTTGGGAGTTGAAACTTCCAATCAATTTAATGTTTGGCATGCTTGTGGTTGATGAAACCGAAGGTGTGTCGCTGCCGGAACATGTGGAGGACCTGAAGGGGATATTAAGGACATGACTTTGCCAGGTCGAAGTTGCAGATGACCAGCGACAAAATAAAGATCAGGTTCGACAAGAACTTGATGCCGATAAGCTTCAAGGAGGACTATGTAGTCTGGTTATATAAGCCACAGCAAAAAAAAATTTAAGCCCAAGTTACAGCGTCCTAGGGGTGGATGCTATTTGGTTAAGAAGAAAATAAATGACCTATTTTACCGGGTCCAACTGTCACCTCAAAGCAAGACGAATGTCGTCTATATCGAAAGACTAAGTCGCCACAATGGACGTGATACCCCACTATTGAATATTTAGACGAATGTTGTTTGGGTGAGATTTGTTGGTGCTGCATACACGTGACTGATAAATCAGGGAAAGTCGTATTTCGTGTAAATAAATTTATTTTAAAATCGCAGAGCGCTTTCGGCTATTAAGCCATCTTCAGTGCTATACCTGCAAGTAAGTAATAGTCGAAAATTGGGTTGAAGGTTAGAATTGAATTACTCGTCTAGGTATTTACAGGAAGATCTTCTCACGATTATTTGTGATTGTGAAGATCTTCCTGTAAATACCTAGACGAGTAAGTAATTCAATTCTAACCTTTAATCCAATTTTCGACTATTACTTACTTGCAGGTATAGCACTGAAGATGGCTTGATAGCCGAAAGCCTCTGCGATTTTTAAATGAATTTATTTACACGAAATACGACTTTCCCTGATTTTTTGGATGTTGTTTGGGGCGAACAACTTCGAGAAGGCGAGTATAGTGTTACGAATTCGACGATACCACGATACGAAACGATAGTAACTGTCTTTGTTCATGATGAAAAAAAAATCTATTGATGTCGTGATGAACTAGTATTATATAAATATTTGTTTCATTAGATTTGCGTATGCACCCGGGCGTAAACATATACTTCTACCACTAATTCTTGGTACTTTTTCATGGTTAAAATTTGATTGATTCTCACGTGTATCTTTGACATATTGTTTGTCTATTCAGAGTAACAAGTTTGACAATCAATCAAACGCGATTGTTGCCCTAGTATAATTATAGCAAATCATAACGATATTGAGGAAATAAAACCGCAGATTTTATGTTTTAATCGATTCATACATGAGTTTCAATAGAAGATATTACTGTCTTTTTCAACAAAATTGAGTATGGAGGTTGTCCCAATAGTAAGTAGTTTCTCGATATATCGATAACACGAAAGGAGTGTTGCATTTTTTCGTGAGAGCAAATGAAATTATTTCTCTAAATTGAACAACCATTTTGTTTTTCAGTCAATACAATAGCTCCATTGTTCCCTAATCGCAAAATCATTACTTATAACTGTTTAAATATAAAGGTTTCTCACACTGTCATATGCTATTTTATCATTTTATGATCTTATAAATCAGCTCTACAGCTGTTTCGTTCAGGAACAAAAATATTGGTAACTTGGCAACGGCGCATTGTGGCAGGAAAAACATCGCATTCAATATGGGACCACTATATTGAAGAAAAAAATTGTTGATATCATTTGGTCTCACAAAAAGTGCAAAACCCGGCATTACTGATACAAATCTTGAAATATGGCCTTCTTGGTGTCATATAATTTTCAATTTAAATAAATCTTTTCGCATTTTCGATATATCAAGCACTCGTTATTGGGACATCTTGTATATATAAGACTTACTTTCAAGTTTAGTCCTTCGCAACATTTTCAGAGTCCAACATATTTCATGGATTTCAGGTATCAGGATTACCCATCAGAAATGGTGATAAGCATGCGGGAGAAATAGCTTCTATGGCTTTGAACTTATTACATGCTGTGAAAAACTATTCAATAGCTCATAGGCCAGAAGATTCATTGAAATTGCGAATAGGAATCCATACAGGTTGACATGAATATTTGGAAAATGTGTCAATCATTAAACTGTTTCTTCTACATAGGTCCGGTTGTAGCAGGAGTGGTAGGTCTAACAATGCCACGTTATTGCCTTTTTGGAGACACTGTTAATACGGCGTCCAGGATGGAAAGCAATGGAGAACCCCTGAAAATTCACATCAGTGCTCAATGCAAAGACGCTCTCGATAAACTGGGCGGATATATTATAGAAGAAAGAGGGATGGTGTGTATTAAAGGCAAGGGAGACGTTAGAACTTACTGGTTGACAGGTGCAACGGAAGAAGCAGTTCAAAGGCGAGAAGTGGATCTAGAAAAACTGCCCCAATTATTTTCTTCGCCTGGGAGAAGTCCAAAACTCAATTCGGAATCAAGACAGCCTTCAGTTTGTGGTGGGTTTGGAGGATTGCACAGTAGGAGACATTCAAGTGTGCCAAGAGGTTAGTTTTTAAGGTTCAGTAGTCAGGATTCCAGTTCTGCTTCTGAATCCTCTTAACAAAAAATTGCCTTATTCCTACGAGACAAAGGAACATCTGTTAGCACAATGCTATAATTTCTATTGCTGTATTTATAGTCGTTCGCCGAAGAAATTCCAGCAAATGAACACATGAATTTGGCCGTAACCTCAGTATTCATACAGTCAGGGGCCTAATTCTTGAGTCATGCAGAGTTAATTTCATTTTGAACGTAGAGATGGAAAAGACGTGTTTAATTGTGACACCTCTTCACAGGTGTCAGGTATACGGTTTTCAATTCAAGAATTCTAACCCATATTCACGTGGTGACTCGCCGGCATTTCTCTTCACAAATGACTATGAATACATCTGTAAAAATTTTCAGGAGAATATCTTGAATCCTAAACGCAATTTCAGGATCAATAAATTTCAAATAAAAATGTATTTTTTTGGATTGTGCCACTATTCCTCCTGACTCGTATAGTATCATTAGCTACTAGTCAGCTATACCCATGCTTTATTTTCCGAACATCTGCTGAGAAAGGCATTTATTAATTTATACCTGGTACAAATGCCTCATATTTTCTGAAACCTTTTTTATTTCCTATGATGCTACTATATAGTGCATACAAATTAAAACCTGTTGCACGTCATCGACGACAACATGAAATCAACGCAGTGGTACCAATCCATTGATGGAAACGCATCGAAACGTTTACATTGAATTTCAAATTTGACGGCAGTTATTTTTGGAGTTCGGTTGGCAGCACTCTCTTGCCGCAATTTGTTTGAAGTATGTTATTTACCAATTTACAATTAATTGTCATTCAGAAGTGACAATTCTGTCTTCAAATTGGATAATTGTGATCAAAAACTGTTACAGAGCTGAATTGAATGGAACGTAGTAAATTCTATTTATAATCTTCCGTCAGATTCATTTCTATCGTGTTGCTGCAGATTTGTAGTCAAGTATGTATACTGTCAGTGCGATTTCTCAAAAGATTAAAGATTACAAAGCTCACAAACCACCAAGAGGCTCACAAATACTTACTACAGTACTGGAAAAAGGTGTTATGCTCAACAATATTAATACTATGTAGGAACGTAAAAAGTATTTATATTTATTTATAAATATGGGAAAATCTCGATTTTTTCAAATAGTTTGAATGTAGTTACTCAAAGTATGTGATTGAGCTTTCGGAAGGGCATATAATTCTAGTTTACCATTGGAAAACTACAATGGAAATACATTTTTCATGAATGATCTTCCATATTTCATTGAATGGTATTAAGGTACCCGCACGTACCTATTAACAAAGAAGGTTTGTGAACATTGTTGATTTTCTTTCATTCATATTCAACACGTCACTTCGATTTATATCTGAAATTCTATAATTCTACTACAAGCTGGCTACAGTGTACTTCAAAATTTATCCACGCCCATGATGACGTGCAACAGTTTTTAAATTATATCAACTATAGTTGGCCAGTTTTCGATAAAACTGTACTCTTACCTGATAATTTGGTGGTTGGCATTCATTAGGTAGATATTAGAACATCATAATGAGCAAAAATATATTTGAATTATCATTACAAATAATCAGAAGCAGGTTTAAGTTGAAATATATTTACCAAACGTATACACAACTACCGTTGCAACAACATTACATATTATACTCTATTTCATATTGAGCTAAGCAAAATAATAGGTGAGTGGTTCGCGTGGATCACCATGTAGAAGTTCACACTTTTAAGTAAGGTTCCTATCAGTTTCACATTGAGTAATATGTTTAAAGTGTATCAGAGAATAGACAATAACTGACAGTCTAAAATTCTAAAATTGTTCGTTCCGTTAACCAGCTGACGAACGTCAACCCTCAGAAGTCGAAACTTGTGCGAGAAATGGATCAACGAGGCCTTACCTTTTAACGTGCGATAACCCAGCACGGTGGCCCGGCGAGGATTTGAACCCCGGCCTTCCGCTTGATAGGCAGATATGCTAACCACTACGCTACACTTTCATAAATCAAAGATTAGGTATTTTTTGCCTTTCAATACTTCTTTTCAAGTTATATTGAACCATTTCAAAAAAGTGCTCGCAGAGTCAATCTCGCCACATTTCCAATGTCAAATTCCCTGAGCATTTGGTGAAACAGCATTTTTTGTGTACTAATAATAGTAAACAAAAACGCCCTTACAGGACAGTGGTCATATAATTCAAATTTCTGTCTAATAGCACATTCAATCGTTCAGATTTATATTCTTTTATCTAGGTGATTTTTGTTTTATCAACTTTTTTTTGGCGAGTTCTACGAGGTGTTGATATGAACACCCTATATATTCCGTCCACAACTTGTCGACCCGTCTAACGATATCGATTCCTCATCTGGCTCTGAAAGTGGTTGGAGGGTGAGCTAGGTCCACAGCACTCAGGTCCATTGTGCTTTCTCCTCATAAGTACCTCACTTAGGAGTCTACCAGTCCCACCGTTTCAAGGCAATCGATAATCTTACCGAAGGATACCTTTATACCTTTATGTCACCCAAGTCGAGTCTGTTTTCGCCGAGCATGTATCTTTTTCCTGGTGAAAATACAGGACAATTGCAATGACATACTTCAAAATTTCATATTCCTGTTGCCAGCCTCTGCAGAGCGCTGTGTTACCCCTTTTCTGAAGACATTCTATCGTAGCTAGCAGTATCCAGCCACAACAGCTGTATTTAACCGGAGATTAAATCTGCACATTTCTTGCTGTTTTTGCATAGTGGCAGCTCAGTAGCTCTATCGAGAGATAGCAGTTGGTAGTTTCATCCCAGCGCAGAGTCTTATTTTTATATGCATCGCAGTTGCCGATGTTGTCATGTGAAGGAAAGAGTCAAGTCCCAGATGTTTGAGATGCTCAATCTTTCTGGCGAATCGGCAGCTCTATTATCTGCACATTTTTACCAGTTAAACTTTCCTGGTTATTTCTTTTGCAACTATGATTATTCCTATGATATCGGTTTGAAGTACACTGGCAAATTTTCCCAGAGTCCATTTGATATCGAACTTCAGAAATCTTGACACGAAACTTCCTTTCACTTAAAAATAAAACTACCTTCTCTCAATCCCTTCGGGATGTACTTCAGAGTCAAGAGTCAAGCAAGATCTGAAAATTCCACGAAATGGGACAACAGTACACCTAGGCCCTATTGGGGAAGCGCTGAATAACACGACGATTTAAAACAAAAGCTGATGATGACTAACCTGATTATCTCATCGTTGACGTTCTGATCGGAAATACGCCCAGTCTTCTTCTGTTTCCTGCTGCTGGGAAATCTTCAATTTCCTCCCAGTAGGTCTCCAGGACTCCTTTTGTCTTTGTCTGGAGACATTTTTCACATTCCATATGCCCTATTAAATTTTTTTTGTGACCTTTCTCAAGTGGGTGTCGATTCGCCACCGTATTGAACCAGCCTGAGTGGGCTTGTAAGTATGTGTTATGCTCCATCACCATTTTTGTTCGGGCTTGAAGAACGTCGTTTTTGGAATTTCTTCCTGGTTTTTCGCTGACGCGAGTGGCTAGCTTCTTCAGAGGCTCATACATCTTGAGTTTGACTGCGAAAGCCTCATCCATTTTGTGTTATGCTGTCCTCGACCTGCAGAGCTTCTTTCAGCCGACGAGAGAATACATTTCTGTCAGTCTTTCTGGGATCACAGGATCGTGTATAGACCAAAAATCCTAGATCTGTTCGAAATGTAATCAAATACTGGGGCTGAAGTTTGATATGTTACTAATTCCTAGTTTTATATCTATTAGTGTTTAGCTGCTAGAGTTAATGAAAGTTGATGGATTGCCTTGGTTTATAATTATTATTCCCTACAATTTCATCCTTAGAGTGACTCACCTCTAGCGTTTGTATCGTTGCTGCCCTGAGGGCAGCAACGCATCTAGGGTTCCTGGGTGAAAATAGTTGATCCTGCAGCGCGGCAAGACGGCAACAGATTGTGTCTGTGGCCGACTTGCTGAGCTGCAGGGTACAAACCTGTTTTTATAGGAGAGGGACTCAGTTTCACCCGACAGATCGAAGCCCATATCTTCATCGTGGGTCATCTGTTCAGACGGCCTCATAACTGTGTAGGACGAAGTTGCTTGAATGTGGTTGACAATGTTCCTGCTGAGTGGTATTGAATCTGTCTTCCATTGCGTATATAGTTCTCTATTGAAACCTCATAATACGGAAACAAATTTTGATTGACTCAATAAATTACGAGTAAAGAAGTTAAGAATTAAAATTCCATTGAATGAGGCACTTCAAATAAAAAGATTGAAATGGATTTTGGTTAGAGAATACATAATTCAATTCTAATTGATGAAAACATAAATATGGTGACAAAAAATAAAAATGTTGTGAATGAAATAGTAATATCAATGAAATTCGAAAGAAATAATATAGAACAATAGGAACAAATATTGAAATCAAGCTTTGACATTTCGTGTGTATCGGGTCGACGAACGAGAACCTCGCACCGATACATCCTTTTCGCGTTGAAACCAGTTCCCCGACCATTATTAGCACCCCCACCCCACCATGCGAGTTTTGGGTCTTCACAACCGACCATACCTCGGCATGTTGTCAGTCGTATTGTAACGTCGTATGTAAACTCAATTCGAAACGTGGTTTCGACATTTCGTATTGTTCAATATTTCTTCAGTTCAATTCGTTTGATTTTTGTCGGCACATTTTTTTATGGTTTTACCACAATCCATTTCAAACTTTTTTTTTAATCCAATTGAATTTCAATTCTTAATTTCTTTATTCGTAATTTATTGCTTCAATTGACATTTTTTTCCATCCTATATTAAAAAAAAACAGGTTTCAATAGAGTTAGTAACTGTGTAAGATGATGTTGCGTCGGTTGCTTCAACCTGAGGTTCGGCGACGCCTTCCTCATTCTCGATCCCAACTTCCGACTTCCTACTCGGTTGGCTACCAAAATCAAGGGGAACCACCCTCATCGATTTACGACGAAGGGGTGCCCTTCTGATTTTATTCGTACCCAGCCCTTTTATTAGCGATAATTGGAAGGATCCCTCTCTCAACGGAAATCATTCCATAAGGGTTTTCTTCATCTATAATTGGTAGCTGCTTCGCTGGTGCTCTTGGTAGGGGGCACCGTCTTTTCGTGGAATATTTGGAGTTACCTTTGTGGAGGTTCCCCTCGCTTTTTCTTCTCGCAAGTTTGGTTCGTTCCATAGATATTTTAGAAAAAGAACTATTCCCAGTCTACCGATTCGATAGTTTGGAGGTGGATATGGTAGATACGGTGGTTTGCACAGGCCTGCGGATCTGCTTCTTCCTCCTTGCCCCAAGCATTGCAGATCCTTCATTTGCGTAGGCTTTTTTAAAGATGAGCATTTCTGTTCAGCCTCCCAAGTTTTATATTGCGGTGGGCGTTTATTTGCTACATATACTTTTTCTTATTGATTTTCAATATAATTATTTTGCGTTTATATGTCCAGATCTATAGAATCTTTTCTCGCTGAACTTTGTGAATTCGTGCTTACATGTGAAGGGGATTGAAACTTGTGTGGGTGAAAGGACCTCTGTCATTATTATATGGATTTTGATTTCACAATGAAGGAATGCAGGCTTTCATGCCGGTGTTGATAAATCGCAAGTCTTTCGGGCTTGAGGGCCGTGTCCTGGATTTCTGAATTCCGGAGCTTTCGGCTGCATGGCCATTAGTCATAGTAGACTCACAGGAAGAAGTTCAACCAAGACCACGCCGCTGAAGATGGCTGCCGCAGATGTAGCCGAAAGCTCCGGAACTCAAAATTCCAAGACACGGCCCTCAAGCCCGAAAACTTGCGATGTATTTGATTTTACAATTGAAAAGTGAACCTAAAACTTGCTTCTGATTATTTTGTCTTTGATCCATTGCCGACACATATTTTTTTACCAGGTGCAAGTACAGAGGTGGAAAGCACCTCGACTCTGCAAAATTTGAGTCCAGTGCCAGCTCGCTACCCGAAAATAAATCGTCACAACCTGCATGTTCCAGACTCCAGGGGGTCCAAACTCACCATCAACACAGCCTTCGGCAGCCAAATGATTGAACCAGAAGACAGTCGAAGGGTGGTTCGACCAAGACGAGTACTTTCGAGCATAGCATCTAGTTGCGATGAGCACCAGAGAAGCCAGGGGCTGCTGAACAGAATAAAAGAATCGAAATCATTGGATCGTTTACCTCTCAGAAGGACCAACAAACCTGCAGATCTGATTGATAAGTTTTTGAGGGGCCAACGCCGTTCGGCGAGATCATTGGAGAACTGTGATAAGTGCGGTGATGTACAAATTTATGCCATACCAGAAGATAAACTGACGAATAATAACTTTCCCAACGGCAATCTGCTGAATATCTCTGCGGACCGTGCCAATAGTGGTTTAGAAGATGTGCAGGTGCCACTATTGAATCCGATGCAAAATCCTGTGATAGTGAGGAGAAGAGGAGGAAGTGCAGTTGATGATATACTTGAGAGTGAATTTTCCAAAGGGTAAGTCGGAAGTAGTAGTTTTTGAGGTGATTTTTATTCAATGTTTTTCCTTGTCGAACACTTTCATGAATGCGCCCAGAAGGCAAAGCATCGTGCGGACAAGAGACGGTTAGGGTTTTTGATTGTTATTTTCATGAATTGAATCCATATATAATATAAATAGTCGAAATAAATAACTAAATTTAAAAATCGCAACTAAGTCACTGAGACCTGTTGGGGGAATTTGTAATTTTTTAAACGCAATCTCAAAGCCATGAACAAATACAAAAATAACATAAATATAAAAATCGAATTATTCTGTTTCAAAATGAAAAACAGACCCGAGAACATATTTAAATTAGATGGTAACTGAATGCGAAATTGAGTATTGGGCGGACTGTTTGCAATGGAGGGAAAGCCTCTTATCAAAACTCGGTAGCTCAATGACGAAATGGGAACGGAAATTGCTGTCATTAAATTCGATTGATAACACGTGCAACAGTTCGCCATTGACAAAGGATAACTCCATATTTGAATGTATTTCATGAAAGACAAGTAAAATGATAAACGCTTACAACTTGAAACGATTGGAAGGGTCACACCTGTGACCTCGATTAGAATCACGTGACGAAATCTCAAGAAATTAAGCTGCATATTAATGGATGTTTTGAAAATCATAAAAAATGGGGGCAGCTCTTCAAGTTACCTGCAAAAATTGAGTCATTTGTTACTCGGGAGGTTGTTTTCTTCTTGTCTTGGAGAAATTGTATGAAGGCCTGAAAATTCCACCAGGAGGATAATTGCTGTTGATTAGTTTCGGCCAAAGGTGCCTCGGAAAGTTATAAGTGCAAATATGTGAGCTATTTTTGATAGACTAATTATAGAACAATTAACGAGTTTTCGGTATTGAAATTGAATGCAGTGCAAAAATCTATTCAAATTCGACAAATAGACTTCAATAATTGAAGACAATTTTTGGGTTTTCGGAAGTGAAAGTAAAAGCTTAAACAAAATTGAAACTATTCCGCTGATTGACTCTATAAGACAATTGATATACTGTAACAGATAATTAAGCCCAGCTAAATTGAGTGAAATTACTTAATTAATAAATGTTGATGAAAGCGATTTCAGCACTAATCTGGAACTGTGAACTATAAGAGCTTAGATACGGTGACTGAAAGATGTATCCAATAAAGGGTAATTCACACTGTCAGAAAAAAATGCTCGATAAAATATGTCCTTTGAACTGGTTACCATTCGTATCTGTTACTGAAATCGTCAATAAATATTGTTCAATGCCTTATATATTGCTTAGTTTTATATTCAATGAAATACATGCAGTTTTACGCACAACATTAGGTACACATCCGCTCAGTAGCGCGTCGTGTGCATTGCCCACTTCACGAAGAAGAGTTATCTCTTGATCAGCTCGATTCGTCATTGATGATACTCACTTTCATGTCACGTGTCGCGTCGCCTCATGTACGGTTTTTCATTTAAAAAAAGGTGAGAGGGCTAGTCACCGGATGATCAGCTGATATTCGTGAAAGTCTTCTACAATCCCAATGCATCTTTGAAAGATATTTAATAATTGGAAACATTTTTTAACTGTTCATAATATGATTAAATACATTTTAAAATAATATTCATTTGATTTTTGATTTTCTTTATATAATTCCTTTTTATAACTTTATAAGATCTATTCGACTATATTTTAAAAAAAACTTCATTAAAATTATGGTAAATTGAATAGTTGATGAAATCCTACTTCATCTCAGTCAATAATGAAAGATAAAAATGAAATAAAAATAAATGTGCATTGAAAAGACTTGGAATATTTTTTATAAACAATAATCAATATATAAATAAATAATAATATCATATTTGCATTAGTTTAAGAGTTATTATAATTCTAAACAAAAAAGCAGATGAAAAAGACAAATTTCAAGATATAATAATAAATGAAGAATAGAAAAAAAAATTAAAAAAAGCATACAATTGTTATCAATCGTTCTCCCCTTGGCAACATCTACACGGATGACTCGACGAGTACAGAATTCCCACCCCTTTGTTGTGAATTTGGAAACCTGTCGAACCTCTCTTGCTCAGGGGTCTTTTTTCAATAGACAGCTGAGCTCTGGAACTCCTTGCCAAAAGAGGTTTTTCCTGAGGCTTACAAACTTCAGAAATTTAAAGTAAATGTTAATTCGTATTTCCTGTTCCTTGATTCACGCGGTTTTCTTTGAACATTACAGGACTTCCTTTTCGTGTGAATCTGCATATAAAAAAATACATGGCCACTTTTATTACATAATTGAGTATTTAAAAAAAATGCAATTTTTTTTATGAAGAATTGTTTTTTGAATAAAAAACAAAATATATTTTTTTAAATCTCAAAGAACAATAGAATTTAGAAACGATTCGAATCAAATCACTTTACTAATCCTTTAGAACTTATAAAGTTATAGGATATGTCAAATAGCACTTCACACATACATAAAATAATACTTGAAGTTAAATTAAACCAAACTTAGGAAATATGAAGGATTGTCATAGGCATACAATAATGGACAAAAACATATCAACTTCATAAAAATCCAGCTTCATTGAATTAATGTGTCAGAGAAATCAAATTACAAATTGAGACATTCATCTACGTTATAAAAATTATGATCTAATAAAAACCTTTTGAGGGTAGTTTTGAAAACCTGGATTCTATCAGTACTTTTCAATGATTCGGGCAGTTGGTTATAAACTTTAGCCCCAAATAAGAAGGTGAGTTAGCGGTTATTTTGTATTCAACGGGATTTATGTGGAAATCATTACACTTTTTTGTATTTACATTATGGTAGGAGGAATTGCGACCATATTTCGACCTATTGGTGTGTATGAATACACACATTTCATAAATGAAAATATCCGGCAAAGTTAGAATTTTCAAATGTTTGTATAAATCTCTGCAGGAGGTTCTCTAATTAACGTCAGCTAAAATTCGTTTTTTTGGGCAATAAATACATTTGGAGCCAAAGAGGAACTTCCCCAAAGGCAAACGCCATATCTGATTCTATATATGCATAGTATCACTTTATTACAATGACTCTTCCAGTTCAGACAATTATCTAGCGTGATTCCCAAAAATTTACAGTCATCGAAAAAAGAAAGTGTTTTTATTCTCATTAATTTCAATTTCAAGATTTGAACAAATTTTTTTCCTGCGATGAAACCGTAATAATAAGGTTTTTCGAGAGTTGAAATGAAGTGAGTTGACGGCACACAACGAAACCAAATTATTTGACACCATGTTGCATTTTCTTTAAAAATTGTGTCCTCTGTCAGAAATTAGAAGTGATGTGTCATCTGCATATATAACTTCGCAGGAACCGCGGCCCCAATATCATTACAATATAAATAATAGCGGTCCCAACACTGATCCTGGAGGTACTCCAATAGTCAAGACTTGAGTATTTGAAATACATTTATAATGATTATTTTCAGATCTATGATTTACTGAAACAAATCGACTCCTGTTTCTGGTAAAGACTCAATCCAGTCAAGGTCAACTAATTTTTTTTCAATAAATTGTTTATAGGTCCTGTAGTTTTTTTTAGCGCCTTTTCGAACTTTTCCTTATAATTTCTACGTGACCATGCGAATCGAATGACACCTTGATCGTAATTTTCGGAGAGTTAAAAATTTTAGAAGAAAATGGTACTTGTGAACTAGACTATAACAGTTTGAGAAATATAAGAAGTTGCTGACTAACAGAACGTGTAACATTCAGAAGGAACTGTTTTTCAATTAACGCAGCAACTTATTGGGGTAGAATAAAAATCTGCCCTTCTACACTTGTATAGATTTCAATATTGATGTGTATATTTGTTCTGATAATATCCTGAAGTTTTCCATCTAGTAGCTTGAAGAAGTACCTATTTCTATTTTTCTTTTTTCAGAAAATCCACAAAGTTCAGTTCAATAGCAACAAATGAATTGTCAGTGTCCCTACTACAAATTCTATATTCTTGCACAAATATTCCTATACCACATCCTCTTTTAACTAGCAATGAATAAGATTACCAGATATTTTCAAAATTGTAACATTGTTCTTCCTCTTCGTTCATCTAGGTTTCTGATAATATTAAGATTGTTGCACCAATACCATCAATAATTTTGATTTCGTCCATGTTGTTTCACATTAAACCAGCATTTAGGAAAAGTTCTTTGAGATTATCAAACATTTTTGTGCTGTTGTATCTTGATGTTATTGGATGTTCAAAAATTACAATATTTCTCTGTCTAATTGTCCTGAAAAATGTATTCAATTGCTCTGAGCCATGAATGGATTTGGGATAGAAAGACATTTATTGGTTTTCTAAGTCAAAAACAGAACAAATTTGAAATAATAAAACACTTTAACATTTCCAAACAAACGACAGGGAACACTGACTGTTCAAATGGTTTTTATGAGTGTAGGGAAATATTAATAATTTGCACTGACAGATACTCGTGAATGTTAATATTCTTTTTTCTTCAAAAACATCTCTATAAGACTCTCAAAAACTCAAGCAGAATATCAATCGAATGATTCTTTTCTGTGCTATGAAGACTTTGTTGTTGTCAATAGCAGGACCATAAACAATAATATTCTGACTAATAGAAGAATATACGAATGCATAGTAAATGCTCATGAGATGACCATCTTCATTTAAACAGCTCTTTGAATTTCTTTATGAGAAAAGAAGTGCTCATTTGAGGTGGAACATACCCTGTTGGTATCCCCGCATAGGTAATTTCATGCAGACTGCAAAGACAGATTAATATGCGTTTGAAAAAAATCTTAGTAACATTTGAAACACCTCAACATTTCTTCCTTGATTGGAGATTGAACCCGCGAGCGAACCAGCACTGAGGGCAATAAGGAGCGCCATTACCATTAGGCCACCAACCAGTCAATAGACCACATACGCTGAGATTGTGTTAGATACCCCCCAAAAAAAAGCAAAGAATAGATCCGAAAGAGTGGAATTTGCGAAAAATCAACGTGTTCCCTTTTGGAAATTCTAGGCTGTTGCCTTCTGAGTGTGAATTTCAATTTGCGAAACTGGAGAGGGTGAGCTCAAACCCAAACCTTTTAAAATGCGTTTTTTTTGTGGGCAATAAAATTCAATTTTTTTGTAGTCATTTTCAATTTTTTCTACTTCAGTATTTACAGAGTCATTTGGGATCAAAGTTGCAAGTGAAGGTATTTCTCGAAAAATTCTGCAAATTCTGTTATCAGATTTATAGCTCGCATATTCGCTTTAATTTTGCTCTGAAACTTAAAAAAAAAAAAGTTTATATCGGAACTTTACGTGTTTCAGAAAATGTATTTGAAACAAAATACAACTGACAATATACCTATGCCAATATAAACATATACATAACGAGATTCAGAAACTGACTTGTACTTTCGTCACACAAAAAAATGCGTTCACTTTGTAACTTCGATCCGAAATCATTAGTTAAATATCGTTTGTACGAGATTAGATATGAAAACGTTTATAATTCCATTATCTACAAAAAACTATTCCTAATAGTTTTGGGAGACGTTTTACGAAACGCTTTTTCCAAGATGGTGGTGATAGTTCACCCTTTCCAGCCATTCCCATTAAATCTTACACTCAGCATTCCCAGAAGAGATAAAACTTACGTTATTTTCAAAATTCTTCATTCGCTGGAGTGAACTGCTTTCGAAAATCGTAGTGAAATTATTAATATTGGTGTCTTAGGATAATACTACTGACTTTCAGAAACTATTAGCGTTGTTTTAATACGAGCGTACTTACATGCTCGATGTTCAAGAAATTAATTATTCCAATATTTATTTCAATATCGTTTCAGGTGGCATTCCTTAGAAGCAGTGTCAGCTTCTTGTGCCCAGCTATCAGATGTAAACAGTAAGAAATCCATATCACGGAGTGCTCTCAAAAGCTGGCTCGTCGGTTTATTCAATGGAACTGGACTGAAATCAAGCAGCACCTCGCTGAGGAAAGGTGTTTTGAATGAATTCAATAATTTACAAGCTGAGAAGGAGAGTATAGTTTAGAAAAACGTTGATGTTTGCTATATGTGAGAACCACATAAATATCATTCAAGTACAAAGCTATATTTTATATGATTGAGAATATTGGAGAAGTTGTTTTTCACATATATACTTATTTTTCGCTGAAGTGAATATAGAAACTGCATTTATATTCATTGACAATTTCAAAAAAATTCTACAAATTTCGAAAAATTGTTATAAGGTAGTGCATAGTAATGCAATCAATGTCAAAATGTTGCTTTTAAAATATTTTAGATTGTGATTTGTTCAATTCTCAGTAGCCGTTTATTTTGTCATTGAGAAACGGGAAGTAAAGGGAACAATTTTAACGAAAAAACCATTCTCAATGAAACATTTTCAAATTCATCAATAATTTTTAGAAAGCATTCTGAGGAATTAATTATTTAATTTTTTGCCATTTTTAATGTTCAATGTTTCCAGTGAAAGAATACTTATTTTCAATTTTGATTATTGAGTCATTTAATGGAATATTTGATAGATATTTTAGTGCTGATACTCGTGAGTAATAGTTTTATGTTTATTTCAATATTTTTGTTATGCAGTTCATAACGGCCTTATTTCAAACTTTTTGTTATACAGTTCATAACGGCCTTATTTCAAACTTTTTATGTGTATATTTTTATATATCTCGTTGATGAAATCATTTTATTTGATGTTTATTTTAATGATGTATAAATAAAATTTATGGAGGCAACATATATTCCATGAACGTATAAACTTCATCTGCTAGTAGGTTGAGAATGATTTTTTCAAGTCAGAATTGTATTCGAGGCTGTGAATATTATCTCCATATGTACATAAAATAGTCGATTATTTTTATTTTTTGGAGTTCTGTCTTCTTACTTCAAAATATAGATGTGCCATTAACTTATTAAGTTCATGTATATTGAAACAATTCACATGTAAATATGTTATTGTAGGTATTGTTTGATAAATATACATATTTATTTATTACTAATCTCATTATTCATGAAGGCTAGTTCCTTCCGAGTTGAATAGCTGTTTTCGAGTAATACAAATATGAAAGATTTTTTAGGTGCACAAATTTGGAGTATTACTCACCAACGATGAAAAAAATTCAATAATTATATCTAAAAAGTAACATAAAAACTAAAAATAATTCGTTTGTTGATATAGGTACAGCTTTTATCCAATCCAACTTGGCACGGTAATTGGTTCCACATCCGGTTGCGCACTAATCTGACAGTAGATTTCTTATGGCTGCTTCAATGAATTTTACTGTTCAATTTCTGAGGGATTAACTGAAAGTATTGAAGCAGCTCCAGATCCCATGTTTTACATTAGTGGAATACATATCGTTGATAAATTTGTTTAACACGAGGTAAATTTGGACGAGCTGATTGCTACAATAAAACAAATCAAAAATAAAACTTCTAGCGGGATTCATAATATCTCCATAAATATTAGAATTCCTGGTTTTTCTCATAAATAATAATAATAATAATAAAGTTTATTCAAAATTCATAAAAAGAGCATATACATCAATTTGTAGAAAGGTGAATAAACAGTTCAATTATACCCGCGAAGTTAAAAACTTGTTGCGGGAGATACGAATTACATTTATGTATAATATATTTGGTAAATTTGTAGAATTCAACAAAATAATATTGAAAAATTAACTAATTTTTTTAATTGAAGTGAGAGATTTCATGAAATAAATTTCGACGTGATTCTTGAATCCATTTTTTAATCTGTAGTTTGAAAGATACTAATGACTTGATCATTTTTATATGATTTGGAATCAAATCATAGTAGAATGGCAATAAATATTTAAAAATTTTCTGAGACGTTGTTGTTTTAACTCTATTTTTCAATGTGATATTATTTTAATTCCTTGTATTATAAATATGATTATTGAAATTTATATTCAATTTGTGTTTATAGATATAAATCATGATGTTATATCCGAATAATTGTCTTATGTCCATTTTATGTGTTTCTATGTACAGATTTTCACTTGGATACAAATAAGACTTATTATATATTATTTTCAAAAACCGTTTCTGAAGAACTTCAAGATTTCTGATATGGGATTTCATGACCCCTCCTCAAGCCAGAATCCCATAATTCAATTGGGACTGTATTAATGAAAAATAAAGAATGTTAAGGGTTTTTACGCTCATACATATGTTTTGAGATACTTGAATTTTGATAATAAACTTCGTAATTTCTTCAAAAGGAATGCTATGTGTTTGTCCCATTTCAGATGTTTGTCAATTATAACTAAGTATAAGTACTTGATACTATCAGTTTTTTCAATGCTAGTATTATCATGAACTATTAGTGGTCCTAAGTCCGGTGATGAAATATTATAAAATGAGAATGGAACATATTTTGTTTTCTCAAAATTTACTGTAAGTTATAATCAAACCAATTTTTAATCTTCTCGAAATATAATGTAGTTTTGCTTTGTAATTCAGTCCAGTTTTTTTTCCCATATAATATGACAGTGTCATCTGCAAAACTATGAATTTCACCTACAGTGTCAATATTAAAAAGGTCGTTGAAATAAATATTAAATAGAAGTGGCCCTAAAACGGTTCCCTGTGGTACACCGAATTGAAAGATTTTCTCTTCACTTCTAGTTTCATCAATTTCAACATATTGAATTCTATTTTCTAAATAATTTTTGAGGAGCTTATGAACCTTGCCACGAAATCCAATATTTGCCAATTTTACTAATAGTCGGTTATGCTCAACCGTATCAAAAGCTTTAGCTAGGTCCAAAAAAATAGCCAAAACTGAATATTGATTATCAAGATGTTGATAAATATTATTAGTTAAATGACAAATGGCATCCTGAGTGGAAATTTTTTTTCTAAATCCAAATTGTTTTTCTGAAATCAGATGATTCTTTTCCAAAAAAAGTTCCATTCTATATTTCAAAATTTTCTCAAAAACTTTAGCTAAACTTGATATTAATGAAATAGGCCAAAGGAATATATCCTAATTTCTTAAAAACAAGCATTGTAATTCCTCTATACAAAGGTGGTGACCCTTCCCATCCAACCAATTATCGTCCAATCTCCCTCATTCCAACTCTTGGTAAAATAATCGAGAAATTGGTTAAAAATAGACTGATGAACTTTCTAGCTCTCCACAATATTCTACACCGGCAACAATTCGGTTTTCAATCTAACAAAAATACAGGAGACGCTATCTTGCATTTTCTGAACAACCTATATACAAAATTAAACATGAAAGAGACGAGCGTTGCAGTGTTCTGTGATCTGTTAAAAGCTTTTGATTGTGTCAATCACGGAATACTGCTGCGTAAGCTAAATCACTACGGGTTCAGAGAACAAAGCTACAAATGGGTTGAATCTTATCTCAATCAAAGAACACAAATCGTGAAAATGGGCAGCCTCTCTGACGTCGGGTTAGTTAGGCATGGAGTTCTACAGGACTCCGTTCTTGGGCCCATCCTATTTTTACTGTATTTCAACGACCTTGGGAATATTACAACTGATGGTATATTTACTATCTTTGCTGATGATATAACCATTTTGTGGCATGATAAGAACTCACTAAACCTTCATGAAAAAATAGCTCTCGATGTTGCTGCTGTTGAAAAATGGTGCGATTCTAATCTACTCGCGTTTAATATATCTAAAACACATCTGATGTCATTTCAGTTTACTATACCAGACATTCCACTAGGAAGACATGTCATCTCGAGTACTCAATCCAATAAATTTTTGGGAATTTGTCTCAACGATAACCTGAACTTCCGTTACCATGTTGAAGCACTGAGCAAAAAGTTGTCCTCGGGGTGTTATGCCTTACGTGTGGTGTCGAATGAATTGGGTAGGGCAACGGCTAAAATAGTGTACCATGCGTTAATTGAATCACATATAAGATATGGCAACCTGCAACAAGCAGTGCTTCAGCATGATTTTCACCCTACAAAAGCGTTCTGTTCGCTATATCTGTAAGGTGGGGCCTAGGGTCTCTTGTAGGGAACTTTTCAGAGAACAGAAACTCCTTACCCTTTCTTCTCTTTTTATTCTGGAAACGGCATGTTTAGTTCATAGGAACCTACATATATATAATATCAATCTTGGATCCACCCACCAAAACAACAATATAAGACTACTCATTCCTATTTGAAATCTAACAAAGAACTCGATCATTTACAATGCAGCAAAAATATACAACCATCTTCCAGAACGAGTCAAAATCATTGAGTCAATAGTGTTTTTTAGGAGAACTGTTAAGATGATTCTCTTAGAAGAGGTATTCTATGGAATCGATGAATACTTCAATAAAAGCTTTAACTGAATAAAACTTTATACCCGTTTTTATCTTTGTTGTCCTTCTGACTTGAAAATTCTATTATTATTTTTTTTATTTTATTATATTTTATTGTATATCTTTCACTGAGTAAGTTATATGTTTTTGTAATGACCAAATCTTTCTTAGACTTTGTCAATGAGAAGTAAATATTCCGACAATAAAGCATATTTTGATTGATTGATTGATTGATTACTTGTCTCGCACTGGGCAATACATAATCATTTCTGTGGCAAGTTGAAATGGACAAGCTGTACATCATTCATAGAAGTTTGATTCATTCAAAGAGTACATATCTAAAAGACCTTCTTCCCTGCCTATATGGTGCGATAGGCGCTGAATCACTTAGAAGTCACTTTCAATACCAAGCACACGAAACTGATCAAGTGGGATAGAATATTTATAATAGAGAATAGGATAAAATTTCATCCACAAATCCAGACAAGCCCGTCTATATAGGCGAACTAGGCGTTTGCCTAGGGCGCTATAGGATTTGAGAGCGATTTCTCGATGCAGCATCTCCAGATGTTTGTATTCATCGAAACTCCATGTGAGCCATTTGCTTAGGGTGCCAAGTTTGATCGGTCATATACAAACGGACAACAAAAAGATTATTTCAGACCATCTCGTCAATTATTACTCGGGAGTAGCACAAAAAATGATTGAAAATATTCGACCTAAAAATATCCCCACATTTGAAACAACCCGAACACACTGAGAAAAAAGTTTAATAACCACATTCAAAATTTTGATAGTAGCAATCAAAAAGTTCATCTAAATACGTGACTAAGACACAAGTCACTTGCCTCAAATGAAACTAGAACCTTGACATAGTTTAATTGCGACAATTAAACCATTACCAAATACACTAAAGTGTTTATCACTATTAAAAACAGATAATTTACAGCAATTAATCGAGCACTTTACCACTAACATATAGTTTAATTGGTCTGGTTTTTAAACTATCAAATTGGGTATTTGCACTAATCAAAGATGGTCTTTATCACTATTAAAATGCTTTATTTACATCAATGCCTCTAGGACATTAACACTATCGAATATTTTAATTGCCTCTGAATACAGAATGGCTCCAGTACAAATAAAAATGTACTTGCTACTACTGAACTGTACATTTGCACTAATCAAACAGTGATCTAAAAAAAGGGCTGAAAACAATTGCTGCTTTCAATGACTTCAGTTATTGTAATCACACAGTATTTTCGGAGCAATGAAAAAAAGGTACTTGAGACAAATACTATAAAAAATTACCAGATATAAAAAATGAATTGTCCTAGAGAATATGTTGAAAAATAATGAATGAATGAACAGTTTACAGCAAAAATAAAACATATTTACCTCAATTAGTCTTCTCCTTGTAAATGGATCCGAATAGACGTCTTATTTTCCTCTTTTCAGTTTCACAATTATTCAGAACGTGAAACCACATTTAATGTTATAATTGTTTGAATATAATTTTTACAGTACATATGTGCACTCTTGGCAGAGTGAAGAATCTTCACTCTGCCAAGATGAGTGCTGGGGGTTAAGGAGACTTAGGCCTCGCCACCAAGTCAAGCAGCCTTGAGAATGGCTCCAAAGTTGGAGCCGAAACGTCGAAAGAAGAAAAATTCCAGACGCGGTTCAACCGAGGTTCCAGAGAGCACATATATATATATATATATATATATATATATATATATATATATATATATATATATATATATATATATATATATATATATATATATATATATATATATATATATATATATATGTGCTCTCTGGAACCTCGGTTGATATATATATATATATATACATACATACATACATACATATGGAGCATGCACATAATTGAAACTTTTGCTAGAGATCAATTACCCAAACACGAAACTGATATTTTTGCCGCGCGGTTGGTTCGCTAACAAGGTTAGCATCTTCAAGAGATTCAATTTGAATTTTCTTCTTCTGAAGATGCTAACCTTGTTAGCAAAACGCGCGTCGAGTGCAAAAATATCAGTTTTGTGTAAGGTTATAATTTATCTCTAGAAATCTAGAAAAAAAAGTAAACTTTCACACCAAAGCTTCCAATCTTATTGTTTATTCATGAACATGTTTTGATTTCAATCAACAGTATTATATGAACCTGCAAAAGATCATGGTGAATTGCGAAAATAAACTAAGTTGGTTTCAATACTCATTTATTATCAACTGTAAAATGAACGAAATAATAATCTCTTAGATACTCTTATTATAAACTGTGATGAAAGAGGTTTTAAAATTACTTATAAAAGTAGTGAAACTATAAAAGAACTAACTGAGTAACAAACATCACTTCCATTTCTAGGTTTCGAGTACTCATTTATTTTCAACTGTAAAATGAACAAAATATCAATCTCCTAGATCATCAGAAACTGTGATGCATAGAGGTTTTGAAAATACTTATAAAAGTAATGAAACTATAAAAGAACTAACTGAATAATAAACATTACTTCCATTTCTAGTATGACATTCCTTCAACACTTTCTGGTATTCCATTCTGCGTGCATATAATATAATAGTCCAGGGTGTCCACTGATACATATATAAATATATAGGAGATACAATAAATGCAGTACACATGCACAACCGCACATAATATATTATATATAACAGATAAAAGGACGCATGAACTTCTATATGAAGTTACCTTACCAAGACTCAAAACTGAACTGAGAGAGAACTGAGCTACTAAGCACCAAGCACCACAAAGACTCGACACAGAATCGCAGACGCCGCACGCGCATTCATTTGGGGTGCGAGACTGCGAAATAGCATACCCCCACCCTAATCATTAAATATTGTTCATTGTCACAATTACTTCCTTATCTCAGAGTAAATTGAATATGTATTGTCATAAACCCTCAACCCATCTCTGATAAATGAACTCAGTGTCAATTATAGTGTCAACCTGCGACAATCAAACAGTTTCTTGGGGTAAATGTACACATTGATTGTGGCATTTGAACTTCAATAACTGCAATTACTCAAGTGTCAAGATTTTTGTTTTAATTGTAGCGAAGACTGAGATTTGAAGGTGGGAATTAAACATTTGATAGCCACAATTAAAATTGTGTTAGATACACCAGTTTATTTGGAGCATTTCTCTCAGTGCATTAGAAACATTTTATCTAGAAGACACGAACCCGACTGAAATAGAAAATAATAAAATCGTTGAAGTTGAAAAAATCTCCTGGTATTGACAAAATCACTTCGGAAATTTTAATATTCTTATCAAAAACAATATCAGAACCATTGACTCATCTGATGAATTTCATCATGAATTCAGGAGAAATTCCAAAATCTTTCAAAGATGGCATTATCAAACCCATATATAAATGTGGTGATAAATTAGAAGCTAAAAATTACAGGCCTATTTCATTAATATCAAGTTTAGCTAAAGTTTTTGAGAAAATTTTGAAATATAGAATGGAACTTTTTTTGGAAAAGAATCATCTGATTCCAGAAAAACAATTTGGATTCAGAAAAAAAATTTCTACTCAGGACGCCATTTGTCATTTAATTAATAATAATATATATCAACATCTTGATAATCAATATTCAGTTTTGGCTATTTTTTTGGACCTAGCTAAAGCTTTTGATACGGTTGAGCATAACCGACTATTAGTAAAATTGGCAAATGTTGGATTTCGTGGCAAGGTCCATAAGCTCCTCAAAAATTATTCAGAAAATGAAATTCAATGTGTTGAAATTGATGAAGCTAGAAGTGAAGAGAAAATCTTCCAATTCGGTGTACCGCAGGGAACCGTTTTAGGGCCACTTTTATTCAATATTTATCTCAACGACCTTTTTAATATTAACACTGTAGGTGAAATTCATAGTTTCGCAGATGATACTGTCATATTATATGGGGAAAAAAACTGGAATGAATTACCAACCAAAACTACATTAGATTATGAAAAGATTAAAAATTGGTTCGATTATAACCTACTCACAGTAAATTTTGAGAAAACAAAATATGTCCCATTCTCATTTTATAATATTTTCCTACCAGACTTAGGACCAATACTTCATGATAATACTAGCATTGAAAAAACTGATAGTATCAAGTACTAAGGAGTTATAATTGATAAACATCTGAAATGGGACAAACACATAGCGTTCTTTTTGAAGAAATTACGAAGTTTATTATCAAAATTCAAATATCTCAAAACATTTATGAGCGTAAAAACCCTTAACGATCTTTATTTTTCATTAATACAGTCCCAATGGAATTATGGGATTCTGGCTTGGGTGAGGGGTCATAAAATCGCACATTAGAAATCTTGACATTTTCGCCACGTGATAAATTCTAACAAACATTTTGAAAAACATGTATAATCTAGGAATGATATAATCATAACAATGTTCGCTAATTTCTTGATGTTACTTCTTATAGACGTTGTGTACTGTTTTCACTGATTTGGAAAAAAGCCAAAAATTAATTTCTATCAAGCTACCTTCTTCCCACAAGAATAATATATGCAATGCTTCAATTCTCCGGAATGAGATTGTATCAGATCTCTTTCAAAAGTTTGACTTAATTAACTAGAATTCAGAATCATATTGAATAAATCTCCAGATAAGAAATACTTTTTATTTGCCAGAAAATATTTTTCATCACAAAGTTTTATTGTGCTCTTTCTTAAATTCACACCAATTTCTTGGACATCTTGGTGCGTTAATATTTGTATCGCAAGGATCGCAAGTAGGTGGGTCGATAACACCTACAAATTTTTCGCCTCTTTTTATATCACTTATCAACGTGGGTATTGCGTTATCCAACATGCACGATTCAAATTCACTCAGTTTTGGGATACCCAAGTTTTTACTTATTCCATTAGGACCTATCAATAGGGGATTGGAAAGATATTTCAGTTGGGGGTGTACTTTAGAGTTCACATAAGCACATTCGATTATTTCTGGGTAACCTCGAATTGCTTTGACGAGTGATATCACAAATCTAGCCGTAGCGAAGGCGCTTGTTAAGGGGGCGCTCTCTGCAGGTTTCAGTTTCAGCATGTTATCTTGAGCTTTTCGAACGTTCATAGTGACATTTTCCAATTCCTCCTGAAAAAAGTTCATAAAATTGTTATTCACCAAAATATTCAGTCTTCACATGGTACCAAATTTATAGCTTATAAGCTCAGAAGACATGAAACTGATCATCAATATAGCAATACTTGATCTGACATATCAACATTTTTATTATCGTGGAATAAGCACATTGAAAAAATTCGAAAAAAAGTATCTCCTCTTATTGGAATTCTTTTCAAAATAAGACACTTTCTTTCTCTGAAAATTTTGAAGAATATTTATTTTAGTCTTATTTATTCACAACTACATTATCTCATTTCTGTCAATTGTATTTACAAATTATCTTATTCAGAATCGACATCAAATATATACAAGCCAAACAAACTATTGGACATAAATTCTCTTCATAAACTCAAAATCAGCAGTTTTATCCATTCTATCAGAAATGATACTAAGAAATCTAATCTTATTTTCAACGAAATTTGTGATATTCACAATCACTTTACAAGACAGAAAAATTTGTTGGCAACGAATAAAATTCAATCAGATATTGGCAAAAAATCAATATATCATAGTGGTGTCATGATATATAAATCAATTCCAAATGAAATAAAAGAATATCGATCGACAATAAAATTCAAACAGAGTTTGAAAAAGTTTTTATTCAGCTAATAGCTATTTAAAAAAATATCTTACATTTGTTTTTTTTCCTTTAATTTTTCTTTATTTATTTTTTTCTTCGCTCAATTGACTGTATGTTCGTTTATACATATTTATGTTTTTTTTTCAAAACTTTTCAAAACATCATAATTTTGTGCTTATAGTTATTCCCTAATTATAAACATGTAATGTTTCTTGGGATGATAAATAACTCACTTACTATTTTAATTGACAATCTGGCCTAGTGTTCGTTTTTCAACAGTTTTCAATAGAGTTAAATATAAGTAATGATTTAACCTCCATCATTGATAAAAATCCATATGTAATAAACAATGAGATACTACAGTTTCTTGTACGATTCTCTCTAACAATAGGTTTACACAACCAAGACAAGTGTTCTGCTAGACATTAGCTTCATCAAGCAGGATTAATCAATTGTTGGTGAGAATCGTACAGGAAACTTTATAATAATTTTGGTAATCTATGGAAATAATAGTAGATTTCGTTTCACTAGTGAACAGCTGAACACAATAGACTCTTCACGAATGATGCACTTATAAACAAATTGAATACTATGATTCGTCCTTCTACAACACATTTTCCAAGCATAATGGTGATCAAATGAATTATGATTCGATATCATGATCCAATGTTGAAACGAAAAAACTTTTCCATTGAAGAGAAATCAAGTGCATACTTGACTATGATAGTCAAAAAACCGAATAAGTTCAAGAGAAATATTACCAGCTAGACTAATTGTTTTTAAGTGAATGACCCACGCCTTTAATATGTTTCAAACGCCATACATGGAGTCCATGTTTTGATTCGGTTCCGAGCTTACAACTAATGAGATGCTGACTCGAAAGTAGTTTTCAATCTCAAATAGAATTTTTGTGGTTGACGCTTTTGGATAAATGAATTCGCAAAAATCGTTCAAATAACAAAAATCAAAGACACTATTTCAAATGATACATGGCTACTTAGACAGTTGGACTATCCTCTATATTCGGGATATAGGTGCTTGAGAACGCTGCATCCAACTTTTTCGATTGCATTTTTTTTCATATGCTGAATGTTTGTTTTTCAAAATCGTTTTTTTTAACCTGAGCTATGATTCTTTCGAAAAACTTGGATTTGTTTTAGTAGTGTATGTATGGTATTTTCACATCATAGGTAAATGCAATCGAAGCCCTACACCAAGAATGACTTCTTACTCCCTATAGCGTACCTCCCCAATATGACAAAGATAATTTCATAAGAGAAAAATCTCTCCCTCCTTATGGAATCGAACCCCGACCTCTCGATGAGGAGATGAGCACACAACCACATTCCACCACACCACAAACCATTCACCAATTTTAGTTAGTGAGTCTTTTGGAACTCTACATGATGTAAAAAGTTGATTTTGAATACGACTCCAACAAAAAAAGATTCAAGTAAGGTCAGGGTTGAATTAAATAGTACATTCCGTTTATAAATTTTGATTTGAACACTATTCAAAATATGGGTGTTTACGATGGGTACAAACTTCAACTATTTTTTTGGTGAAAACTGGCCAGTTTTTCCGAAAACCGTGTTGATTTTTTATCCTATGGACTATTATTTCACTTATACACTGTTTGAATATTCTATATTCTGGCATCTGTGGAGAGGGTATTGGATTGAATATCATTGTCCTATAATAGTAGATAATACCATGAGTCAATAATGATAGCTATTATTTTCGAGAAATTTTTACGAACCGAGCCGCGTCAGAGGCGAGGGAGTAATATTTCGAGAGAATAATAGTCCTTATTGCGATAGTATACTCTTCTTTTCCAAAGTAATATTCATTTCTAGAAATTTTGTGATAGGACTACAAGGGGGAATAAAGACTATTACTATTAATCCCTCGTCATTATTCCCTAAAGGGAATAATATATAGCATTATACTGCAGAAAACATAAGTATAATACTTACATTATGTATTAGTTGTAAATAAAAGGCCTTAATTAACCCGAGAATGGTTGGGCGTCTTGTCGAGCGACAATTATTTGGTTATGCTTATGGCTGCAGCAGATGCAGTCGAGAGCTCCGGAACTCAAAACTACAGAATACGGCCCTCAAGCCCGGAAAACTTGCGATGTATCAACACCGGCCGGTGTGGCGTTTTCACGTTCCAAGAAAAAGTGCTAGGTGACCGCTAACTGTATTTTTTATACTTGTGTATATTTATTCACAGGGGTCTGAACCGCTATATTATTTTATCCAGCAACACAAAGAAGTCGAACACGGTGGGATTTTCTAAAATCCCTTGCCTTTTAACCCTGCGTGAAGAGCTTCTGTATCGCTTCACATTAGAAAATATACCGGACAATATAAAAAAAGAACTTCTGATATGCTGGTTATCAGCCAGCACCAACCCAGAACGTTCATGGGAGGTGCGCCTACTGTTCGTCGAAGGAAAACCACAACGAAATGCAATGAGCGTAACACATATTTGTGAAGCTATCCCAGTAGAACCCTGAGACAGGGATGGGTACAGTGTACAGAAGCAAAGGTCCAAATCTAACATATATATTTGTAGAAAACACTGTGACAAAATGCTTCAACTGTACAGAAAATGACAGTATGTAGTTAGACTAGTACCTACCCAGGTTTTAAAATAAATGTACCACTTACGTTCATTCGGTGATTATTTGTTATATTTGTGTTGGAATATTTATTTTTTGTTCATTACTATGTATATCATTCAATAAAATAATATAATAAAAAGCATTTTAGTTCATGTGGGAAAACTTGTTTTCATTTCGACAATAGCCGTTGGTCTAAAGGACTGACGCGCGCATGATAACGTAAATTTTCCTCGCGCAACCATTCTCGGGTTAAAATACTTCTTTTAAATTGGGCCGTAACGTACAGATACATATATACATCTGAGGTATTACTCCAAAGGAACAATACAAAATCTTCCTTGCCGACAATACTCTGTTTTACTGCAAGGGAACAGTACAAAATCTTCCTTGCCGACAATACTCTGTTTTACTGCAAGGGAACAATACAAAATCTCCCTTCCCGACAATACCCTGTTATCTGTAAGATTACGAACTCGATTTTGAACATAAGGAAAGTATTTTGGCGCGGATGCGCTATTTCCAATCTGATACTTTGACCAAGGCAATCATTGGTGAAGATTAAAATAATTTTACTTACATTTGTGAAGTCAGCTTTCGGTTTAGCATGTGACAAGACTGGTATTATAGTTTCCTCTGTATGTCCTCCTATAACAGGAATCATAACACATTCTGGTTCAATTGCCTGTATTTGAGCCACAAAGGTATTTGCTCTGACGGTATCTAGGGAAGTTATTCCAAATACTGTATTCGGATTGAAGGATCCAGCTTTTTTCAAAACTTCACATGCCATTGGTACCAAACTATTGATTGGGTTTGTTCCGATCGCCAAGAACGCCTTGAAAGTTAAAATAAAATTCGTCAAACGAGTAAATCCACTCCAATTTTATGATATTGATGTTGAAAACTTTCTGTATTTTCCTTGAGTATCACCGAAGGAAAAATATCAAATTAACTGTATGAAATTCAGCAATATTGAAATTAGATCGATTTTTTCCATAACATCACAACAATCAAATACAAGAGAAAGCCTTTGCTCATTGGACCACCAACAGATTTGAAAAGCGAATCAAAAAAATATAACCCCTAATTGAAAAATTCCTCTTATGCTCGATGATTATTTGATCTCATTCTTTCGTTTGGAAAAGTTGCTCACTTTGGGACAATGTCTAGCCACATGCGCTACGATTTCTTGAATTATTTGTGCATTTGGCGACCACATTTTTTCATAAGTTAATAAATCCGATTCCGGAGCAGCAGCAAGTACAACAACTACTTTGGAATTCTGAAACATATTAGGTTATCTATTGAGAATGAAGGGCAAATTCCATTTGGTATATTCTTACCTTCAAGGCAGGACCAAAATTGTCTTTTCCTGTGAAAGCAGATACTCTACAATTAGTATCAATGTGATTCAATTCCATAGCGAAACCACTGGTTGGTAGTACATCGTGTACGCATAATTCATCTATCAGGGGAGACTGCTTCAACATTAGACTCAAAGGCTGGCCAATTTTTCCTGGAATGTATCAATAAATAACAATTCCTTAGTGTCTGATGTTACAAGATACCCAATTTTTCCGAATGTTATATCATTTCTCAGAAGAAAATTAAGATCATGTGGGCAGATATGAGGATATAGAATACACATTAGCAATAAGTCACTTATTCACTGCGGTTCGAAATACTTAAGTGGTCCCACTTTAAAGGTGGTTCCTAACAGAGCCTCTTTATTGCTTCTCTACAAAGTGGAAGTTGTAATTTGTTGATCATAAATATATTTGTATAGAAGAAGATATTATACAGACGAAACCTTTTTTGTTAGAGCTCACCTCATCTCTACAAAATAAACAAGTTTATCGAGTACCTTCGACCCCTTACCTGCTGCTCCAATTATAGTTACTTTAACAATATTCGTATTTGAAGAAAAACTTCTAGCAAGATGAATTGGAGTTATTCCACCACAAAGTCTTTGCAGAAATCTTGGCTTAGTGTTGAAATCTACAATGGAACTGGAAAATGATTCACAAATTTTGTTACAAGTTTGTAATGTTTTCAACATTTTGGAACTGAAATTTAGATTAACCACTCAGAAAGATGACATGCGACATTGACGATGAACGACAGAACAAAAGCATATAATATAATACTCAAATAGTCCAACTCACTGTGTGATTTGAATAACAAAAAAAGTTGATGCCTAAATAACAAAGTCAACAAGGGCGCCCATACAAACATTTTCAGGAGGGGGCTGGACCGGTAATATCTAGGCCTACATTTTTTCAAGGTAACATATTTTTTTGAGGAATCAAAAAAAATAGTTGAAGTGCTGACGTAGCCACGGCGCCAAATATGTGCGATGAGCCTAACTGTTTGTAAGTTAACAATGGTTTGTGGTATATAAGGGGTCGTTTATATGCGCTATTGATTGCACACGTTGAAGTGTCGGAAATCGGTTGAACAAATTTCAAATACAACTGAATTTCAACTTCGACTGTATGGCGTTACGAAGTTTTGTTTCAATGAATGGTATCTTTTACCTCACCCTGAAGGCTAATGGGAGGGCGCGCCTTCCTCCCTCATATAGGTATGGGCTTCCGTGAAAGTAGTAAGGGAGCGGTCATTGAGAATTCTTCTTATTAGAGCTCTGCGACTCGTAAATAATATTTGCATGTTTCCTGGCATCTCCAGGAAAATAATCGAATGAAAATATTTGCACTTGGTGCGTGATTAACCAACTATATAGGTTGGAATCATCAGAAGAAAAAAATTATCTGATTCATATAATAATTCCAGGTAGATTATAACTTTGCCCTTTCAGGAATCCTTTCTCAGAAAATATTAGACAGATTTGTTTTTACAAACATTGTTTTCACACCTAAAGTGTCAGATGATATGCTGCGCGAGGAGTGCGCTGAATCAAAACAGTTTCAATCAGTATTTAACTGGTCGATACGATTTTCTCAACTAACGGGTTTACTAAACTGCGACACGTGTTTCGCTATACAGTAGCGCCCTCAAGCAGGAGTAAAGAACCACACTTCAAAGGTACAATATTCACACCAACACTGGATACGAAGTGTTATGTATCACAGCAAAAAAAGTTTCGAATCATTTCATTTTCAAACATTTCGTTCTCAAAGCAGACCGTCGAGAGACTTCCCAATATTCGACGACAAACTAGAAGATTGCTCCTTTTTCACCAAAAATTCATAAAAAATCCACAATGCGCCAGTATAGTGATGAGGAGATAATGGTTAAACTGTGAAAATTACTAAGAGATAAAGCGAATTCTACTGTTTCGGCAATGATGATGACGACTAACGAAACGTAAAATTTATTATGGAAACCTTACATATACGAATTGGTCGTCCTGAATTCATAACAAAGTCAAAGTCAACATAACATAACAGACATAATTTCAAAAAATAATGCCATTCCACACATGACATAAATTCACATCCATTATCTGTTTTCCTTTTCAAATGGAGTTTTTTTTATATGCAGATTCACACGAAAGGGAAACCCTGTAATGTTCAAAGACTGCGTGAATCAAGGGACAGGAGATACGAATTAACATTCACTTTGAATTTCTGAAGTTTGAAAGCCTCAGGAAAAACCTTCCTCGGTAAGGAGTTCCAAAGCTCAGCTGTTCTATTGAAAAAAAATCCCTGATCAAGAGATGTTCGACAGGTATCCAAATTCACAAGAATGGGGTGGGAATTCTGTACTCGTCGAGTCATCCGTGTAGATATTGCCAAAGGGTGGAACGATTGATAACAATTGAGAAGAGCACCGACCGTGAAAATGTGTAATCTTATTGCAGCAATGAAATCTCTTGATGGTTACGGACAATTCTACAATCCCCAACTCTTGAAAGTTTTAAAGACTTTGTGCACAAAATACTCAATAGTCAAAATACTCCAGTCAATGGGGAGCAGAAAAGGCCTTTGCCTTGCAGAAGGTGGATTAATTCTGATTTTGGGATATGTTATTAGGTTAAGGACCCTGATGAAAAATCCAAGTTTTCGACCTTGGGTATGGTGCGCGCGATGCGTCATCTTGGATTAAAGTTATGAAAAATTGGTTTTTCCGATTTAACTCCTTAACCGTTGACCCCACGACCAAAAAGTTTTATCGAATTTGAAGAAGACAGAATTTCCTACAATTTTGTAGCTAGACTTTTTTCGTAAGTTTAACGGGTGGCTAGTTACAGAGGACGAAACGTGTATATTTTTCCAAAAATTCGTCCAACTCAATCTTTTTACAGTAAATTTTGAAAAAATGAATTACATCGTGTTATGGCTGTTAGCTATTTATATAATTCACAATCAAGGTAGTGCAAAGCTTTTTAGTCCGATATGCACTTCGTCTGTTACAATTACTTATTGGGATTAATTTCTCAACAATAGCCTGCTTTTCAGTTTATTGTTGTGGAATCAATTAGAATAATTAGTAGTAACAGACGAAGTCCATAACGTACCAAAAAACCTTGCAGGTAGTCGTTAAACTATCTTATATTGTAAATTATATAAATAGCTAATTCTAGTCTTTATATTTAATATCAATTTTCTTCTCCTCATGAGACAATCATGGTTCGATTATCTCAAGAATGATTTTTGGCCAATGAAAAAAACAAAGTTCGCCTGATTTCAATGTTAAAAAAAATTCGAACCAGCCATTATTAGGGTTGACCAAGCTGAAGATGATGTACTGATTGTGAACACAGCGACTTCCGTCTCTTCATCATTTGACGCTGATTTAATCTGGTGCTGTTGACAGCGTTAGGATCGTCGAAGGATAACACCTACACTCACTCGGCAGACAACGGAGACGACCGTAACATTGACAATGACGACGTTGAAGAAGACACCATCAATCGACATGGACCGTCAAAGAAAAAGCAGTGAACAAATCAATCTCGGACAGGAACATCGATAGATTAGGCCTACTGGTGTGAAAATGGATTATCTTTGGATTTGCAAAATATAATTATACGAATAACTACGAAACAACAATTATCAATAATTTGGAGACGAATAGCTAAAAATCATTTCTCAAAATGAGAAAAACAAGAACTCGGACGATATTTGGAAAAATATTCACTGCTGCTGCTGTAACTCGCCACTTACGAAAAATGTCTGAATACAAAAATTGTAGGAAATTTAGTCTTCTTTAAATTTGAATGAAACATTGAAATTTAAAAAATCTTGGATTTTTCATAAGGGTCCCTAACCCAATAACATATCCCAAAATCAGAATTGCGGCACCCTTTGCACGGCAAAACCGCCCATTGACTGGAGTAACATGGATGAAACAAAGATTGTTGAAGATGGTTTCTGCTACTCGTATTGTGGTGAGAGGTCCCAGTCTATTAGCACTTGTAATACACTGAAATCTGATGACATTGATATCAGCTGGTCCACCACCAAAAGCAAAAACTATATACTATTTGAAATAGGGACACACAAAGTTTAAGGGTGCATCGAGAATGGGATATAGTGTAGATATCCCTTGCTGCACAAGATAATGAGGTCTGCAACTCCAGATGGTCAAAGTGAAAGTTCGAATGTTTCCTTCACTCCTATTCAAAGTGTTTCTGAAGTCCAGCAGGAGCATATCAATGTTTTACGAGTGATTCCTTTCTATATTTACGGACCCAATGGTTTTCTAAGAGTTGTAGCACTGTGCGATAAAGGTTCTACAGTCAGCCTGATAGAAAAAGAGATAGCTACACAACTGGGGGTAGCTGGAAAATGATGCTTTTGCGAAAGCGAACTGTGATAAAATTAACTCCTACCTAGAACTATAGTGTAGCCGCTGAAAAGATAGAATGATCACGTGAACGGCACGCACTCTTCGAATGTTCCTCTTCCCAATGTTACAAGTCCGATTTACACCACTCAACAAAAACGTCGCTGCGGAAAAATTTGAATATAAGTGTTCATTATTACACCTTTTTCCTCTACAGTTAAATGTCTTTTTTTGATCTTTTTCTTGGAGGTGAAAGAGTGTTTCTATCCATATTATTTAATTAACGTAACACACGTAAATACAAAGCACAAATGAGTACAGTACAGTGTAAACAGTTCTTCATCTATTTCAGTTTAGAAGGCACGTAGCTACGCCGCGCAGGCTATATATAGATGCAGGCATTCACTGTTCACGCGTCTTTGAATTTTATCTTTTGAACGGCCCGACTATATAATATAACTGAAGAAATTATCACCTGCAGAGTACTCACTGATGAAGCACCACATACCTGGTATATCTAGATTAAGTTAGTCTTCGATGCAGCTACGAGAGTATGAGTTTGAATGAGTACCTGTTGTCAGGATTTTTTTTTTCACATACAGATTCACACGAAAGGGAAACCCTGTAATGTTCAAAGAACACCGCGTGAATCAAGGGACAGGAGATACGAATTGATATGCACCTTACATTTTTGAAGTTTGTAGGTCTCAGGAAAAACCTTTCTCGGTGAGGAGTTCCAAAGTTCAGCTGTTCTGTTGAAAAAAGATTCCCTGGGTAAGAGAGGTTTGGCAGGTCTCCAAGCCCACAACAAAGGGGTGGGAGTTCTGCTCTCGTCGGGTCATCCGTGTTGACACTCCCAAGGATAGAACGACGACAATTCAGAAGAGCGACGACCGTGAAAATATCTATAAAAGGGAGACCTTTCTACGATGTTCCAACGAAGTGAGCTTCTTTGCTTCTTCCTGAATAGAATCAAAAAGTTCCAATGAATGTTTTGAGAACTATATTTCAAGAGGCCGTATCTGTGCCTAGTAGATCATCAGAAGTTGACGAGAAGTGAAGTATTTCTTCTCACGAAATAGGAATCCAAGCTTCTGGGAGGCACCTCTACCGATCGATCTCACATGGTTTTCCCATGAAAGATTAATTATTACTGATCATAATCCGTAGCATCAAAATATTTCATTTTTTAGGAATAGTTACTCCTGACATCTGAATATTGGATGAAGATAGATCGGCTTTCTTTGAGAAGAGATCTGCCTGGGTTTTCCCAGCATTCAATTCCAATAAGTTGATATTACCCTATTATTTTCGCCAAATCATCGTTAATACTATTGACGGTAATGCCTCTGTATTCTTGTTTCTCCTTCTGATATGGGGACTCTGGAAGGAAATTAGTATGAAGAGAACTGTCGTTCGCAAAACTATGCACTGAACTAGGTGTTTTCTCCAGCAAATCATAGATAGAAAGCAGAAATAAAGTGGTCGCCAGAACTGAACCTTGTGGAACACCTGCATTTATTGAGAGAATATCAGACGCTACTCCATCAACAACCATGTATAGAGACCTATCAGACAACGATTAGTGCGATTCTAAGAACATCGAAGTAGAGAGTTTGGATATGATCAAAAATGCTAAGAGGGTGGTGAAAATGAAAGGCTTCGAATATGTTAATTCCGAAACTATTTAATGAAAGTTTGGCACCAATCAAGAGCTTCGATTCTTATACAACAGTTTATAAAATCCAAGGCGTTCGGTAGGATCTTCAAAATAACGAATCCAGTTTCAAATTGAAATTGATTGAATCCAATTTCGTCAATTTGACAAAAAAGAAATTCCTCATGTTCGCTATAACAGCCTTAGATGCTTTAGGCATTCCTAACTTCCTTTACCATCCGATTCCGAATTTCCGTTCAAGATATGTGGAGATCTGGCTTGATTAGGATGAAACTTTGTCTACAAACAATTTGAAAGAAATGGCTGTGTGTGATTTGAGGAACAAAGCAATAGTGAGAGTGCCAAGATGCTATTCACAGAAGATTCCTCAGGATGAAAAAGAAAAACTACGCGTCTTCCAGTGAAAAGGAATTATCTTCTGTTCCCCACCTAAGAGTAATCACGCACAATGACACTGATGTCTCTCTTGTAGCTGCGATAGTAGCCCCTATGAAACCGCTGTCCAGATTACCCATTGAGCTTCAGGCCGCGGTCATAGGCTCTAGACTAGCAGACACAATGAAAACGAACTAGAACTCCTAATATCAACTGTTTATTATTGGTCAGATTCGGAATGTGTTTTCACCTGGATAAGGGGAAATGTCAAAAAGCATAAACAGTTCGTGACTCATCGTGTTGAAGAAATACAGGAAAGAAGTGACGCAGAACAATAGCACTGCAAAGAAAAATTGCTGATAAAGCTACTAGAACGTCCGGAGGGACAGAAATAATTTCTCCGGATTGGCTTACAGATCCAGACTTCCTGTGGAACCATGAAGATAAATGGATAATTGTTCGTTTCCGTTAACCAGCTGACGAACGTCAACCCTCAGAAGTCGAAACTTGTGCGAGCAATGGATCAACGAGGCCTTACCTTTTAACGTGCGATTACCCATCACGGTGGCCCAGCGGGGAATCGAACCCCGGTCTTCCGCTTGAAAGGCGAATATGCTAACCTCTACACTACCGAGAACCACGGTACAAGAAATATTCAGAACAATGTAGGACATGAGGAAATTACCGAACTGAAAGAACGTGTTAGAATAATTTTCTAGTACAAGTTTCAGAACAACTGCCTTGGTTCGTGAAGGAAAAACTTTTTTCAAAAGAAAATTGAAAAAACAAGCACCCAAGAAATATAATCACTGAAGAAATGGAAGCGGAACAAAACTGGATAAGGACATCACAACATCCGAGTTCGGGCAAGACATTTTCTTTTTACGAACAAGGAAAGCGCTGGATAAAAGAAGCAAATTGAAGCAGTCGAAATCTGCCACTGAAAATGAATCATTAATTGAGTCGTCTCTAATTTGCAGAGCTACGTTTGGAAAAACAATCTATACTTCTTCCCTTGCGGAGATGCTAACCATTAGTAGCGAAACGCACGTCAAGTGCAAATAATGTAAGTTGGTGTTAGGGAAAATGATTTCTACAAATTTTTTTTTCACCATAGGCTCCGATCTCATAGTTCAAGAAAAATGATAATAAATCTAAAGATTTGTGTTAGAAATTAATTGATGTTTTACAATCTAAGGTAGAACTACCTGCGAAGTTTTTTCTTGGTGTGATACGGACAGGTCGTCTGTTAACTACTAATTATTCTGAATACTAAAGATAAGTCGCTCGAGGGCATATACACCTATTCTACCCACGTTGCACACTAACTTTTATGTCATTAGTAATAGTTCGTTATTGTATCAAAATATAGATATATGCAAAAAATCAATAATTCCATTTAATTTCGGTTACTATGGTTGTTAGGGGAAAAGGTAAAAATTGAAACGTTGAACAGTGAGAAAAAAATTCTTCCCTGCGTAATGTAACTCGGCGTTTCTATATTCAATGCCTACGCATTTTCATACCTTCCTACCTCTTCAGCTATTATCAGTTATTGTCACAGATTGAAAGAAACATAGACGCGGGTCGGTACGATATGCCTTTTCTATGAGAACTGGCCTCAGTCCTTAGTTATTTCTACGGAAGGTTGAAGCGTATTTAATTGAACATATATCTAGAATTATAATATATGGAAAATTGCGAAGGTTTACCGCCCCTGAGATTTGCTGATTCAAGTGAAGGTGGGAGTTCCGATGGACGAGTTCATTGCAAATTTATGGTCTTCTTTTGCCATATTGTTCTCATATCCCGATTGGGTGAATTTTTTGAAATTTGGTATAGATATAAACGAAAAAAATATTCATGCTATATTGTAATACAGAGTATTGAAAAGGGAATTTATATACGTATCCGACCCCGTATGTGAGTTTTATTCCGATGAGATATGAGAATTTCAGTTAACTATCTAGACACGAATCAGGATACAATGCGTGTCATGAGCATTGTCTAAACCCAGATTATCAAATAATTGTTTATCTAAATATTCTCAACTTCAAACAAAAAATTGTCAAACTGAACTTCTTTCTCAATACAATATATTCTTTTTTTAGAAATGACAAATATGGTGGCGGTGATGCCATAGTTTCAAAATATTTCGCATACAACTCGATAGGGACTAGGATATTTTCGAATATGCCACCATTGAAGTAACTGCTCTCAAGTGTAAATTCCTCATCAGCTGTCATTATAGACCTTCCTCTACTGACAGCAAAATATTTCTAACCAAAATGGAGGTGATTGGGTGCTCTTCAGGTATATTTGTTCGTTCTTTGACTGGCTTGTAAATCTTTTAACATGTATTTTAGTGCAATAGATCATTATTATTAATTACTATCTTTTTGGTATTCTTGCGACTACACCCTCATCCTCGTCAATCTCAAAGAACTATTTCAATTCTCCATCGCGAAAAAAAAAACAATATTCAAAACTCAAATCAATTCCTCAGAGGCAAAATAACAATGTCCTTTAACCCAAAAATGTGAGCAAAGGAATCCTTAAGGTAGCTATTGACCTACCTTGGCCTCCACTAAACCTTTCAATCACTATTAAATGCAAATCGCCCCTTAAGGAGCCCTTGAGTGCTGAGTACGCTCTAGGGCGTGACTATGATATTCGACACTGATAAGTTTCGTTCATTTTAGAAAAGAGCACCAAAGTTTTCGACGAATTTCTCCGGTTGACAACTGAATACACACTGAAGGAACTGACAAACAGCGGGCGAGATACTTGAAAAATAACATACAGTGATGATTACGAAATAACCTCTAAAGCTTCCGCCATTAGATAGTTACTCCAAGGGGCGAATATTATAAAAAGAAACTTACAGAATTTCCATGCATATCACGAATCAGATATTTAACCTAGTTTTGGATTGAACGAAAACTCACCTTTTAGACGTGTTCGACGAAATACCAATAAAATTATGACTACCCGAGCCCTAGTCAACCATAATTTTTATGCAGAATTCATACAATGAAACATTCAAAAATATTTATTTTTATATCAAAAAATATCAATGAGGGGATTTGAACCAATTTTCAACGAAAAATCTTTTATATGCTGAAACCTTAAACCAGATATTGATGCCGTTTTATTCTGTTTGTTACTCACCTAGGGCCGATTCGGGTAGCTTGAATTGAAATTGACACCAATATTGAATCCAAGAAAGTCGATATCTGATTGGTGGACAAACTGACATTGAATCTTATCAAGTCAGCGTGAACACAGTTTAAATTGCGTCTGCTCGTAACTATCTTTCATATTATCATCAAAATATTCAAAACTGAATATTGCTGATAGAAAAAAACATGTGACACGATTTCCTTATTCAACCAGAAACATATTCAATAAAAAGGATAAGTATCCACTGCATTGGGACAATTGGTAGCATGTTCTTCTATTGATATATTATTCACTTCACAGTGATTTATTTCTTTCTGAATTTCCTCGTAAACGATGAGTCTCCGTTCGGTACGTAAATTGTATGTGAAAACCAAAGTTGAATTTCATCCAAATGAAACACACTGTATGTGCCACTAGTGTAAGAGCACTTTGCAACATATATGTAAATGTCAATTTTGAGTTGTAAATGTCTAATTTCGAGTTGTATCATTTTTAAAAACTAATATATAAATCAACCCCCTTAAGAATTGACCAACACAATTACAATATTAACTTCCAACAGCCTGTTCCGCCTTCGAGTTATCGGTATATGAAATACTTCTCATATATAGGTCTGACTGTTGATAAACTCATTAAAATTCCATCGGTCAAATCCCTCATCTTCCTGCCCGTTCAGGTGTGGTGCTAAAATGAATGTTTTCACGGACACTGGAGCAAGCAAGGGCCTCTGTGTGTGATCTCTATCAACATACTTCAGAATGGTCAGAAAAAATTTCTCTAATTCTAAATCCAACGAAAACCCACGTCAATAATTTCACCATGCAAGCATTACTAGAAACTCTCGCCCCTCTTCAAGCTGCAGATTGTAATATTTCATTTGTCGAACATACCAAACTACTGGGTACTGTGATAGATTCTCAAAGTCGCTGGACAGAGCATATTGATGCCCTATGTAAAAAACTTCGTACTAGCTGTTATTCTCCAAAACAGTGTAGTACCCAAATTTATTATGCTAATTTTCATTGTCACTTGAGATATGGTATACTCAACTGGGGATGTGCAACCAACATAGAAAGGGTATTTCTACTTCAAAAATATGCAGTTAGAATTATGGCCAAGCTTGCTTATCGAGAATTATGTAGATTAGCATTCCAAAACCTGAAAATACTCACCTTATCCGGAATATATATTTATGAAATGTGTATATATGTGTACAAACCTAGATCCTTGTTCTTTTCGAACAAAAATGCTCATGACTATGAAACTAGATGTAAGCATTTGCTGTTACCTGATCTTCATAGGTCATCATTTTATCAGATATTATGCATTATATGGGCTGTAAAATATTCAACTCATTATCTGAAGAAATACAGACGTCTCCAAATATCTTCATTTTCAAACAACGTGTGGAATCATTATTACTGTACAGAAACTGCTACACTTTGCACGAATACTTCAACTTCTCTGAATTGTGAAGAAAATGTTTCACCTTGTATTTTCCTTATACGTTAACTAATTTTGATATTTTTCTTATTGTGCTTTACCATTTTTTTATATGTATGTATTTCTATATCTCATGTTTTACACTTTGGACGTTTTCTTTTATTATTGCACTATATTATATAAGTATGCTTTTAATTTGAAGAAATAAATGTATTATTATTACGATTATTATAGAAAATACCTCTTTTCATGCTGGAGTCATTATCAAGAACCTATAGATATATCTTTAGCAAAACTGTAAACCAGCCAAACTGCAAAACTAACTTCGGCAGCCTGTTCCGCCTGAGTTACTGGCATATAAAATAATCCTCTCACAATTAGGACAGACTGTTGATGAAACTCATTACAATTCCACCGGTCAAACGGCATTGCTTGATCAGATCCCTTGTCTTCCTGCCCGTTGTAGTTTGGCTAGTCGATTCGTAAGGGTGCTGATTGGTTAGATGTTTATTTCCAACAGGTTATGATATAGATAGTATATCTTATGAGTTCTTGATAATGACTCTAGCACGACGGGAGTCGAGAGGTCAAACACTTCAACATTTTGCACATGGATTCATTCCTGAAAGAATTATCATCTATATTTCCACACATTCCACTCCAAGATTCAGCGTACTGAGATAGTATGCCCCGGGGTATTGTTTGTTTTTTATAAATTCGAGGATTCGACCTGAATAAGACGGTCAATAGGTAAGTATACAAAGCTCTACAATAAGCATACCTAAACATGCAAAGGAGAACCTGCACATTTCCCTTCTTAGCGGTGAGAATCCTATCAACGAAAGAATAGAATTCGAATGATGGAACAACCAGAGGACAGAATATACATCCCCTATATTCAACAACACTCTCTTGGTAGAAAAATAAGTTAAGTTCCGGACAATGAGCAAGTTTTGGCTATTCTGAGTACTGTGGGTACAGCACCTCAACTTCGTAGGGATATTGGAGATTTGTGATCAGCTGGACATACGAATTTCTCTTGGGAGTTGTAGGTAGTAGATTCTTTTCTCACAAAACTGACACCATAATCAGCCACTCTCCGATGCCCAGAAGAGCACCCAGGGGATTTTTTCTAACACATGTCCTGTAGCGTCAGCTGTCAACAACCCAAACAATTTTAACTTTCGGGATGTTTCGTGAGAAAATGGGGCATCACTCGTTTTTCCGGGCTGGTCATGCTGAAAGACAATTTACCTCAGAACATATTGCATGAGTTTAGAAGCTAGATTGGATTTTTCGGCAAAATACATCGAATTCTATGGGAAAAGACGGTATCTATGGAAACAACCTTTCTCCTATAAATACCAGACCGACTTCCAGGGAAAGGCAGTTCGACTTGGACCTTCGACCAAGCAACAACTTTTCCATTGGACCTGAATTCGTCCCCGGTACCAGACTTTATGAGGATGGAGTCTCCGATAAGATCGGATGAAACACCATTAGAATTGGTACAAGGAAGCACAGATCCGTAAGAAATGGGAACCAAGTATCCGGAAGTCTCACACATTGAATTTTTTCAGAATTTCAAAACTAGTCTTTCAAATTTAGAGATTGTCAATGGGGAAATATCCAATTGCTAAGTAATAGAGAACTATGTTTCAGTAAGGTCTCCAGTGTGTAAGATTTGAAAATGATTGCAGAAATTAGAATGCGGGTTATGTTAATGAACTGCCGCTAAATGGTGGAATGGTTGAACTGAGTACGTTTATATTCACTGCATACTCATACACTAGAGATGGTACCTCCCTCACTATAGGAATTCAAAAAGTATGAAATGAACTACCAACATTTTGCTGTGCACGAATAAATCGAAAAGATGGGGAGGACGGTATCGGGTTGATTGCCAGATGGTGTGCACCCAAAAAGATGAATCTCACTGAGACAAAACCTGGCCAACTCCATGGTTGTGGGGATATAGGTGTACTAGATGCCCATTTACACAATTGGCGACAAAACATCTTTTACCGAACTCTGATAATTGTTCAAACTTTTACATTTTGGTGATCTTCATTATCAATTATTTCTACAATGGATATTTTCCTAAGATAGGTATTTGCTCTTCCAAATCAGATGGATTTTCTTATTTAAAAATGAGATTACAGTAAATGTAATATCAGTAGTTTCTAGCTCACGTGCATTGTTTGGTTGTTTCAAGGAAGTCAATAAATCTGTTGATCAATTTTTTGCATTTCATTTCTCTACAGCTGACAGAACTTTGTATCCTGAAACGAACTCAAGGTGGTATGATGGGGTTTCTTTCTGATACCGGGCTGGGTGACGATTCAAAGTGGCAGTATTTTAACCGTACATATAAGACAGGGGTACATTCGGTTACAGTACTGAGACACAATTAGCGAATATGATTCTTTACCAGGGCCACAATAAGGACAAAATATGATTGCAATGTAGTTGGACAGTTTATGGTCGTTTGACTAATACCATGGCAGATAACAGCAAGCCACAAAGAGATCATTGTTTCAGTGCGCTGAACTCTGGATTGGAATATACCAATGAATGGATGGAGCCGTTAATAGTTCCATTATTTTATATAGTTCTACAACTTTTTCCGTATAAAAAATCAATGCCACATTCCCATGATAATATTTTGAAGAAAATATGAGAATGAGCCATGGTACAATAAAGATAGAGTTAATCATGAGATATTAATTCGAACAATAGAATCTTTTGGTTTTGGGGGTAGTGTTTTGGGTTGATTAGCAGCTTCCTTACAAATATATAGAGTTCAGTGGGTGAAAATTGATAATTACATATCACATACAATTGAGGCCTGTTCCGGTGTTCCCCAAGGTAGTCATTGTGGACCATTACTATTCAATATCTTTATTGATGACCTGATTACACATATTACTGACTCAAAGGGATTGTTGTTTGCTGATGATTTAAAACAATACCGCGTGATTAAATCATATGTTGATTGTCTGAAACTTCAAGACGATTTGAACCATTTAACTAATTGGTGCAGAAATAACTACTTGGATCTGAATCTTGATAAATGTCTAGTCATGTGTTTCAATCGTTCCCAGGTACCAATCACATATGAATACTGCATAAATTCTTTGCCTTTGAACCAAGTTGATGAAGTTAAAGATCTTGTTGTCATATTCAATAAGAAATTGTCATTCTCATCCCATATTAATGAAATGACCCTGAAATCACTGAGACTTCTTGGCTATGTAGGTAGGATCGCTAAAGACTTTTCAGGTAACACAATGAAGATTCTGTATTGTTCTTTGATCAGATGTCATAAAAAAGTTACGACCGTTATTACCTAAATTCAAATTTTTACGGAATATTTTGGATAGAAAACACATGCAAATGATTTATTTTTCTCTAGTCCAATCTCAATTAAATTATGGTATTTTATCATGGGGGGGGGGGGAGTTGACCAAATATATCTTAAGCCTTTGGAAATATTACAAAAGTGGTTTTTGAAAATCATATTTAATAAAAACCTAAGATATTCTTCTGATAAATTATATTCTGACTGTAAAATAATGGATATTAGGCGATTATTCAGTTTCAAGATACTCACTTATATATTTTCTCATAAAAATTGCATTAATTATAGTAACCATACTCATGATACAGGAAATAAAAATGAAATAACTGTAAAAAATAACATATGTAAAGTAAAGTCACAAAAAAAATGTCTATATTTAGCTCCATTCATTTATGATAAATTACCAAATTCAATCAAAATTATCAAATCGAAATACACTTATAAGAAAAAAGTAAACACATGGATTACTGAAACTCCTAGACTATATTTCCAAAATATTATTGAAAGAAAATATCCAATATAGCCTGTATCATGATTATATTGTATCTATTCATTTTTACACTACTATTTATTTTTGATATTTATGATTTTTGTTTATATTCTCATATTCACTTGAATTATATAAAAATCCAATATAATGTTTCCTCACAACAAGTGCATAACTTCGTGAGGTTCAATTATTTATTCACATATTGTCATGTTTTTTTGCATTGTTGTTGATATTATTGTGAATAAATTATTATTATTATTATTTAGTTCATTGCAGACACTACCAATGTGCAAGTACCAGCTGAACGACAAATACAAAATTTTTTCCAGATATTTTAATAGGATTTGAGTGTAGCAAATAAACAAATTCATGGAGTTTCAATTATATTAATTAGCATACACATCAATACAAATGACCTATTCACTAAAAGAACAAAATTAAGTTGCTACGTGTCATTAGACGACTGCGACAATGATATTCTTCACCGACAGTGCATGTCTAAAAACTTCTATTGACATATATGTTAATTACGTCAGTGAAAATCCATTAGAGAACCAATTCCAAAGCAACTCTAGGCAGTGATTGATTTTCTATTGGAGTTTCATTGAAAAAAAAAGTTTTGGGTACAACCTCTATACTTTGCATTAAATAAATGCTCCCTTTTCACAATATAATAAATACATATCATATCATTGGGGCACTATATAAAAGAGACATTCAGAATACGTGTTATGTAGTTCCATTACAATAATTATTATGCGCTAGTGCCTAATATAGTGTAGTACGCTAAAGCTAGTTACTTATAACATGATAAACACCATTTAAATATTACTAAAATTACCACAGACTCAAATCTTCCCTCTACAAAAATGTGCCTTTTCTGACATCAGGATATAGATTATATCCTTTGGAAAGAAGCATTGATTTCAGTTTCGTATATAATTAGTAGACAAGATTTAAATCATGTGATCCAATATTTAAGTGTGTTATGAGATACACACGAAAATTAAACGCGAAATTCTCATAATATGCAATCTTCGAAAAAAACCACTAATTCTATGCAAAGTATAGCTTGTAAAATTGTGCTATCCTTCTCTTTTTACATGTATTGATGGGCCACTTTTCACAAAAAATAATGTTTTTGCCTTGACTCGAGAAAATAAAAATTTATTCTCAGGTTACAAAAATAATTAATATTATTTTCTGTCGCAACCACGGAAGTAACATTTTCTTATAAATGAAGAGCAATCAGAATTAAAACTTTCCATGTCAAATATAATGAAATTACAAAAAAAAAAAGTAAATATTACTTCCAATAGTAGCTGCAAAATAGTTGAATGTATCCTTGTGACAAATGCAATCTCTTGGCCTGTTACGCAATGTATATGACAATAATTTTTTTGATTGAATTCAGTGAACGCAAAGAAAAAATCCTTTGCCTCGACTCTCGAGAAAATCAAAATTTATTCACAGGTTATAAAAATAATTAATATTATTTTCTGTCGCAACCACGGAAGTAACATTTTCATATAAATGAAGAGCAATCAGAATTAAATCTTTCCATGTCAAATATAATGAAATTACAAAAAAAACAAGAAAATATTACTTCTAATAGTAGCTGCAAAATAGTTAAATGTATTTTTGTGACAAATGCAATCTCTTGGCCTGTTACGCAATGTATACGACAATACATTTTTTGACTGAATTCAGTGAACGCAAAGAAAAAATTCTTTGTTTGATCATTCGCTGAGCTTGAACCAACAATATTTCGTTTAAGGATTTATTAACATTACCATTCAGTGTTGTTGAAAAAAAAAACTAGAAAAGTGATTCGTAGAAGTTAATAAGGGTGATCGCAGATATTCCAATATCTCATACATTCATCATTGTCCAACAAGCTATAGTAAATAATCACATCTTCAACAAAAAAGCAATGACAACATTTCTTTTTTGAACAATGAGAAATCAAATAATTAAGTAAATATAATGTCAGACGATAAAATATTATTCTACATAAATGAATGGTATTCAATTTCCAGTGGCTTCTCGCCCACAAAGCATTATTTCCTGCCAAAAGTGACCCAGAGTCTATCTTAGACATATTTTCACCAATAAAGATAAAATATGACCTCGCAAAGAAGAGCATTGCCGAACAAATTCCTTAAAATTTTTTGAGAAATAAAAGCTGTTACCGGTGGCCACGTTTCCCAAGCGATCGTTTCCCACAGACACTCATCAAAATGATTAGAAAACGAAGATTCTTATATGGGAGGATGGTACGATGTAAAAACCGATGATGCATGCACAGAATAGACTCACTTCTTGGTCATTATTTTCAAGTATTCGAGAGCATTATGAGCGGCAGAAGTCCTCGCTTCTGCGGATGTTTTGCCAACCCCGTAGCAAACTGCTACAGGGAGAGTAGACAGCTGAAGTAAGCACTGGCAGCGGCCACTCGCAGATTTCTCCTCAACATCTACGTAAGTTACCTCAAAGGCCTGTTCAATCGCAATGTCTTGTAAAAACTGGACAGCGTTCTGCTCCTTAGACAAGTTTACACTCTGCAAATGAAAAATGGTCCATTATCGATAAAAACATTGCACATATTAATGACTTTGATTCAGTTTCAGTTTCTTAATTACCACAGAGTTTTAGGCCCAGAAACGGGGTGAACTACAATATATTTGAGTTCAATACTTCCTAATAATTATGAAAATGAAATAAGAGTGGGGATGGAAAAGGTTTCATCACCTTGAATTTTTGAGTAACAAATCGTGTTAAAAAAATTTTTGGATAGTAAACTTACAAAAATGTCTGCAGAGAAATTCATCTTTTTTCCAGATATTTTTCTACGGTGGTTAATTTTGTGGTCCATTTCAGAGAGGAATATAGTGTTGAAACTTTCAAGTGATTTCAAACACTTAATTTTTTTGTGTGATACTTTCAATATACTTATCAAAGCGAGACAAGTGTTAATCGCCTGGGTCTTAGGAAGTTGGTACTTAAAAAAACAGAATATATGAAAATATAAACAACTACCTCTTAACACCCACCAAATTTCATTTGCATATCCCGATCGGTTTCAGAGCAATAAATAAATAGTTTATTTAAAAAACTTCAACATCCCGTATCTCGGAAAACGAAGGATTTGCAAAAAAAAGTTATGTAGCAACCTGTAATTATTTTTTCTTGCAGAATCACCCCCTGAAGTTTATCAACTTATTCAATAACACCCTGTATAAAAAGATCAGCAGCGATAAGTAAAATATGAGTTTGATTCATACCAAACCCAGTAATATCATTTGAAGTTGATGAGAAGTTTGATGCGATTTATTGTATTATTTTTGGTATATTTATCGAATCGCTCGTTATCTAGATACATGGTCCACTCTACTTCAAATTTTGCATAAACTTTCTTCAACAGGATTGTTGGAAGGCGTGTTTCGTATTTCATTGAAATTCATCGCCTAACGGGTTTGAAAAGGGGTAGAAAGTTATTTGGGGGGTGAATCAATGCACAGCCTAAACCACTGATCACAGAAATCTGAAAATTTGAGGGTGTGTTCTTTGTATGACGTAGGCATCCCATAAAAAAGGGTTTTCCGAAATTCCACCCCTAAGGGGGGGCAAACCGGGGTCAAAATTTGTATGGGATAACGTGATTCCTAGGTGCAATCTACTTCAAATTGGCATAAACATTCTTAAACAGGATTGATGTAAGGCGTTTCTTATTCTAATGAATTTCATTGCCTAACGGAGTTGAAAAGGGTTAGAAAGTTGATTTGGGGGTGAATCAACGGACAGCCTGATCCACTGAAAGTAGAGCTTTGAAACTTGGAGAGTGTATTCTTTGTATGACGTAGGCATCCCATACTAACGGGTTCTCCGAAATTCCACCCTTAAGGGGGTGAAAACCGGGGTCAAAATGTGTATGGGACAACGTGATTCCTAGGTCCAATCTACTTCAAATTGTGCATAAACATCCTTAAACAGAATTGGTGGTAGAAGTGTTTTGTATTTTATTGAAATTAATCGCCTAGCGGGGTTGAAGAGGGGAAGAAAGTTATTTTGGGGGTGAATAAAGGCACAGCCTAAACCGCTGATCGTAGAGATCTGAAACTTGGAGGATTTGTTCTTTGTATGACGTAGGCATCTGATAAGAGTTTTTTGAAATACCGCCCCCACGGGGAATAGAATCGGGGTAAAAGTTTGTCTGGGACAACGTGATTCCTAGGTCAAATCTACTTTATAATTTTGCATAAATATTCTTCAACAGAATTGATAAAAGACGTGTTTCGTATTTAATTTATTAGAGGGGTAAAAAAGGAGTTTATGGTAAAAAAGGAGTTTATAACATTTTCTAGTGCGTCCAGAAGGCAGAGCTGCGACCTGATAAAACTCAGTACTAAGAACTACACAATATAATTGCATCACAAAAATAATTAATACCCAAGGAAGTGGGCACGGGTCAGCTGTTATTCCCATACAACCCAAAATTTTAGGAAAGTAATTTTCAAGTGTAATTCACATATGATATATCACATACGCTGTTTCATTTGAAAAAAATAAAGAAAAATGTTCTGATTTATCCAGTATAAGTTACAAGTTTTTTGGACAAATTATTATTCAAGATCGTAAAAAAATTTAAAACTTTGGACCAACACGTTGAAATCTCCCAACTGATTTTCTGTTGAAAATTGGGCCCATCTGGGGCCCTCTAACGGAGGTGTGTAAAACAGAAGGTATTCTTCTGGAACTTTTTTGACAATAAGGTGCTTGTGAACAATGAGAACGCGTTCCCAGGCAATTTTGGCACTTATCAAGAAAAAGAAATATAGCTAGATTTTTATAAGAATATTAAGATTTTAGACATTTGTTGATTTTATTATTTATTGAAATAAAAAATTCACAGTATTTTTAGGATACCACAACACTAAAAAATACATGCTGTAGAAGTGCCAATAAATACAACGGAGTTCAAAAAAATTGCAGTATCTTATTCACACCAAACTATTGATGAAATATGTCGAAATTATTTCTGTAATAAAAATTATGATAAACAGATTTTAGGGATTATGAAATTGACAGTTTTCAAAAAATACTTTACATTCAACAGTTCAAAATGTTGCTATACTATACTAGAAAAAAAGGGGCTCAACTCAACTGAGATGATTCGACATTTTACTCCCCTAGCCCTAAAGTAGCTTGTTTGTACTCACAATTTCGTCCAAATCATAGACTAAATCTCTCTCAACATTAATGAAAAGCGAACTGGACACTAAGTCGTGGCCTAAAGACGACCGAAATCGATTTTTGACTGTTTCATGTTTAGAAAAAGCTCATTAACGTGTGATTTGGGTACAAGGTGTATGGCATTCACTGTTTGAAGTCGTAACCTTAGGGTTATTGACTACATACCATTATAGATTATGCATTAAAAATTAACGTATCAAATACAACTTATGAGATTTATGTCTGACAAATATGCTATTAAGTGCCATGATTTATTCTTCTAATTGTCTTTCAGTGATTGGGACAGTTGGTGTTTCTGTCTTTGGAATACTATACTTTTCCATCACCAAGAACACAGAATCATTTTTAACAAATTCTTTTTTTTACAATATGTCTTGGACCCAGGGCCCCTTGCGATCGCGGATTGCCTTCCTGCATTTTTTCTAGTATGTTCTGAATCTGGAAACAATACATATTGTTCTACTTGAAGGTTGAACTTTGAATATGAAGTCTATAAGAATTTTTTTTCGATAATTTCAATGTACCTCATAGTCCTAATAGGCTTGATAAACTTTATATACAGTTAGGGAAATACCGTCAGCTGGAGAGATCTGGTTGTGAACCCATATTTAATCATCCCCCCACTGGAAACAGCTGATTGTTGTATCCATCACATCAATTGTAAATGAATTTAATGATTCATTGATCAAATGCTCATTAAAAATTACTTCAATGGTGGTATTGGTGGGATTGGGATCAATTTGATTAAAGAAAAACTATTGTTTCTTTGCCAACGTTTCGAATTTTAATAAATTCATCATCAGGGCTCTACAACAATGAGTTTAGTGCTAAAGTGGTAGGATATAAATAAAATAAGAGAATGCCAACAAACTATTGGAACATTTTCAGGGGTCCAAAATGTTGATTATTGAAAAAAATGTTTTTAAAAAATCAGTTTTTCCGAGTAAAAATATTAAAACTATGTATGTGTATCTAAAATGTCTGTTTTATACATAGTTTTAATATTTTCACTCGGAAAAACTGATTTTTGGTAAGTATTTTTAAAAACATGTATGTGTATCTAAAATGTCTGTTTTATACATAGTTTTAATATTTTCACTAGGAAAAACTGATTTTTGGTAAGTATTTTTTAAATTTTTTTTTTCAATAATCAACATTTTGAACCCCTGAAAATGTTCCAATAGTTTGTTGGCATTCTCTTATTTTATTTATATCCTACCACTTTAACACGAAACTCATTGTTATAGAGCCCTGATGATGAATTTATTAAAATTCGAAACGTTGGCAAAGAAACAATAGTTTTTCTTTAATCAAATTGATCCCAATCCCACCAATACCACCATTGGAGAATTTAACTCTGGATCACCAAACCTACCAAAATTAAAAATTACTTATCCAGTTTCTTGTAAGATTCAATAGGGTTTATGAAACCGCGAAACGTTGGTTGCTATGCAATGCTTCTTCAAGAAAAATTATCCTATTTCCTTGAACAAGCTATTGTATGGTAAAACATGTATCGTGGTTTTGTAAACTGTATTACAATAAATATCTCAAAGGAAATTGTATAAGTATTTTCAATATGGATTTTCAAGTATCGACCACTGAGTAACCTTAAAAAAGAGTAGTCACACTACACGAATTTTGTTCACATTTATCCAAAGAGTAAAAGTTTGGTTAGTGGACTGCCAAATGAAGTTTATTTACATGCGTTGCATGTCATATTATCCATTTTTTTTAATAAATACATATTCATAAATATTCCAATGATTGAACCTTACAGGCAATTTATAATAGAATATTGAAAACAGTATGTGAAAAGAGTATATTTCATCAAATACAGAAGCAAGTATGAAATTTCATGCATCACTTTCCTTATAAGCTGTAAGCAGAATCTCATACTTATTGCTTGCTATATTTGACAATCTATATGTTTCTTTTATGGCAGGATTTTGAATGAAGTGTATAGAAGTTAAATAAAAAATTCCAGGTCGCATAAGTCTTTCAAAGAGGCAGCAGCTAGTCAATAGTAGTAATTAAAACAAACATTTCGATAACAATACTTTTTTACAAATGTTCATTATTCAAGAATTTTGAAAACGTTTTGGAAAAATACCATCAAGAATGTTTTACCTGTAATTCTGCAAGCTTCTTCCCAATTGAATTTTTCAAAGTTTTATGGAACTGGGAGACCTTATGTGAATGCTGGTTGCCCAATTTGGTGATTTTAGAGTCTTTCAGTCCAGCATACCGAGATTGAATGTTGCCTACCTTGGTCAACTAAAAATAAAACTCACCATTGAAATGAGCATGCCAAAACAATGTCCACTTTCTTTCAAAACTCGAGCAAGCTTCCAATCATTTCGATTTTGAATCTATATTTTTGGGATCTGCCATCAATCAACGAACAATTATTTTGCTTTGCACAAGTACTGAAAGACAGTAAAATTACCTTAGTACCAAAAATGATAAAACACGTTTCATAATTGATGGGAACTTAAAATGAAGATATATCCCTTGATTATATTTCTTTTATTGCTCTGTGAAACAGAAAAATTTAAATGAAATTCTGTAGACATCATGCCACCATTTTCACTAATTTTACTTTGGTATAAATTTATTAGTTTCCAATTGAAATATTATATATTCAATTACAGCTTGACCAAATCCACATCTCTCAAAGTTCGATGTGTAGTGATAGACATCATGTATCGATATGATGATACATACTCCAGTCTATGACGGTGAAAAAAGTGTAAACTATGTATTTATCCCATACAGCACCGATTCGAATGAAAATTTGGACATAGGTTATACTTACCAACTTTTTCAAAATCTACCCTGTGCCGAGGGTTGCTTTTTTGGAGGGGGGGTAAAAACCACCCCTATTCGAGAAAAAATATCAAAATTTCAGATTAGAGCATGTAATAAACTGAAATCATATTTATATCAGTAAAATCAATCATTTGATAATTTTTGGTTCAGTAATCAGTGTCAGCCCTTAACACCCCCTCCCCCCCTTGACAGAATATCATCAGAAAATAATAATTAACATGTTATTTGGCAGTTATTCAACTTATTCAGTACCTATTTGCATTTGATTTGAGATTTAGCTTCTATCTACCATCTACTTCGAAGTTGAGGTTGTGCCAGGGGTTAATTTTCATTCATCAGAGGAGAAAACTACCCCTATCTGTAAATTCGTTGAATTAACCTTGATCTATTAAACAGTTTCGACCCCTAAAAAGTACCCTTATGATAGTTTTCATTAAAAAATTATATCGAAATTGTTATAGAGTAACCGGGAAACCCAACTGTATGAAAATTCAGATTGAGACTTTACTTTAAAGTTACCTCTGTATATATATATATATGATATACATATAGTTCCACTAGGCCTAAAATATAGTTAAAATGTGTATTCTTCAATATACTAATGTACATACTCTAATTTCTACAAAAATTGTTTGTTTTTTTTCCCATAACTCGCTTAGTCTTTAAGCAATCGAATCCACCAAAAAAGTATTTCGTAGCTTTTCTCAAGAGCTATGAGCTCATTTACATGATTTTTTGTTTCAGAATATATTTTTGAAATGGTTCATGCTGAAAGGGCTCAAAAAAAATACTTTGCGCGAACCCTCACAATATTTAACTGGCCATATCTTACTCTATTTTCATCCTGCAGAAAAAAATGAAACACCAAAATTTCCAGAAAAGAATAAACTACAATTTTGTACTCTAGGAAATTTTGCATGTGATCAATACTTTTCGAGTTATTTCGAAGAAATGGTGATTTTTCGCTGAATTACGTATATGTGTTTTTTCAATATTTGCCAAAACTACGTACTTTCAATCGATGAAAACTCAGAACTCATTATAAGAACATAAATGAAGTGAATTATGGAGTAACTACGATTTTTTTCAAAGGGGGGGAGAAGAGAGGATGAGTTATTCATAATTTTTTTAACGAAAAAATAGGACTCAATATTATTTCCTTCATACCTCGGTCAGTTTTGATGCTAGAAACTTTTATGAATAACAAAAATATGGATTTTTGAAGGACTCCAAAAAAGGTCCAATGAGTTTTTTCCGAAAAATGCATTGGTTTCTGGTTATTGTACGTAGAAAATTTCCATTTTGGCGATTGAAAATACCAATCAACTTTCAATAAGCCATTATTCAGTTTGTAGTGGGTTTGCATACATCACAAATAAACGATCGCCTTTGTTTTTTCGGAAGCTATAATTTTGCTCTCCACAGATTTTTAGATCAGATGCATATTTTTCCAGTTATTCGCGAAAAAAGATCTGAAAACGTGTTCTTTCTACCTGAAAACCGACAATTTTACTCGCGAATAAGTCGAAAAATATTACTTTTCAGAAAACAACTTCATTGAACAAAAAGTGCTTAGAATTAGTCAATCTATTGATTTTCGCACTTATTTCCAATGAAAATGTTTTCACCCCCAAGAAGGGGTGGCATCCACCCCCAGGGAGAAAGCAACCCTCGGCACAGGGTAGATTTTGAAAGAGAGGGTATGTAGATCCTGAATCCAAATTTTCATGCGAATCGGTGCTGTATGGGATAAATACACGGGAAAATGGTCATAGACTGGACTAACAGTCAATCGCAAAATTTCAATTATAGAAATAATGTCGTGAGGATGGTCGACCAATTGATTTTATAGGCGAAATATATATGCAGCACTCACACATCCACCAATAATTTTGGTCTGACAGCAAGAATTTTTCATCAAATTCTCAGATAAGTACAATTTCTGTGCTAAGAGTACATGTGTGACTGCTGCATCTCAGAGATAAAGTGATATTGGTCGAGTTGAATGTAAAAATGATTCATATTATTTATCATATTGAAATATACAATTTGGTGTGAGTAGTTCACCAGTTATTTTTGTTAATTAGTAGGTTGCTGTGTGATTTATGATCAGGATGAAATTGCTAAAAAATATCAGACGGCCAGAATAATATTCACGGATATAAAAATTATCAAATGTTGATTGAATTCCAGATATAAAAAAAATATTGCCACAAAAATTTTTCAGGCAAATTACTGGAGAGTGAATATTGAATTTTTCAATCATACATTTTACACATGAATGTGGATTTTGTAACCCCTTAATACACCAATAAAATCCCATAAAGTCAGATCCATAGATTTCATATGCAGACCCAGGCAATATCAAATTGATTACAAGGAAGGCAAGATGATGAATTACTAAATATCTTCTCCTCTCGAGGCTTCTAATTTTTTCATCAATGTGACAATGGATAACTACAACAAGCTAGATAATTCACGATAGTCTATACTCACATCTTCTTCGCTGCCAATTGCAAACTGTAAATTGTTGCCTTCCAGGGGTAGATCTTGCAGAGATTGCCACATTTTGTGGGCGGCCGTACGCTTAGCAAGTTTCTTCGATTTTCCAGTCCCTACCTCCTTGAACTTCAGTACCTGGCAAGCAATAGTGAACTGACGCTCGTGGGGCAGCCCCTCTTCGTGTTCCATTTCATAGGCTGGTGGTGGCCAACGGCGGCTCATGCACATTTCTTGCAGCCAACCAATAGGATTTCCCATGACTTTGTCATCATAAGGAGAAACAACTTGACTGGTGCTGAAAAGAGACAGAATCATAAGAAAGACGATTCATAGACAGATTGCAAATTTGCAACCTTTACAAAAATAACCCTGCTGACAATGGGCGAAATATTTATCTTATTATGATATGAAACATAAACAAACAAAGATAATAGAACTCAGTTCATTATGAACATACCGGATGAGGTAACAAAACGAAAAATATGAACAGAGAATAGTTTTCACTATAATCAGTAAAAATAACATTTATTTTGATTTGTGACAAATCAGAGAAATGGAACAATGATGGGTTATTTGTTGTTAGGTTCTCTGGAAGAATGGAGTCATAACAAAATGATAACAATGCTAAAAAATGTATTATAGAATTCAGAACATTTTTACTAAAACCGTTGGGATTTCATATCATTCGTTCCGTTAACCAGCTGACGAACGTCAACCCTCCGAAGGCGAAACTTTTGCGAGCAATGACGAGGCCTTACCTTTTAACGTGCGATTACTCAGCACGGTGGCCTAGCGGGTATTTGAACCCCGATTTCCGTTTGAAAGGCGGAGGTGCTAACTCGACACCACCGAGACCAATAAGTATATAGTTCTTTACAACTAAGATACGAAAGTCCTCAAACCTACGTAATTTTGGCAAAACTGATTTTCTTGAAACATAGTTTTATATTAATTTTTTAAAATATGCACAAATGCTAGTATGGATATTGATCCCTTAAGAGCCTCTTGCAGAATTACCTTCAAAATAATCAAGGTTCAGTTTGAATTGACAATACCCATAGCTACATCCTATGTTTAACATTTCTCACTTTACTTAATGGAAGATTTTAAGGGACTTTCAACTTTATGTAGGCAAGGGGTGTAGTTTTTAATGAAACGCTTCACTGAATACTTAATATATTCGGAGATCAACTACCATAACTAGCACGAATGAAGTTATTAATTCAGAGCTGAAAGTCTAAGTGTCTATCCCGGAAAGTAAGGGTGCCGTTCTCTTACAGATATCCCTCCTCCCTTTGTCGATGAGTGACCGGCCGATATACGGAGTCGAAGTATTGAGACATTTGCCCGAAACTTGAAATGATGACCACATTTATCCCTACCACTATTTCTTTTACAAAGCATTACCGGACCTATTTTTATATGAACTTTTCGTCTCAAAGAATCACCCCTTGAGATTGGCCACATACTTACATAACACCTTGAATATATATAAAAGGTCCACTGCAATAATGATTAATTAACCTATGAATGATTATTTGCCAAACACCGAATATGTCCTTTAACTTACATTGAAATATTTTCTTATCTCTAAGTCTGACTTTTTATTTTTATCGTTCATAAACTTGAAATCCTATTATCTCAGAACAATAAACGAAGGACATTCATCATAACTGCAGTGGAACTTTCATATATATAATTTATTCAAGAATTGATTTATTGAAAAGTGCACAATTCATAATGAAAATACCAGATTCAAAAATAACTTGGATATATCACAGACGACCTTAATTTACAGAGTTCTACTCCAAAAGACATGGAATATACTGGGGTATTTCTATGAGATGTGGACACATTGTATATATAATCAACAAATATTCAAAAATTATTCAACTTTAATACAAAAACGAGGTGGCGACCTCTACTAATCATCTAAATCATCAACTTGGAACTTGATAAAGATTTCAGAGATGCCAACCATTGAATAATAAATGAAAGTGCAACCAAAAATAGATGCATAATGCATATGGTCAATAGAGGACTTTGCTCCAAGTTGCCAACCTGAAATATTCTTAAAAATGTTTACCACCAAGGAAATTTAATTTTGCAGAAATTAGGGTTTTAATGGGTTTGTTTTCAACATCATTGACTCAAAATTCTACTTGTCTCTTTGTAATCGGCATTTTCAGAAAAATATTAATTTTTCCTGAAGATGATATCTCATTGGCTCAAAGCATGTGAGCTTTGACATAGCACTCACACCTAGCCTAACCATTGCTAGTGAAAATCGTACAGGAAACTGAGATTTTTTGTTTGAAAAGTACGGATTTTCATCAAGTATTGGCCGGTTGAATTCAAGCAATGGTAACAATCCAACTTAGAGTCAATTAGATATCAGCTTCAAGAAAAATGGATATTTTAAATTTTTCCAAAAATGCTGATTTTGAAGAGTAGAATTTTTGAGTAAGTGGGTTCACGGTTGTAAATGAAACTGTAGTTTCTCATGCAAGTCTACCTTCCACTGATAGAATGCCTTTCACTTGCAAACGTAGTAATTGTATCATGCATCAAAGTTGCTATATTGCAATAACCACATCTACCACCTGAAGAGGACAGAACCAAGACTGCCTTGCAAGAATAATGATCAATCAGACATTTCAAATACCAAAGCATTTTGATGGGTAGAACACGAATCTGAAGTCGAAACACATTCCCAAGTTATGAACCTTCAGAGTTCGGAGAAAGGGCATATTCTGCCTTCAATTTTGCAACACACGTTCTTATTTGGTGCCTTTAACACCACATTCCACTTTCTTAAATTATTTTTCCCGAACCCTGAACATTTTTCATCATAAAACTTGAATGAAAATTTTCAAAACGATTTGGTGGTTAGAATAAAGAAAAGATCGATTTCTGTTTTGAGATTAGTTTAGTTAAGTAGTTGTTGATATTCACTTTGTTGTTTTTAAAATTTTCATAGTAAATTGTTTTTCATTGCAAAATATTATTGTCTGTTTATAAATAGAATTGATATCAAGGGGACAACTTGTTTTTTAGTGGTTTCAGAATGGTACTTGACGCAGTACTACATTCGACATTTCGGAGAGACTCAAGTTCTGAGAGGTTTGAAGTAATTCATTTTGAACCTCAATCCACTTCATTTTGAACCTCAATCCACTAGAGAGTTTGTATGAGAGTTACATATTAAATTTTTTTACCACTCCCAAGTAATCCAGAAGATGAATTAGGAGAAAATGAAGTGTCAGGGTATATGGAATCAGTTGTAAAACACTATATTGGTCATAATCGGCGAGCTACAAAAACTGGTTACAAGGACATTATGCTCACATCTGATACAGACAAATCTAGTGTTACTCAGCATGATTTGGATGAAGATCTAAGTATTAGTTGAAACAGTTTGAGACTGATGTCCTTAACAAAATAATTCTTTGATGTATTTGGAAATCCAGACATCAACTATTTAAATCCAGTAGTACTACAAATAATGACATGAGGGCCTATCTCATTCTGCCCCCTATTTAGTCCAATATTAAATGTTAATTTGGATAATTAGAAAAAGGGTTTTTTTCAGTGAATAAGATTTTGCAGATAGTTCCTCAATTTTATTCTTAAGAAGAATTATGTAGGTAGTATCTGAATTCTTCAATCCGTAGCCCTATTTCTAGGTTCAGTATCACTTTATTTTATCGAAGATGATTACTTGGTTAGAAAAACGCGCGCCGAGTGCAAAGGATATCAATTAGGTGTTAGGGAAATTATCTGCTAAAAATTTTCATGTAATAGTAAACAGACTAAAAGATAAATCTGAATTTACATTCAATATCAACAGGTCCATACTGCTAAACGCCCTTTATGCAAATATGTTGACTGTATTCTAATTTCGAATGTAGATGTAAGTACATTTAATTAGGTGCTTCACTTACACTTCAATAAGCAAATTATGAAGGAAACAGAAGTAATACTCACATATCGGCAGCACCAGGGGTACCATTAGTTTGATTTGCCTGTTCAGGGGTCATCTTCCCTACAAGTAGGTCGAGCAAATTCTTTGCGGCGGCATGTTTGGCGTCCTTCTTGGAACGTCCAGTACCTGTAGCGACAAGCTCATTGCTAAGGAAAACCCTGTAGCGAAAAATAGGTTCGTGGATAGCCCCCTCAATTTGGACAAGTTCATATTTGGGCGTGATACCACGACGACTCAAAAGTTCTTGCAGAACAGATACCGGTGTCTTGCTAGGCATGGCTGCCATTTCTTGGGAATAAAGCTGTAATAAATATTTTAATATTTTTTCAAATACCTTCAAAAATGTGAATATGTGTACATATTTGAAAAATTGAAGCACCCAAATTTTCTATCAAATCATCTTTTTTTCAATCAGCATAAAGGTTTTGGAAGATTCTCTTGAAGTCAAGTCATAGTATTATCACCGCCAGTAGTTATTGTCCTTTCTTTCAAAATACCAACAACTGATAATGACAAACTACTGAATTTTGACAAATGATACAACAGTTTTGTTTCAAGAAACTTGGTTCAGGACAAGTTCCAAGCAGTCAGACAATTATACTTTGATAAGTTTCATGCAACTCACATTTCATTACTTAAATGGGTAACTAATTCAAAACAGTATTTCATTCAGACGGCAAATAAACTTCTAAATTCCCAAACAAAACCAAAACGTTTTTTCCATATCCGAAAAAAGATTTAAAAAATTGTGCCCTTTTTTCTTGTTGATTTCTCCACTCAAGAGGATAACGAAATGGCTCTTTTAGGAAAATTAAGATAAACCGATGTTTTCATCACTGAAGAAGATTTTGAAAAAACAAAACAACCAGGAGTGAATGATTTTGCAGTAAATTTTTCATTTGGTTATGACAATGTTGAATGCTGATTGGTGAGAAATATTGCTTGAGCCAATCAGCACTCAGATTTTCTATAATTGTTACTTGATAATTGAAGATGCATGCATCCAGCTTTCTATTAGAATCATTTCGGCATTATGGACTTTGGCAATGAACATTTTCAATTGTTTTGGTTGGTGTATAGTAACTGTTTTATTTCCAACTCACGAACAACTCCCAAGAATATGCAACCGCGGGTATATATACAAGTTCATTATTCAATATTCATTCATTTCAGGCCAATCTCCACAAAAATCATCAAGCTGAACGAAAATGATAAACAACCTCAGTTTATCATTATCAAAAGAAATGAACACTTTTTTGTTCCTTCTCGAAGCTTATGTTGACATTTATTGTTCTTTTCAGTCCTAAGTTGTGAACTTTCCACTTATAATTTTTCTAGAGCATGAATTATTTCCGGAAACTTTTTCGAAATTTTTTGAAAATATTCGGAATATCATCTGAAAATCTCGCAATTGAGAAAAAATGTCCGGAAATAATTCAAGCTCAAGGAAGCTTTGGTATAAAAGTTTCATCCCAAAAATATCTGAACCCAAAATCGATAACGTTATTTACATCTAATTGATTTATCTAAATCAAAATCATCGATAGTTCGATTGAATCAAGTGAAAATGGTTCGCGAAAGATACGAATGATGAAAAGAATGAAACCAAAAGTGACCCACGGCCGATTCGAACAGTAGTGCTTGGTTCAACAGCCAAACTTCTACTGCTAGGCTGTGTCGTTAACATGATACAATTCATCAAATGCTGACTTAGCTTATAAGCAATGACAAAATCAATTCATTTTACATTTCAAGATTCAAAACATTAACGAATTTTCATCTAAAATCCTTCGTTTTCAGATGCAGTGGTATTGAGTAATAGCGAGTAGGGGAGGAAATTTCCACAGGAACAAAATTTTCATTGTTATTTTGACAATTTTTACAGAATTATGAAAGAAAAAACAGAATTCAGACGTATGAGCATTAGCCTATAACTATATTACTTGAAAGTTTGTATATTGAAAGAAATAAAGACGATTTATTATAAAAAAATATCCGAACTCAGCTATTGATTCATAAAACTTATCTAATATCTGTTAGGAATTGTGACTTTTGCCTTTCAATAAAGTTTAACACTTTAAAACTTATCCCAAATAACTGGATTTGCAATACAGCCTGGTTATAGAGTTAGAAAATAGCTGTTTGGTGTGCAACAGGAAACGACTGATTCTCTAACTTTAAAATAGTTCAACAAAGTTTTCAAAACAAGTTGTCGAAGGAATGATGAGAGGTATTCCTTCAAAGAAGCAAACAGAATATGTTTTTCATAATTTTAATTTGAAAATATTAAAAACACTCACCAATTTAGCTTCTTCTCCCAGAGACAACCGCTCACTCTGCAAATTTCCATGTAATGGGCCATGCCTGTTACCTTTTCCTCTTCTCGGATGAGTAACACTTGGAGAGTGTATTGGACCAGTGGGATGTATCAAAGTCATGTTAGGAGAATCCATTCGAAGCTTCTAAAAAAATCGAGTTTTTTACTCTATAACCAAAACCAACCAACTGAAGAAAAAAAGATTTATTTCAATGGCGTCTTTGTACATTGAAAAAAATTGAATGTTCGAATTTTTTAAGATATAAAGGACATAAAATTTTAAATTCCCAAATCGAATATTGAATAGAATGACTACCTACACCCGATATTCAAATGATCAAGTATAGGACATAAAATCTTCAGAGGAACCGAATTTTGTTTTTTCTCCTCAAATTTGATGCAAGAAGAAACAAATGTTTTATAAAGTAACACAAATTAGCAAACACAATCTGTTGATATGTTTGTATAATTCAGAATGTTTGAATTTTTCACAGAAAGAAAGAAATAGATACATACACACGCTAATTAGTTCTTTCCACTTCCATAAGGTTTGTAGTGATTCAATATAATTTGCATGCATTTTCTATCAAATATGTAGTTGAACCTTTAACTTTATTCAAACCGAATCTAAGAAACTGGCCCTGAATGAATGATTTTGATATATCTGTAAAATAACCTACATTGGTGCATTATGTTCAACGATTAGGTACTTTTCCGTAGATTTTACAAAACGTCCTATATAGTTGAGGTCCAAGAAAAAATATGAATTTAAGTTTTTATTTCGCCAACGATTTTAGTGAAGATTCCTTACCAAATATAACCAAAAATACGAATGTTTCCTGGTCTACGGCAAACTTGAGAAAAATCAAACACGACAACGTTTTTCTTCCACTATCAAATAGTGTATGTAGTGATGTATACTGCTTTCGCCAAGAAAATATCCACGGCTTCTCTGGCCATCTGCCAATTTAGGTACAAAGACGACCCCTCGGAAGAACCCTCAAACAACCTACCCCCTCTTCTTATTGTGACGGTCTTTTGAAAGGCAAGCAAATGAATAGAGCAGGTTTAACGTACAGAATATTTCAAGTTCCCGCCAAATGTATTCCTACGAGCATCTGAGAAATAGCCAGTGGCTTCGAGAGTTAGTCTAGATTTAGTCTAGATGTATGACACATTAATCATCCCAAAACATTGCAAATTTCGAATTCATTCTCAAGCAACATATTCGAAACTATGCCCTACCAGAAATATAAACAAAATATAATAATAATATAATACCGGGTATTTTGATAATCGACTCGAGGATTTTTTATTGAATTCTCTCATTACTAATTTTTTGCGTAAAATTCAGTAAATATGTGGATAGATGATTACCTTTTCAATAATTTTTTTATATCCATAATTTTGGAAAACATATTGTTAGTCTATTTTTTCAACTGATCATCATTAGATGATGGAAAATATTTGAAACTAAAACTAAAAAAAATTCTGTGAAGCAGTTGTACTTTCCCATGCTAATCATGCTGATGTGGTGTACGGACATAACTTATCACAGAATAATAAAAGAAGACAAGTTCTACAAAATGCTTGCCTCAGATTTATCACTGGTGCGCGTCGTGGATAACATATTTCACATCATTCAAAGACTGTGGAATGGCTAAATATGGACACAAGGCTTATTTTTCAAACTTTCGTAAGGTAATATTGACGAAAAAACCAGACTATCTATATCGCAAAATAAATTTCGTACAGATATACATAATTCGTATCTCAGATTTAGAAACCAGCTAACATCTTTCCAGCACAAGACTTCTCACTATCGTGACTCTTTCTCTCATTACATAACCTGGTTGTACAATAGGTTACTGCATTTGGTTAAAGATATACCTTGTATTCGATTTAAATCTACTTTGAGAAAATCTCCCTTATTTAATGAAATCGCTAATCTGGTTTTAAGGTTTAGAAGCTAATTTTACTCAAATTCATTCAATGTGTGTGTGTGTTGTATGTTGGTTGATTTATTGTTTATGTTGTATTTATAGATACAATAACTATATAATGTACTTTTCATACGCAAGCATGAACACATTTTCTGGTTGGATAGGAAGAGCATAACCTGACTATGGCACTTGTGACATAGATGGGAAATGAATCCTGCCATTTGATAGGGTTATTTTTAATATATATTTATAAACTCTGTTATTGTCCACGATACCTATCAATATATTTTTTTTAATATTATCATTATTATTGTAAGCCTTTCTTTGCATACTTGGATAGTGATGAGGAATTAATCACTTGTAGAGGAGACGTCTTTCGTGAATCATCATTGTTTTAGTGAGCATAACTTTTTTCGAAAACGCATTGCATTCAGAATAATATAAGAGCATAACCCTTCTGCTTTTCATTTCTAGGGAAGAGAAAACCTGAAAAATGGATTCAAGAGAACAATTTGAACCCCTAAAAATTTTTTTTCAATAGCCTCTGAAATATCGGTTCGTTTATGAATTTGATATACAACCCATGTACCTAGTTGATCTTGAGATTGGACAAGATTCGACTTTCAAAAAGTTTGCATTGACACAAGTGGCAAACGATAAAACTTTTTTTACCAATGATAGTAAGAAAAACCATAACGAAAACATAGTGTTTGTTATTTGCAGTTTGAGTATTTTATAGGCCAGTATAAATGATTAATACATATCTGTTCCATTTCCCCAACTAATTTTCGAAAAAATATGTCTTTAATCTTCAACCTTTATTCCAAGTTGGCCACGAAAGTTCCGTAAAATATTCTGCTGATAACAATAGAAATACAATCTGTTTTTTCAATTATTCAGTTATGTGGTAGATATCAGGTAATCAATTCATATCCAATGTATGAATATAACATGGTACCTTACCTATGCGAAAAATGAATGAAAGCGATTTATTGTTATCAGCTTCGATATTTACCCTTTTTAAAAGTTTAGAATAAAAGATATTTGTTAAAATCGATGAATATTCACTGGTGATGAGGTGGAGATGTACTATGAATATTGTTTATACAGCCAATTTTTTGTTCAATCAATTTGCAAGATGCACATGAAGCCATTGATTTTTTATGAACAACCCCTTGGTGGCTTTCTCAATGTATGTATAAGAAACTACAAGAGGAATAATACTCGGTGGAAGGTAAATACGTTTTCATAACATGGTCTGGGATTGTTTGGATTTGGTTGAATTGAAAAAAAGGATTCAAACTTCAATTGCCTGATCTTTCTAATTTGTATAAATAATGACTCGCGTTTCGCAAACACCGTTAGCATGCTAACGCTATGCTTGAGTATCATTTTTCTTCTGAAGATTCTAACCTTGTTAGAGAAACACATGTTGAGTGCAAATAATATCAGCTTGGTGTTAGGGTAATTGATCTGTACAAAAAGTTTTATATCTCGTAGTAAATTATAACTTTCAATTGGTCGCATCCCCAATAGTTCTCTGGTGAAAACTGGAACGTTTGGATATTTCACATGGTTCTGTTCGGAGATTGAAATAAAGAGGCTAGGTATCAGCGAAATGGTGTTGAGTGTCAATATTTTTCCATTTCTGGAGAAAGGAGAATTCTACAAATGAAATGCATCTCTACTAAAAATATGTAACTATTCTAAATTCCTATAGCCATTCAGTCATTTCCTCGGTCATTTCTGTCATAATTTTTATCCTTTATTGCAACCCATAAATCATTGCTAAATCAAGTATGCATTACTCACCACTCTCTTCCTATTCTTTCCAATCTATTAAAAAATGCGAAATACCTATGTGAAGGACATTCACTGGTGAAAGCATGTTGTTATCTATTTTACTATTTTCATGCATCAAATACAATTTGAAGTTAAAACGCGGGGCTTTCTTTTTGTTCGGAAGTTAAGGACCTTCGAACTGCAGAAAAACGGCATATTCTGTATTTTTTTACACAATATTACGATCGGAACACATATACCTTTTTTCATCATAGAACTGAAATGGGAGTTCCGCCAAAATATTTTTTCTAACCCCCAAAATATTCGTATCTCGTAATTTCGATTTGGATTTAAAAAAAGAGGTGTAAAGGGCATCTGACGAATACAAACGTGTGTTCCGATCGTTTTTTGGTAACAAACATCGAATATCCATTTTTTACGTACTACCTAGGTATAACCGTATAACCTACAACTTCTAACCGAAAGCCAAACATCTTGTTTTGAATTCAGCTTCGTTTTCAAAATGTACCTACGAGCAGAATGTTTTTCAAAAGTCTATGGAGAAGAGATGAGCCATAATCACTTTCATTTCTTGAATGAGAGTGGAAGCCTGAATTTTATTATTTATGAATTCGGCACTGAAAGAGATGGACCCTACTTTCATTAGTCATAAAGGTACTCTGTTTATTCTATGAGCAATATTTAAAAAACTATCAACCCTGAATTTTCTTCACTGATGATTTGAATCTGAATTGGTAATAATAGTAAATATGAACGTTAAATTGACATTGAACCTGACCGGCCACTGAACCAAGTGGAGTATAATGAGGATCACCCAGTAGGTAAGTCAACAGAATAATAATATTTAACACAGCTCACAATATGAAAATAAAATGTTTGCCAAAATTCTGCTTACCTGGGAATAATTATAAAACTTCGAATCGGTTTACCACAAAACTTTGCCAACCACAATGGCCGATTATTTAACGTTTACTCACTCTATACTCTATCCCGTGGACCGTGGATGAAATTTTTATTTACCGGCTACGCTGGCTACGAATACGAATAGTACGATCTTTGAGTCGTGTGAACTTGGCTGCCAGTACTGTCAATACTACCGAAGATACCCGAATCATCGGCCAGTGGCGTAGCAGAAATGGGTAACATTTTGGAAATTATTTTCATGAGAGCTCTGTGACTTTCGAAGTTTCATTTAGTCAAAATTATACCAACTAAAAGTAGATGCATTATCTATGTAATCATAAGTATCAACCAGTATATACCTTTAAAATCCAGGCAATGACGGTAAAAAAAGTGTTATTCCATACAGCACCCATTTGTATGAAAATTTGGATTTAGGTTCTTCTTACCCTATATTTCAAAATCTACCCTGTGCCAAGGGTTGCTTTTTTATGGGTAAAAAAAAACACCCCTATTCGAAAAAAAGTTAAAAATTTAGATTGGAGAATGTAATGAACTGCGAAATCATATTTATATTAGTTGAAAGAAAGTCAATTGACAATTTTTATTATAATTTATGATATATTAATCAATCTCAGCTATTAACAACCACCCCTAATGACAACGTAAAATCATCTGTAATTATGTTAAATTAACCACGATGGACAATTTCTGATCTATTAAACAGTTTCGACCCCTGAAAACCACCCTTATGATAGTTATCATCGAAAAAGTACTTACCTATATCTAAATTGTTATTAAGTAACCGGGAAACCCAATTGTATTGAAATTTTGATTGAGGCTCTACTTACTCTCTACTTTGAAGTTACCTCTGTAGTCGGGGTTGCTTTCGATTTTTTAAAGGTGAAAACTACCCCTATTGAAAAAATATTAAAGTCTAAATATGCATGCGTGATCCTTTGAAATTATTTCAAAATGTATAAAAAAATTCTATTCGTGTAAATAATTTGGGAATAAGAGAAGAAAGTAGAAAATATGGTGTACCCCGTGGTACCATACAAGATAGGCTGCAGGGAAGGGTTGAAGAGGGACCACGGAAAAGGGGACCCAGCACGGTTCTAAATGGTAAAGATGAAGAAGAACTGGTTACTTGGCTAATAGAGTTAGCAAAATGTAGTTTTCCACAAAGGAAACAAAATGTCCTCAATGCAGTTGAGAAAATTGTTATCAAAGAAGGAAAAAAACCTTTCAAGAATAATATGTAATGCTGGGGAAAAATGGCACCAATCTTTCCTGAAAGGGCATAAAAATAAAGTATTACGAGAAGCTCGAGGACTTTCAAAATCAAGGGCCATTATCACTGAAGAATCTATAAGAAAATAGTTCCGGGAATTGAAAATTTACCTCCAAAGTGCTGAGGCATCTAATATTTCAACAGAGCGGTCCAGTTACAAATAAATCACCTTATTCAATAAAAACTCACCTGTTGTATCCCAGAGAAAAAACAATCAGGAATAATAGTGAAAAAAAAACAGCAAATTCTGAAAAGGAAAAGAATTAAGGCCAACAGTTCAAACCAATCAGCAAAAAATATAGCCAATAAAAAACAGTCAGATATAGGGAAGGGTAGAAATGTGAACAATTCAAAAATTGAGAAGATAAAAGAATTATGTGCAATCTGCAATTAAGAACTAGAAAGTGACACTGAAATTAGTGAGGAAATGTATATTGGCTGTGACAAATGCCCCAAATGGTAAGATTGGAAATGTACCACATTTCAAGGTTCCCTCACGTTGGTTCCCTTTACAGTGATATTGGCTGCGTCTAACAGAATTCAGCGGTTAAAGCCGCTTCACAAAATTTGACTTTTCACCATGGAGAACCTGGAGAACTGCCAAATTTTGTGAAGCGGCTTTAAGCGCTGTATTCTGTTAGACGCGGCAATTGAGAATAGTGATTTCATTAGTAAATATTGTTGATTTTTCCTAAATAAGAATCTTAACGGCTGACTATAGGATTTTTCGAGAATTTCAAGAAAAAGTTCAATATCAATTTTAATGTAACGACATCGAAAATTACATTATTTATCTAACAGAGAAAACCTCAAGATATTTTACTGTGTAGAATTTTCGGTAACTTTCCTTCGAATTTTATGTTTTATCTTGATTTCAAAATGAGATTTTGCTTAAATGGCTAACTACTGGCTAATCTACCCTATTCCTCCTCAATCCCGTTTTTCTCTTCAACGCTATTTCCATGATTGGAACCGTGTTGTGGCAGTTACCCCCATTTTAATGTTATACATGGTACATTGCAGATACCCTACCCTCCGGTAACCACACGCTGAACCGCACCATTGTTTGCAACTACAAAAAATAATTCTGAGTACCTCTTCAGATGCAGGTTGATCCGGAGTTTTGATGGGTTGCAATTTTCCTTCAAGATCGAGCCACCGCAATCAACTGGGTTTATACTTTCATTCCCCAACCACAATTGCGCTTGTAAATAAACCCTCTTTAAGGCTCCAATTGTTGGCATGAGCGAGGATAACTTAAGAGCACTTTTCGAGTAGTAGCCTTTATAAAAGAATCGAATCTCATTTTTTCGAATAGGTTACTTCTTTTAATTTGCTCAACTGAATATCTTTTGCATGGCCGTACAACATGATGGTACAATAGTGACCAGTTTGCAAAATGTTCTCATCGGTTGCAAAGCTGTGGTAGAAAATCTATGCGTTATCTTGTAAGTCTTGTCGTTTTTCCAAAAGCTCAATAAATTTTTTCTTCCCTTTATTGAAAAACGCCGTAATTGAATCACAACCGGTGACGCAATCGGCGAATATTATTAATTTTGAGCAATTCAGGTGGTTTTTTCACAATGATTTCGAAGAATATATCGCATTAGCGACATTTTGATTGCCTAGTTGTCAGAAATTGTCAAGAAATTAATTTCTTCCTCGGCTTTTGTTCTACCGGTTCACAGGTGAATCAACGTCTTCTGCAACAATATCTCTTTGTAAATACGTGCTATCCCCAACTGCAATCTCTACAAGTAGCACATCAGCCTCCCCTTTCCCTTGATAGCATTTTCTTGAATTTCTCACATGAGTTACTATATAATGCTATAACGCGACTCTCATTCTCATAATTCACACACATATATTGTTGCAAGTAGCAAGAATCAATTGAACATTCTGTATTTGATAAAACAGTTGTTTTGTTAATGATATATATGTTGTTTATAAAATTTTTTTTTAAGACTTGTCAATATAAATGTCAGAATAGATATTATATCTTTTCATTTGCTAATAAAAAGCTTGAATTCCACTACCAATTTCATTCCAAAAATAAAAGGGTATGGGCCCAGACACAGAAGAAAAGTATAGAATATCGTTATTCGATGGTACAAACTACCATAATTGGAAGTACAGAATGGAAGTATTACTGGAGGAGAGAGATCTTATTGAATGTGTATATACTTCGTATCTGGAAGATGTTTCCTTGAAGATTGATACCGCTGATGATGAGAAGACCAAAAAGGAAAAGACGGCAAAACTAGACACCCATGTTAAAAAGGATCGAAAATGCAAAAGTTTGATTGTGCAGATGATAGCGGATAGCCACATAGAGTATGTTAAAGACAAGAAAACTTCCAAAGAAATTTGGGATACGCTGAGGTCTGTTTTCGAAAGGAAAGGAGTTGCTAGTCAGATTTATTTGAGGAAAAAACTGCTAACATTGAAGTTGAAAGAAGGTCAGCCACTAGAATCTCATTTCTTGGAATTTGATAAAGTTGTTCGAGAGCTTAAATCTACTGGGACCAAAGTCGAAGAATCGGATGCCGTATGCCACTTACTATTGACTTTACCATCATCAATTGAGCCGATAATTACCGCACTGGGGACAGTTGCTGCTCATCAACTCACTATGGAGTTTGTCAAGGGAAGACTTCTGGAAGAAGAGATTAAAAGGGTAAATATGAGAGAAGTCAACGAGGTGAGAGATCAACCAGCAGCATTTGTGAGTAAATTTCAAATACGTTGTTTTTCTTGTGGTCGTCTGGGACACAAGAAAGTAGACTGTAGGAAGAGCAGATTTCAAAATCAGCTCAATCAGGGAAATTTTCCTCGTAATCCGAGCATAAGAAAAGCAAATTTTGCGAATCAAAATAGCGATAGATCCAATGAAACCTTCGATATACTATCAACTGAAAATCCATGTAATTCATCTGATATCGCTTTCATTACGAGTTTGCCAAATAATTCAGCCAGTTATTCTAGAGAAATAATATGGGTTCTTGACTCAGGTTCTACTGAACATATGGTGAATAATCGTTCTTACTTCACTTCAATAAAAAAACTGGATAATCCTATTCATATAGCCGTGGCAAAATCAGGCCAGTCACTAATAGCTTGGGAAGTTGGAGACATTGAAGCTACTTTACAGTTTCATGGGGAAATTATGAATTGCTCGATCTCGAATGTACTTTTTATTCCCGAATTGAAAGCAAATTTGTTTTCTATTAGTCGAATTGAAAAATGTGGTATGAAAATAATATTTTTTAATGGTCTTGTTGAAATAAAATATAACAATAAGACAGTTGCAGAAGGAGCTTTCGACGGAAAAATATACACTTTAAAAATGATTTTGAACGTTGATCATTGTGAAGCCTTTCCTGCGTTACAGAAAAACAGATTATCGATGCTAGAGCTTTGGCATAAACGCTTAGGGCACTTGGGTGTGAATAATATTTCAAAGTTAGTTAAGAAAAATATGGTTAACGGTATTGATCTGTGTTCTTCAAGTTTCACTGATTTGAAAACATGCGAAGCTTGTATAAAAGGTAAGCATACAAGATATCCTTTCAACAAAGAAATTGATCAACGTTCAACTCGCCCTCTTGAACTCATCCACAGCGATATCTGTGGACCTATTACACCAACCACTTGGGACAATAAAAGGTATTTCGCAACATTCATTGACGACTACACCCATTTAACAGTTGTTTATTTATCAGGTTCCAAAGATGAGTGCTTCAAGTATTTTAAAGAGTTCGAGGCTATGGCAACAGCACATTTTGGAAAGAAGATTTCTCGTCTACGTTGCGACAATGGAGGAGAGTATACTTTCAAGGAATTTATCAATTTTTGTAAAAATAAAGGCATTCAAATGGAAAATACAGTCCCTTATACACCACAACATAATGGGGTACCTAAGTGAAAGAATGAATAGAACCCTAATGGAGAAGGCGAGATCTATGATAATTGATTCAAATATTTCGAAAAAATTATGGGGAGAGGCGATATTAACCTCTGTTTATCTCACAAATAGAAGTACATGTGAATCTTTGAAAGGAGAAATAACACCTTTCGAAAAATGGTTCAATAAAAAACCTAATTTATCAAACTTAAGAATATTTGGAAGAACTGCTTATGTACATATAGCAGGTGTCTTAAGGAAAAAATTGGATGAAAAATCCAAGAAAGGGTACATGGTTGGTTACAGTCACAATGGTTATAGAATATGGTATGAGCAACAAAATATAATATCAGTCAGTAGGGATGTGATTTTTAGAGAGAACGATGAAAGAGAGAATTGTTCGACTGAGATTAATCTTGATGAGGTTGACTAAGTACAGTGATTCAATTAATATGAAAGATAGTGACAGTGGAATTGTTGAAAACACTATTAGAGGAAATGAACAGGAAAATAGAATGTTGGACGAAAGGCATGAGTGGTCAGAGAGTGAAAGAACTGAAGATAGTCAGGGAACTAAAGTTGTGATAGATCATGTACGGAGACGTCAAAGAAATCATAAATTACCTTCACATTTGAAAGATTTTGATCTAACTAACTTAGCACTGAATGCGGATAATATCAGTTCTGAATTGCCAAATAATTTAAATGACATAAAAGATAGAAATGATAAAGAGAAATGGGAAGAAGCACTTAGAAATGAAATGAGTTCATTGAAAAAAAATGAAACTTGGTCTTTAGAAAAACTTCCAGATGGTAAAAAACCGATTGGATGTAAGTGGGTGTTCAAAATAAAGAAGGATGAGAATGGTATCAATTCCAAATATAAAGTAAGACTGGTAGCGAAAGGTTTTGCGCAGAAGGAAGGGCTTGATTATAAAGAAATATATTCCCCTGTTGCAAAATTCACTACTATGAGAATTATATTAGCTATAGCGAATTATTACAATTTTCACATTCATCAAATGGATGTGAAAACTGCTTTCCTCAATGGAGTGTTGAAGGAAGATATTTATATGCTTCCACCAGAAGGAATGGAAACCAATGGTTTAGTATGCAAATTAAAAAAGTCCCTGTATGGTCTGAAACAAGCACCGAGATGTTGGAATGAGCGTTTCAATTCGTATGTGAAAGGCCTTGGTTTCGAAAGGTCTTGTTCTGATTATTGTCTTTATGTAAAACAATCTGAACGAATGTTATTATATATATTATTATATGTTGACGATATATTATTAATTTCGAATGATTTGGAAGAAATACATCTTGTAAAAAAACAGTTATCGAGAGAATTCGAGATGGTTGATGAAGGGGAATTGAAATATTTTTTGGGGTTGCATATTTCCAGAGATAGAGAACGTCATATTCTGGCTATCAGTCAAAAACAATACCTCACGGAACTTCTGAAAATCTTCAGAATGGAAGATTGTTGTTCGATCTCCACACCCTTGGAGTATGAACTGAAATTAACTGTTGGTGAGTCGAATAATCTAACAGACAAACCCTACAGAGAATTGCTAGGATCTCTTATGTATGTGATGCTCAATTCGAGACCAGATATTAGTACAGCAGTTAGTTATTTAGCTAGATTTCAAAATTCCCCAACAGAACTCCATTGGAACTATCTAAAAAGAATTCTACGTTATATCAAGGGAAGTCTTGATTATAAGTTGGTATTCATGAAACGAAATGATGAGATTTTAGAAGGTTTTGCAGATGCAGACTGGGCAAATGATGTTATGGATAGGAAATCAGTGAGTGGCTACGTGCTGAAGATTTTTGGCTGCACGGTTTCATGGGCTACGAAGAAGCAAACAACAGTGTCATTATCAACAACTGAGGCAGAGTATGTAGCACTCTCTCAAGCTGTCAGTGAGGCTCTCTGGATAAGAAGTGTTCTGGAAGATATTCGAATGCCACAGATAATTCCTACTACAATCTACGAAGATAATCAGGCATGCATTCAGATAGCCAAAAATCCGCAAGACCAACGACGAATGAAGCATTTGGATGTGAAATATCATTTCATCAGAGATGCTGTGGCACAAAACATGATCCAATTAACTTATATAACCACTAGTAAGCAGGAAGCTGATTTATTCACGAAAGGATTGGTCAGAAGTAGATTCGAAAAGTTGAGACAAGACATAGGTGTTTTCAATATTCAATTGAGGGGAGATGTTGAAGTAGCAAGAATCAATTGAACATTCTGTATTTGATAAAACAGTTGTTTTGTTAATGATATATATGTTGTTTATAAATTTTTTTTTAAGACTTGTCCATATAAATGTCAGAATAGATATTATATCTTTTCATTTGCTAATAAAAAGCTTGAATTCCACTACCAATTTCATTTCAAAAATAAAAAAAATATATATATATATATATATATAATAATAATATAATAATATATAGTTTATTGAAAAAGGTACAGTTTGTATGAAATTCAATACGGTTTTAAAATATAGTTTCAATAAACCGCAAAAACTCACTAAGGCAGATTGCCTGTGCGTGAGTTGTTAAGATTTATTTAATTAACATAGCTTAGTCTTACTAATTCTATTTGTATTCCAATGTATAGATAAAACGTAGTTAAAAATGTATAAATACTGTAAATAAAATAAAATGCACAGATGAAACATCAGATAAATGAAATACATATATTGACAGAGTTAAATATAAGCTATAGTTAAAGTGTGTTAAAATCAAAGGTGTATTGACGAAGGTATATAAATAATTTATGTTATTAGTGTCACGAGTTTTTTATCTTCGCATGTCTATCATTTTGATGAGCTCATTTCTTGGGAATTTTGAAATAAATTCATTTAACTTTTTCTTGAATTGGCGTAAATTATCAAGTTCTGTTAGACTTTTGGGTAGAATCTGATACATTCTTGGTGCTAAGTAAGCAAAATTGCGTTGACCCACTGTTTTTGTTGAAAATGGAGTTTTGTAGCTAGCACTATGTTTTCTCGTATTATATTGATGGGATACAGATTGTAGACATGATTTATTTTTGTATTGATATAGCACAATGGTACGATAAAACAATTGTTTTATGTCGAAGATCTTTGCTTCTGTGTAGAGATTATCTGACGGATAGGTATGAGGTTTTCCTAACATTATTTTCAATATTTTTTTTTGTATTACACTTAATTTTTCGAGGTGTGTGTTCATCGCTCCTCCCCACCCTATGATGCCATAGTTTAACCGGAAACCTACCAAAGCATGATAGACCATTTTGAGTTTGCTAGTGTCTAGAATGGTTCTCAGAAGTTATATATATATAATATATACTATATATACTATATACTATATACTATATATATATATATATATATATATATATATATATATATATATATATATATACTATGTATATACTAATGTGCATATTCTGATTTGTACAAAAATGTGCTTTTGGTTATTTCCCATAACTCGACTAGTTTTTGAGCAATCAAGTCTTTCAAACAAGAATTTTGTAGTTTCTTTTAAGAGCTGTAAGCTTCTACTTGCCCTATCTCACTCCATTTTTTCCTAGGAAAAAAACGAAAAAATTGTTAGAAAAGACAAACTTACAATTTTGTGTTCTACAGAGTTTGCGTGTCATTTACAGTTTTTGAGTTCTTTTGAACAAAATGCGATTTTTGCTAAATCACGAGAATGATTTCAGCTCTCGTCAAGCTCTTTTTTTCAAGAATAAGTGAACTGGTCAAACACTCAGAACGTGTTATGAGAACATAAATAAAGTGAATTGTGAAGTGGCAACGATTTTTTTCAAATGGGGTGGAGGAGAGGGTGAGATTTTCACTATATTTTTCCAACAAATAAATAGAAATCGACATTATTCTATTCATACCTCGCTCAGTTTTTATGCTGGGAACTTTAATGAAAAATGAAATGAAGGTATTTTTGAAGGACTTCAAATAGGTTTCATGAGATTTCCCCGAAAAATGCATTGGTTTTTGGTTATTTTACGTAGAAACTTTTGTCGTTTGAAAATACCAATCAACTTTCAGCATGCAATAAGTCCGTTTGTATTGGGTCTGAATACAGAACACAGATTTTTCGATTTAATGCATATTTTTCCAGGTATTCGCTGTAACGAACGGTAGGGTTTGTAATTGTTTTACCTTTATTGCTCTTTCAGGTACCCACAATAATTCCTCAATATTTTCTTTCTAACACTGTACCTCTATTTCAACCTATCTGTATCAGTTTTAGGTTTACAGAATAGACAACAAGCAACTCCTTATTGGCTTCAAATAGCAGATACTATGGCAGATGTTGAAGAAATGCTGGAAAACGAATAAGATCGCCATAAAAGATACGCTGACCCCAAGTTTTGAAGTAGACGAGCTCATCTTGGTTCCTATTCATGTCCTTAGTAAAGCCTGTCAAAGCATCACCGCTCAATTTATACCGGAGAGGGATGGTCCTTATAAAATCCTGAAGAAAATCAGTCCCACGTCATATGAACTTTTTGCAAAAGATGAGAACATCCCCTCAGGAAAATATCACGTCTCAGACCTTACCGCCTACGTCTCGTCAGAAGAAAGGCCTCCTCCAAACTTCATAATTTTCTCTTCAATTTCGAATGAACACACAAGGTCACTGATCAAGTCCATTCCTAGAATCAGTTCATCTCTATCTCGGCGACGTACACTGTATCAATGATGGTAAGTCGCCCAAGAATCAGTGTAATCTCAGCCTTTCTCGAATAGGTGCATTTTCACCTGTGACTGTTCGAAACACGGAGTTAGAAGAAATAGGCATCATGCTTTCAGGCCGAAGGATATCACTGCTCACTAAAGAAACTGCAGCAATGGTGTCTGTGATGAATATAACATCTATTTCATTCAATTTTCCTTAGATGGTTAAACAGCCTATCGGTGATTGCTAACTTAGCGGCATCCTGGCAGGTGAGTTGGGTCTTGGTGGCATTCTCACCTTGCAATCTTTTATAAAATGTCCCGATCTCCCACATCTATAATCTCAAAAAATGCATGATTTAACATTCACTTTGAATTTTTGAAGTTTGTAAGCCTCAGGAAAAACCTCTTTCGGCAAGGAGTACAAAGCTCAGCTGTTTTATTGAAAAAAAGATCCCTGAGCAAGAGAGGTTCGACAGGTCTCCAAATTCACAACAAGGGGGTGGGAATTCTGTACTCGTCGAGTCATCCGTTTAGATATTGCCGAAGGTGGAACGATTGATAATAATTCAGAAGAGCACCGCCCGTGAAAATATCTATAGAAGAGAGGCAAGTCACGATGTTGCAAAGAAGAGAGCGAGTCTGTGAGCGAAGAATCACCAACAAAACGAATTGCCTTTCTCTGAATAGAATCGAGAAGCCGCAATGAATATTTTGATGCCGAACTCCACACATGAGAACTGTATTCCAAGACAGGTCGTATCTGAGCCTTGTATATCATTAGAAACTGACGAGAACTGAAGTATTTCTTCGCACGAAATAGAAATCCAAGTTTCTGGGAAGCACCTTTAGCGATCGACTTTTCTTGAGAAGAGGACATTCCTGGCTTTTCGTAGCATTAAATTCCACCAAGTTCATGTTACCCCATTCTATTATTTTTACCATGTCGTCGTTAATTTTATTGACGTGAACGTTTCTTCGAATTTTTGTTTCTCGAGCTTGTATGGGGACTCTGGAAGAGAAACTGGTATGGAGAGTACTGTCGTCCGCAAAATTGACAAGATGTTTTCTCGATCAAATCATTGATATGAAGCAGAAACAAAGTGAGCACTAGAAATGAACCCTGTGGAACACCTGCATTTATTGGGAGAATACCAGAAACTCTTCAACAAAGCACAAAAGTGAGGAGGCAAACCATAAGACAGTTTAGGCAGTTTAGAAAGGAGACCACGATGCCAACTCGATCAAACGCTTTCGAAATATCGAGTGCAACAGCTATCGTTTCTCCGAATTCCTTGATTGAATGCTGCCAAATATGAGAAATATAAGCCAATAAGTCACTGGTTTGCCCGTTGATGACACAATCCGTATTGTCGATCAATAACTATTGCTGATTTCTCTAGATATTTGATAAGCTTCATATTGATTGCTTTTTTCCATGACTGTGGAAGTTATAGAAAGCAATACAATTGGTCTCTAATTACAAGGTATAAAGTTTTCTTCCCTTTTTTAGGAACTGGTTGAACTCTTGCTGTCCTCCAGGACTTAGGAAAAACACCCAAGTTATATGAAAGATTGAATAATTCGCAAAGTACTGGTGTCAATTCGGGGGCAAATGCTTTCAGGTCCATTAAATTATTTCCTATATTTTGTTGGTGAAAAATTATCTCAGGGATATGACTGTCGACAGACGTGATATTTGGGGGTCTTTTCCCGATGAGTCCAGAGTAGAATTTCCAGCAAACATATTTGCAAATTCATTTGCATTTTGTTGGGCAGTGGTGGCTAGTGATCCATCTTTGGTTAAAGGGGGAAATGAATTAAAAGTTAAATTTTTGGCGACAGCTTTAGCTAATGACCAAAACGAATGAGAACCGTTTGGACATTCAACAAGTTTTGAACGAATTTTCTGATTATATGCTTCTTTAGCAGCTTCAATTGTTGCACTACACATATTTCTTGCGTTAACATACTCAGATCTCGTCTCCAAACTGGGGTCTTGGCGCCAGCGATTGAATGCCGTTTGTTTCGATGTGACAGCCTTAGAGCAGCTTTTATTGAACCATGGTTTCTCAGATTTTGGTCTCTTTGTACTACTTGGAATGAATGTTTCCATTCCCAGAATAATCGTATCAGAGATTTCTTGAGCACATAGAGTGGTATTGTTTATATTTACCTAAAATGTGCACTATTAGCAGATCCGCTCGAAGACCAGCGCAATGTTTATGGCTCCTGATGTAGTTTTGATGAAATTAATGCAATAAACTTTTTTACTTTCAGAACGGATTTTATCTTACTTGTTGACAAAAACTGTCATTCAACTATTTCATATATAAATACAAAGTGATTTATAATTCTAAACAATAAACCCCAACATTCTCCCCCCTGTATTCAGACAACGAACTAGTCTTGAATACATCCTTCCAGAAACTGAATTGGGCACAGCTTGGCAACAGGGCGGCGATAAATGCTGTCTTGAATCTTGATATCTACAACTCGTACTCTGCCATCCTTTCCGGGGTGCACTTCAACAATTTTACCCAATGGCCAATTGTTTCTTGGTAGTTTGTTATCCATGACTATCACAATTTCTCCTTTTTGTAGATTTTTCTTCTCTTGGAACCATGTAGACCTTCTAGTGAGTGTTGGTAAATATTCTCTTAGCCAACGGTTCCAGAAATTTTCCGCAAGTTGTTGTGAAAATTGCCAATGTTTTTTCAGGTTGAAATTCATTTCATTGACGTCGAAGGTTATAGGTGGCTTTGCTATACTAGATGTTCCTATGAGGAAATGATTCGGTGTAAGACTTTCAACATCATCCCCATCCGAAGAGACATATGTAAGAGGCCTACTGTTCACGGTATGTTCCACTTCGGCTAGTAACGTCAGGAGCACTTCTTGTCTGGGTGATTTCTCTTTTAAAATTTTCTTCAATCCATCCTTGACCGATCGTACCATACGCTCCCAAACTCCCCCCATGTGTGGGCTCCCTGGTGGAATGAATTTCCAATCAATTTCTTGGCAAACCATCTTCCTCTTGATCAAGTTTTCGTCCAATTCCCTGATGACTTCTTTCAACTCTTTATTTGCTGAGGTAAGGTTCGAACCGTTGTCACTCCAAATTGATAAAGGCTGACCTCTTCTAGAAATGAATCTTCTGATCGCTAAGATCGCTGAATCTGTGGTAAGAGATTCAGCGAGTTCTATATGGATAGCTCTTATTGAAAGGCATGTAAAGATTACCCCATATCTTTTTTCTTTCCTGCGTCCAATTGAAACTTCCATAGGTCCGAAATAATCCATACCTGTGTATGTGAATGCTCTAGGTGGTCTTTGAAGTCGTTGTTCAGGAATTTGTCCCATTACAGGAACTTGAGGTCTTCTTCTCCTTAACTGACAAAAATTGCAAAATTTTATTGTTTTTGTTACCAATTTTCTCGCTTGTAATATCCAAAATCTTTGTCTTATTTCGTTCAAAGTCAACTGTAGACCTGAATGATTGTTCTTTGAATGGTAAAATTGAACAAGTAATTTTGTATATGCATGCTTGTTATCGAGAATGATTGGTCTTTTTGTCTGTGGCGGAAGTTCTGTGGAGTTATCTGTTCTTCCTCCCAAACAAATTACATCATTTTCTAAATATGGGGACAGTTGATAAAGTTTGCTGGATTTTTGTACAGGTTTGTTTTTCATCAAAAGACGGCGTTCTTCTGAGAAACAATCCTCTTGTACTTTCCTGTTCCAAATATTTTCTGCTCTCTTCAATTCTTCAATTGTTAATTCCTGCTTTCGTAAGTTTTTTCCAAGTTGCTTGATGTTATGTTGGAATCTGAAAACATAAGCTGTACTCCTTATCAGCTTCATGTAGTCAGAAAATCTTGTGATGTCGGGTAGGTACTATATTTTCTCCGGAACTATTAATAAAATAAATTCATTTTTGAGTTCGAAGGTTTCTGGATTTTCTAAAATTACTTTGTCTTCATCTCTTTTTGTTTCTTCTTTCGGCCAGAATTCTTCATTGTAATATAAAAATTCAGGACCTTGAAACCATTGACTACTTATCTGTAGATTTATCTCCTTGGTATCTCTTGTAGCCTCATCTGCTATGTTCATATTGGTGGGAATCCAATGCCAGTCAGGGATTCTCGTATTCTCCTGAATTTCGCCCACTCGATGTGTGATGAATGTTTTGAAAATTCTTGGTTCTGATCTCAGCCAACATAAAACAGTTTTTGAATCGGTCCAAAAGTATGTTTGATTCACCATGAATGAGTGTTCTTTTCGTATAGTACTTGCCAATCTCGAACCCATTACAGCGGCCTGAAGTTCTAAGCGTGGAATTGTTATAGGTTTCAGCGGTGCTACTTGCGTCCTTGCCATAACCAGAGAGACTTGAATTTTTTTGTACTTCTCAAATCTGAAATAGCCTACTGCTGAAAACGCCTGCTCGCTTCCATCGCAGAAGATGTGGAGCTGTAAATTAAAATCAGAAATGAAATTTAATGCATAACACCTCGGTATCTTCAATTCCTCGATCTTCTTGAATGCATCAATCCATCTTCTCCATTTAATGTTCTGATTGTGTGTTATTTCATCATCCCAACCTATGCCACTTCTCCATATATCTTGCAGAAGAATTTTTGCTCTGATGACATGGTGTGCGAGTAGTCCTAGAGGATCATAAAAAGACATTACCGTTTTGAGAATTTCTCTTTTTGTTGGATTTCTTGCTTCTGAAAACATTTTTGCAATCTTGATGGAATTTAACGAGAAAGTCAAATGGTCGGATGATGGAATCCACTTCAATCCTAGAATTCTCTGTGACATATTGTTGCTTTCTTCCAGAAGTTTCTCATCACCTCTTAGTTCTTCCGGAATATGCCTATAAACTTCATTAGAATTGCATACCCAACTCCTGAGTTCGAACCCTCCGTTTTCATGGATGAAAATGACCTCTTTTATGAGACGAACACCTTCTTCTTCCGTGGACACACTGTCAAGATAATCGTCCATATAGTGCCTGTTGAGTATTCCATCCACAGCTTGAGGATATTCATTCTGAAACTCTAATGCATTTCGATTCTTGATATATTGCGCCGAAAAAGGTGAACCAACAGAACCAAAAATCATCACTTTCATTTCGTAGGTGCTGGGCTCTTCATTGGGATTGGCTCTCCAGAGAAATCGTTGTCCACTACGATCTTCTTTCCTGATGACGATCCTATGGAACATATCCCGTATATCTGCCGAGAAAGCTATATCTTTCTCTCTGAATTTGAATATAATACCTACCAGAGAATTTAATAGGTCAGGTCCCCTGAGTAAAAAGTCATTTAAACACTTTCCTTCCACCTTAGCAGCCGCATCAAAGACGAACCTCATCTTGCCAGGTTTGTTCTCATTCACGACTCCGAAATGTGGTAAATACCATACCTTACTTGATCCTTTCTCTTCATCTGCCACTTTCTCTGCGTAGTCTTTGTCCAAATATTCTTGTATTTTTTGCCTATATCTGGTAGCAAATTCAAAATCCCTTTCCATTCTTCTTTCTATATACTGAAGTCTTTGAAATGCCTTATTCTTACTTTCTGGTAAGTTTGCACTATCTTCTTTCCATAATAAACCAGTTTCCCACCGCTTTCCATCACCTATTCTTCTTGAAACTGATTCAATGATCTCTATTGCTCTTTTATCTTCTGAACTCATTAACCTAGCTTCAGAAATCTTGACTCCAAAAGTTTCCGTTGAAAAATAATTCTTCACTTCTTCATGTAATTCTTCATCACAGCTCATTGGATTATGGAAAATGTGAAGAACAATATTGTCATCCACCCTACTTCTGAATTGTCTCAAATTCCCATGTGCTATCCAACCCAGTTTTGTATTCGACAATGCAGGAGAATTCTTCGGACCCTCGATTACTTCTCGGCTAGTGATGAGATCCCAGTTGTCTTGTCCTATCAATAGCTGCGGTTTTGCTTCAATCATACTTGCAAAGTCGATATGTCTCAGATGACTCCATTTTTCTTTCATTCTTCTTCCATCAACCGTCTGTCTAGGAAGATCCAAGTCTTTCACTGTAAAAACATTTTCCATCCTATAAAATATGCTCCTATCCTTGTTTGCGATTTCAAAATTGACTTTTCTTGAGAATAATCTCCTACATGTATCTTTATGAGTCCACTTCAAACCTAATTCTGTTTCTTCTCCAACTATGTTTAACTTATCCGCTAAATCTTGATCTAGAAGAGTAACCGTCGAAGCTTCATCAAATAACGCATAAATCTCAAGTTATTTTCGGCAAGATTTCATTATGACAGGTGCGATTTTTAATAAAATTTCCGTACCGAGTAATTTTGTTGTATGAGCAACTACTTGCAGACTTTCGATGTCTTTTTCCTCTTTATCTTTATCAAATGCAATATTATGAAGACTTATATGATGTATTTTTTCACAGTTGTTCACCCCACATTTCTTTTTATTTCGACAAAATTTGATTTTATGAGATGTTCCCAAACAAGAAAAGCATACACCATTACTTTTGATAAAATCCCATTTTTTATCTATTGAGAGATCCAAAAAAGTTTTGCATTTATCTATCGAATGTTCCTCTTTACACATAATACATTTTTTACCTGAAGAACTCTTTTCTTGTGAAGTGACAAGAGCAGTTTTGAATCTCTCTTTTGAATGTTGCTTACCAAACGGTTGACTTTGTGAAGGCTTACCCACATTCATTGATTGAGCGTAGCTTGCTGCCTCTGACTTTCTCCATATCCAGTCCCTGAATTGTCCTAAAGAGCTCCTACCATTTCTCTCGAGTACCTTTTCACCCCATGAAAGCTGCATATTATAGGGTAACTTTTGTAAAATCTCTTCCAGAAGTTGTGGACATTCTAGATAATTCTGCATTTCCATGGTTTCCAGGGTTACAACCAGATTTGACACATCTTCAGCAAAATGGGTTAAAGACCTGAAATCATTATTTTTCATTATAGGAAAGTTTTTGGCTTTACTGACCAGACTCTTCACAATCAAATCTGCTCGACCATATCTACTAATCAAAATATCGATAATCGGTTTGATTTTTGAAGTAGATAACAATAGTCCCTCAACTGACCGTCTAGCATCCCCTTTCAAGGCTTTTCTCAACCTACACATATTTTCCTCATCGGTCAATCCCAATAAGTGAGTTGTTGAAAGAAATTGTTGATAAAAACTTGGCCACTCGGTAGTTTCGCCAGAAAAATTTGGTAAATCTTTGTCGATTGATTGTCTTGCCAGTAACTGCTTTATTTCTGCACCTGACACTCCTTCATTCTCCCTATATTGTTTTCGCCTTGCCCCAGTACTATTTTCAAGATGAGACCTATTACTATTATTGTCATATTGACTTTTGTGGAACGACCTCTTACCTGACGTTTGTTTGACACTTCCGTCGATATCTTGCAACCAATTATGCACTTTCACTTTAGAATCAACAGATGTAATCTCGTCATCTTCGGATTGGTGTGAATTACTAACTCCAAAATCATATTCCTCGCTCAACCTAGCTTTCTCTATTGCCAACCTATTTTCAATAATTTGCTTTTCCATTTCGAATTGCTTAGACAACAGTGAAGCAATTTGTTCATCAGCTCTTACCTGTGCCTCCATCAATTTTCTTTTATAAATACTTGCATTGGACTTCACTGATAAAGACGCTAAAACTGATTTGGATGATCCACTATCATGTTTCCTACTACTGTTGGACGGGACTACAGATATCTTGTCTTCCGTGGCATCTCGTTCAACATGTTTAACTCCTCTTTCATCTTTGACGGTGGACTCCCTTATACAACCAACACTTTTTGCTCTAGCAGTCTTGCTACGTGTTTCCATTTGCCGTTCTCTAGGCTGAAGGACCAGCACAATGTTTATATTTACCTAAAATGTGCACTATTAGCAGATCCGCTCGAAGACCAGCACAATGTTTATATTTACCTAAAATGTGCACTATTAGCAGATCCGCTCGAAGACCAGCGCAATGTTTATGGCTCCTGATGTAGTTTTGATAAAATTAATGCAATAAACTTTTTTACTTTCAGAACGGATTTTATTTCTTACTTGTTGACAAAAACTGTCATTCAACTATTTCATATATAAATACAAAGTGATTTATAATTCTAAACAATAAACCCCAACAGGGATCACTAGATGAAAAACAGACCCTTCTCCCGAGGAAAATCAGAGAAAAAAATTCGAAAACCGTCCCAGCTTGCTGATTTGTATTGCCACACATGACGTGCGGATAACTTACCACTCATTGGAGCCAAATACGAACAAGTTGTTGAAATCAAAGTGTGATCAGAATCACCCAAGGGGGAGTGAATTTTGATCAGATAAATAACATGATGAGTTGTAAGAAACAATGCCAGTGTATTGGCAAGTTGGTTAGTAATAGCAAATGCCTCTGCATGTCGTCCTCTTTCATTTGTTCTATTCAAGAATTCAAGCTATGAAGAATTGTACATTAAAAAATCACCCAATATGGTGACCTCAGCAGTTGGATGGTTTTCTTTGATGAAGTCGATTTTTTCCGATAGAAATTCGAATAGTCCTTCAAAAGATTCATTGTTAGGTGATAAATAAAGACAACAGACAAATTTAGTTTGTTGGTGATTGACAAGCTTAAACCACATCCCGTCAAAATCTTTCAGCCCTTCTTCGCGTTAGCACGAATAATCATTCCTAGGGTATAGACAAACTTCACCTTCGAAACGAAAGCGAGAATAAAATTCATAACGTGGACAAAGCACTTACTTTACATACTTTATTCGTATATATTTTGAGTTTCAGTTAGAATAAAAATGTCAGGTTTTTCGGTTTGCAGAAGGTGATACATTGATATTTTTATTCATTCCCCGACTATTACAATAATCGATTCTCAATACTCTCGATGAAGTTTCCCCCCGAGTATCTCCCACCTGGCAATGGGGAGGTATTTTACTCTAGGAGACATTATCATCATTTTTCAAATTCAATAGTTGCGAAAAACCGGAAATATCAACCACATACTGAAACGTGAATTAACACTTCACAGCACATATAGGTGGTATGGTGGTATCTCACTGAGCGATGGTAAGACCATCTTCCACCTAGGTTATCCTTTTAGTCGCCTTCTACGACAGGCAGAATCTACCCCAGGGCTATTCGAATCCGACCCCATACAGAGACATTCTCGAAGATTAAAAATAAGAATGGGATAAAGCATACAGTGAATTGAATATGGTAAAATGGTTGTACTTATCTCCAAATAGTGTCAGATGTCAAATTAAATGTCAAACTTGAAAATGTCTTGTATTCTTCTTATTTCCAGTAATCATTTTATCACTGAATATTTAATAAAAATTGTTGAAATTTTGAATTTTAATCCGTACTGACATTGACATTGTTTTGTTCATGTTGATAATCGGTATTTCCCCTGCTCATCATTATATCATTACCCTGACTCAATATAGTGTGATACTCATCAATATGACTTTTTCTCTCGGTTTGTGTCATATATTAAGATCATTAGTACTTCATTTCGTGGATTTCAAAACTAGGTTGGTAACAAATTTCACATCGTAACAGTCTCTTAAACCTAGCTCTCTCCTAAGATCAATGATGATGCAATATCTCGTTAACGGTTTCTTAAGACTTGATCAGACAGAGAGGATGGTGTTGACACTGTTACACAAGGTTCGAGAATCCGATAAGGAGAATTTTAAACTGAAAGCAATCATGCATGTATTCTGTATTCCATACAGATAAAAGAGGATTAGTTGAAATTAATTGCATATTTGCATTATTATGGAATATAGTGATCCCAAATAAACCTATATCCACTTTGCATAGGCAAAATGCTAGGGAAGGTGAATTTAGGTGTGAAGTGAAGGTTGATGACAAACGAGGTGTTTTATGAGTTTTATTCTGAAAAACGGTGCAATATAGCCCGAACGAAGAGAAGCGCCGCATTTAAATAGTAGATTATACCAAGAGTGAATAATGATAGCTATTATTCTCGAGGAATTTTTACAAACGAGCCGCGTCAACGGTGAGAAAGTAATATTCCGAGAGAATAATGGTCATTACCGCGAGTAGTATACTCTTCTTTATTAACGACTAATGTATTTATCATAAATAAATGACTCTTCAGTTTCATTCATCTCAATACAAATACACAAACACTACCTACGCGTTCGACACAGACACTTTGGAGTTTGGTTATATCGTTTCCATTATAATATTCAATTCGAGAAAATTTGTGAAGGAACTACAAGAGGGAATAAAGACTTTTACTATTAATCCTTCGCCATAATTCCCTAAGGAAATAATATATAGTCTTATACTGCAGAAACCATAAGTATAATACTTAACATTATGTATTAGTAGTATAACTACTTTTCTTCGGGCTTGAAGGCCGTCGTTCTTTGGAATTTCTTCCTGACGTTTCGCTAGCGCGAGTTGCCAGCTTCTTTAGAGGCTTATTCATCTCCGATGACTAAACAGTTCGATTTCTCAAGGCGTATTTATATTGATGCAGGTAGTCTGGAGTGTTAATTACTTCTGTCGGGTTCGGGGAATAATCATCATTATTAGTTGCCGCACTACCTGCTGTGATTTCATTAGTTATTCTTGATTTCTTCAGAATCGGATTCCAAATTCTGTTTAGAGTCAACGCTTCTTAATTTCTATTAAAATTGTCCGCATGATTTTGGATCTCTATTGCCTCCCGTACCAGTCGGCTATGGTAACCCTGGTTGAGGGCAATCAGTGTTGCATTTTCGAACAGAATCCTGTGGTCGCCCTCACTCAATGCGTGTTCCGCCACCGCCGATTTGTCGGTTTCGCCCCAGCCTGCAGTTCCTTTGATGCTCTTTGAGCCTTGTACCCATGGATCTTTTCGTGGTACCGCTGTAAACCTTCCCACAGGTGCACGGTATGCGATAAACCCCTGCCGCTGACAGTGGGTCTCTTTTGTCTTTAGCCGACCTGAGGCTTGGTCGGCTTGAAAACCGTTTTTATGTTATATAAAGAGTTTTCCAATTCTGTCAGTGACCCTCGGGATATATGGCAGATATGCATTCGCAACTACCTGAGAGTCCTCCCTGTTATGAACCGTGGGACTCTTCGGTTTCATGGCCCTGTTGATCTCAGATACACTGTACCCATTCGCTTCAAGGTCACTTGAAGATGTTCCAGTTCCTGCTCTAGATGTTCTGGTTCACAAATTCTTCGAGCACGTTCAATTAGGGTAGATATGACTCCTCTGTTTTGACTGGGATGGTGGTTCGATAGTGCGTGCAGGTACCTATCCGTGTGCGTGGGTTTTCGGTATACTTTGTGGGTTAGTCTAGCGCCACATCGTTCGATCAGAACATCTAAGAATGCTATCTGGGGGTTCTGTTCGGTTTCCATGGTGAATTTGATGCTGGGGTGTTGAGCGTTTAGGTGGTCCAGAAAAAGGTTCAGAGCGTCCCTTCCATGTTTCCAGACGACGAAGGTGTCATCCACGTAGCGTAGCCACAAGGTCGGCTTCAAATCAAAGGCGTCGATTGCCTTCTCTTCAAACCGTTCCATGAAGAAGTTGGCTATCACTGGGCTCAGTGGACTTCCCATCGCCACTCCATCCAATTGCTCATAGAAGTTTCCCCTCCATTGAAAGTAGCTTCCCGTAAGGCATGCTCTAAAAAGTCCGACGATATCACTTGGGAACAGGCAGGCTATCTCCCTCAGAGAGTCTTTCAGTGGGACGTTGGTAAACAAGGACACAACATCGAAGCTGACCATGATGTCTGTCGGTTCCAAGGTCAAGCCTTTAATTTTACCAACGAAGTCTGTTGAATCCTTGACGTAGGAATTTGTTCTTCCGACATGAGGCTGGAGGAGTGAGGCCAGATGTTTTGCCAAGTGATAGGTAGGTGAGCCTGGGGCATGTTGGGTTCATGCACCTTTGGAAGACCGTAGAGTCTGGGTGGAACGGCTTCAGTTCTGATAACGGTTTTCTGTATGGTTTCCGACAGTGAGGACGACTTGATGAGTTTATTTACATTCCTCTACCTTGATTGTGTCGGGTCCCTTCTAAATTTGCGGTAGTTCGTGGGTTCTAGGAGTTCTTCAATCTTGCTATTATATTCCTCCGTTTTCAGAAGGACCGTGGCGTTTCCTTTGTCCGCTGGAAGGATCGTGATACCCTCATCAGAATTCAAGCTTCGCAAGGCTGCAATCTCTCTTTTTGTGATATTGCATTTTGGTGGCCGTGCCTTGCTTAGAATGTTCGCTGTCACAATCCTGATTTCTTCCGCTTTCTCATCTGGTAAGTTCCTGATTGCCGCTTCCGTATTGGCGATAATTTCTTCGTTTGGTATCTGCCGCGGGATGACCGCGAAATTACCGCCTCGTGCTAATACCGACATTTCGTCTTCGGTGAGAACCCGGTCTGTTCGGTTTATTACTACCCTGGACAAGTCTGAGCGTGGGACGGTAGAGATTCTTGTCTTGTTCAGTTTGTCGAACTTCACTTTGTGGTTTTCACTCACTCTGTCCCGTTCATTTCTTACTTTTGAGTAAGATATGTTCCTTCATATTTCAGAAAAAAAAGACAAAATCTGCCTTTTTCTGCAAAATAAATATTACCATCAGAACGCACGTTTCTATTCGTCAAGTACTATTTACATATAATTCTGCTTTCTCCAACTTTTTTTTAGAAAAACCATTGTGAAACTTGAACCGAAATTTACGTTAACGAAATTTTCGGTCTGGATTTTTTTTGTGGGAAGCTGTTATTAAGAGAGTGGAGCGGGACAAATATTCTCAATCAGATCCTGAAAATTTGATAAGAAATTATTGTTATCATTCGACGTTTGAGGGTTGACGTTCGTCAGCTGGTTAATGAAAACGAACAATCAGATCAAGCTTGTTGATGAGTGTGGTGTACGGCATAAATAGTTCCATATTTCGTCCATATAATTAGTTGGTCGACGGATAACACACTGTACACTTTTTATATCAGTACCGTAGATTTTTCAAAACAATATTTATACACGATATGATCATTCGTAACATGAAATTCATTTATGTTTGCGTGTATTTATGAGCGGTTTTAGATGGACACCGATATCGAAATGATTATGGTTCATTAATAATGAAGTAACCTAATATCACAACGGTCAATAACAAGCTATGGCACGTGAAAATGGATTACTGTCATAGCGCACTGCACAGCGAAACTAACTATATATATTGTGGGGGCAATTCAAAAAAATTAAATTGTATTGTTACACCATTGACGAATAAGAATTTCAAGTTTATGTTCTGGTCTACCTTTGAAAATGAATTCAAAAGAGTAAAATACTAGACATTTTCCACAACATGAAAGTGCATGAACCCAAGTCAATCAATGTATCTCTGTGAATGTTGCGGCCTGATCGAGAAGAAGTTTTTTCATGAAAAACTTTTATATGTCATATTCCCCTACATCACAAAATTGAAAATTATTGGTTTAATTCCTTCAATTCAAACACTGCATACGGGGCATAGGAAAAAATCCTCGAGGCATTGGATGCATTTGTAGGCCTATCAGAGGGCAAAATTGAAGAAACCAAACCTGTTCTTTTCAATTATATTCGAGTGATGTAAGGCCTGTAAGTATTTCTGAAGGAAAGTAATGAAGATGAAAAATGTGCGAGACTATGCAAATATAATTAATCTTATTATTATTATTTGTATTTATGATTTCAGATCAGAGTTGTTTCCATCAATCTTGGAGTGCCACAAGGACTTTTTTCTGAAGACAACGAACTTATGACCACGCCCTACCAACAGAGGACGCCATTATTCCTCCATATGCTTAGCGCATCGTACATGGGTCAACTTTTTTTCAGGCTTTGGAGCCGATGCAAGAGCTTCCATCGCCTAGAGATTGGGGCTGAAAACGATGCTGCAATTGTTCAAGATGGGAAGTCAACTGTCGCAATCTCTCAATTGGCGCAAAGGAGAGCATTTCTACTACTGGCTGCAAGTGCGCTACTGAGTGTCGCGGCGGCTGTGGATTACTCAAAAAGGATATTGCTTGTGGGGAGAGGTGCAGATGTAAGTGTCCGATAAGTAATATTCTTTCAAACTTTAGAGGTTTTATGTCAGTATTCTAACTTCAAATATTGATGTTTTCTTGGAAGTGTAGTTGTGAGCACGTCCGCCTATCGAGCGGAAGACCTGGATTCGATTACCTGCTGGACCATCGTGCTGGGATTCACACGTTGAAAGTTAAAGCCTTGTTGATCCATCTCTTGCACGAGTTTCAACTTCTGAGGGTTGAAGTTCGTCAGCTGGTTAAACAAAAAAACCAAAACCATACAAGAATATTCAAGAAACAAACAGAGATTCAAGTAACTAGCTGTTTTGCGTGATTTAGATAGGTATGTGAGTTTCTCGAACTAACTCCTAGCTGTCAGTATTCATAAAAAAATATAATGATATGATTATATAAATATAGTGAAATAGATGTCTTATCCCGCTGAATACGATTGTATTATTCAGGTTTTCATCAATTGTTTTATGAGAGAGACAGAGAGGAAGATAGGGAGTCAGGAAGGAAGGAGAGCGCGCACTTGTTGTCATATCATGCCGCAATATGGCCGCAAAAAGTCCGGTGACACTACAACTCTCCGTTCCTGAAATCTGGTGATAAGGTTACCATGTTCGACAGGGAGCCCCGTGCGCTCCTTGTGGTGCAAGGCCAAAGCTCCACGTGCTGAACAAGCTACTAGAGAAGGCATGACGAATGAAACAGAGCTAGGTGATTCAAATTTGAATTGAAATCCATTTTTCGAAATCAGGACCCTCCTTAAGGCTCCGAGGACCCTCGAAAAGACTCTACTATGAGTAAGTAAATATGAGTGAATGATCGATTACGACTACTTTAAAACGAATGCATCATTGTATCGGCCTTGATTGCCGAGATATAGCTGCTTCCAAGCTGAGGGGTAGAATATTTTTAAGGGGTTGAGGAGGGGTGACTGCACAGGGGTAACGGGTGGCAGCTATCCTGAAAATGACTTTAGGGGTTCATAGAACTTTCGTACAAAGAGGCGTTCCTTGATCATTTTTGTAAGGTTGTTGCCGTTAACTTCCCAACTACTACCAGAATTCACTGATGGCAGATCCTCTTCAACTTCAAACCCTGGACGCTTATATAGACATTTTCATCGGCGAAATACTATTTAGCGCTTATGAATTTATTTGGTTTGTCATTGAACAAATTATTGATCTGGTTTGCAAATGACCTATTTCGCTGGACTGGACATTGATCATGAATTTGTTTCAACGGATTGTTGACTGAAGTATACGACTAGCCAAGTTGGATGGAGCCGGATTTCATAAATCCATATTGGATGGCCCATGGATTTGGAACTACAGGCAGGCTTCTCATCTCTTCTCGGTGGTGAAATCTCTTTAGATATGGGGAGTATTTCACATAAAAAGGAAAAATGACACTCAACATTCATACATTTCTCTTATTAATTCATTTTCAATCACGACTTCAGAAAAAATAATAATAGACGAATATGCCAGTAATAACAATCACCTACGTATTTTCACAACAAGGACTCAACCTTACCATGCATTCACATTCTTCAGCAGAAACAATGAATTGAATTGTGTCATAACCAAGATCTTGAAAATATTTCAATAAAAAAGTTGGGTGGTAATTTCTAATGACCCGATGTGAAATATTTTTCGAATCAAATCTTCGAACTGATTGTTTATGATTTGTCAGCAAAAAATTTTGCATGATTATTTATTTTTTCATTCCAGAAATAACTTTTTTGAATAAAAATTGGTAAAATAATCAAGAAGTATTGAAAAAAGGGTTTGAAAATCATTCACTAGATGAAGGAAGTACAATCTGACCCTTTCAATTAGTGACTTCATAGAAAAAATACTGCATTATTCTGCATCTTTTATCTTTTTCTTCACACTTTTTCTCATCACTTCTAGTTGAGACAAAATACTGTCAAAATATCACAATTATATATAACGTCTTTCCTCACTCACTCAACACATGATAATCTCAATAAACTCAAAATAACATATTGCAATTACTATAATGGACCCATGAAAAATAAGTCAAATTCCCTCACTATTTTTGTTGAATAATTCGAGTTTTCAATGATGCAGAATATTCCATATTGCTTATTAGATAAAAATGCAGGCATATGAAATTTATGAATTACTTTTCGGGGAGAGATCTCTAGTTCCAGATCATTGATTGTTGGAAATCAAATAGCATCTTTGAGGAACCAGTTGAACATGATTAATAACGTGTCTTAACACGAAACTGTTTTATATATCATATGAACAACTGTCAATCATTAAAAGCATCAATTGTAATACTATATACACTAATTTTCATTAGAAGTATCAATAGAAATATTCCACTCCACTCATTTCAGACATCTTCCATATCCTTTCCAAAATAACTGTCAATTAACACTTTGGATAACACGCAATTCTTCCAGGACAACCTCCCTATTTTCGACGGTTCAGACACAAACTTCTTCCATATTTTCGACCTTATTTCGACCCTTCTTGTGACACAACATTGTTTATTATCTGAACTTCATTGTTATTTAAAAACAATTTCAGGCTACTAGTTTCTTAACCTACCACAAAGGAGACGAATAAAGGAATCTACTTTTAAAATGCTGTCTGCGGACGCTTACATCTCAAACACTTCGGTTGATATGGATCGCGCCTGACCGCCACCCTTGAAAGATATTTGTCAAAACTCAAATTTCTGACATTTACAAGAAGCGAACATTGAAATGGAACTAGAAGAGACTATTTGTAAAAGTTTTGAAAACGAAAGCGGATTTGGTACCCGAAACGTCAATATTGCATTTATTTGATAGCCAAATTTGAGGCAAGAAAAAATGACTACCCACACAACATACGGACATCCAGTGGATATCTGATGGATATCTGTTAAGGATATTTTGGACATCCGATGGACGTACAGTTTTTATCCAAAGAATATTCAATGGACGTTCAATGAACATTCTTAGGCCACCAACCTGTACGTCCATAAAATATCCTTCATGGATATCCATGAGATATCCATTACGGACATCCATAAGATTTTTTTCATGGATACCCATAAGATAACCGAGGTGATTTTAGCTCCCGGCCGGCCAGCTCCAAGCGCCACTTTTCCACCACGGTCTGATATTTTCATAAATTCGATTTCCGCTTGTTTTGGTCGAAGTACCGGCATTCTTTTCAAATTCTGATACTACCTATTGAAAAGTATCAACTGATAACGAAAAAAATTCAATTGGACTCTTTTTTTCCACAGTAGATCAATTATTCCTGAAGCTCACATGTAAGAAGTATATTTTAGATTGTGATACAATTAATTTGCTAAGAGGATGTGAACTTAATCCAAAACAAGTAATTTTTATAGAATAATCGAAGGCTAGCTACTGAAGGGCACTGTTAACTGCCTTTGAGGCCCTGCTTTCTGGCTTTGGGATTAGGCGGCCACGAACAAAAAAATCAGCTGATAAAATATAAAGGATTATTCAATCAAAAATTTTCGTTTCAATATATTTCCTTACTCCGAGGGCCCGCTTCATGAACCAAAATATAGATTTTAATGAGAAGAGACCACGTGTCAATATTTATTATTTTTGAGGATGAGAACGACGGCCACGAAAAAAAATCAGCTAACTATTCAGAGGAATGAAGAGTATTCAAAAAAAAATTTTTTCACATAAAACTCTTTCACAGAGAAAGCTGCATGAATCGAAAAGTATCATATTCATGGCGCTCGACCAAATTTCAATATTTTTTTCTGGGGTTGTGAATAGGAGGCCATGAACGGAAAAAGGTTGATTATATAGAGGAAAGAAAGGAGTATCGAGGCAAAAATTTTCATTTACATATATCATCTCCGAAGGGCCAGCTCCATGAATCGAAATGTGTCATCATATTCATGGCGCTCGACCAAATTTCAATATTTTTTTCTGGGGTTGTGAATAGGCGGCCATGAACGGAAAAAGGTTGATTATATAGAGGAAAGAAAGGAGTATCGAGGCAAAAATTTTCATTTACATATATCATCTCCGAAGGGCCAGCTCCTTGAATCGAAATGTGTCGTCATATTCATGGCGCTCGACCAAATTTCAATATTTTTTTCTGGGATTGTGAATATTACATAAATAGGGTGATTATATAGAGAAAAGGAAGGAGTATTCAGGAAAAAAAATTCATTCACATATATCTCTTCCAAAGGGCCAGCTTAAAATCAAATGTGTAAGTCTTGATACATAATGATCGTGAACTTAATCACTGAAAATACTAAACAGATATTGAAAATACTGAAAATCCCGGTGGCGGTATAAACCGAAAAGCAAAAGTCAAGTAATATAAATAATGCTTTTGAATAAAAGAAGAATTGGACGCAGTCGGTGCCCATTTTATTCCTATAGGTCTAAGTAGGGTTACCATAATATTTTAAGGCCAGATCCGGACAGGGGATATTCTGGGGGGGTACATTAGGAGGGTCCAGAAAAATTATGAAATATTTAACCCTAAGAGACACTGTTGCATATTATTTTCGAGGGAAAATTGTTCCTTGTTCCTTCTTTAAACTTTGTCCTGAAATTAAAAAACTATTAGAGAATGATAGTAGGTTATGCTTATAAATTGATGTCCTTCCGTTTTGAAATATTTTGGATAGTATCTAGTGATGTTGGTTTAAATAAACTTTTGCTAATTTTACTTGACTTAAATATATATATATATATATATATATATATATATATATATATATATATATATATATATATATATATATATTTGATCGGCTAGGCTTCCGCGGTCAGAAATGTGCTGGCTGGAACTTCCGGTTGATCCGCGTCTGGAAAGATTTACTTGTCGTCTACGTTTCGACTCCCATTTCGGAGCCATTTTCAAGACTTAGTGACCTTGCGTCTAGGTCTGAGTTGTCTCACTAGCTGGCTATCATCACTGGAGATCGAGGATAGAAGGTTGGTGGGATTTAAGGGTTCATTGGCAGGATCAGGTATCGGACGGTCGATGGGAGGTTCGAACGGATTGGTTCCCAAGTCGGAGTGAATAGAAGTATGTCGGACCAAAAGTGGTTTCCAGGTATTGGGGAGTCTTTGAGAATTGTTGGACTTCCTGATGAGAACAACAAGTCCAACAATTCTTTCACTCACACCGTCTACCGCAAACCAACCCATACAAACCGATACCTCAATGCCAAGTCTCATCATCACCCAGCACAATTGAATTCGGTTCTGAATTCTCTCATACATAGGTCCTTCAAACTCACCGATAACCACAATAGATCCAATGAAATGGAAAAGCTCAAATCCGCACTTACCCAGAACGATTTTTCCGATTCCCAAATCCACAAGTCTATTAAACTCCAGCAAACCCGAGATCTTCATCCTAGACCCCCGAAGGACGAACCTGAACGACAAAAAGCTTTCCTTCCATATATTCATGGCGTTACTGATAAAATAAGTCGAATTCTGACACGACATGACATCAAAACCATTTTCACAGCTAACAACCAAATATCCACCTACCTTCGAACACCCAAAGACACAATCCCCAATGAAACCCAAGGAATATATGAAATACCATGCTCTAACTGTCCCAGAACATACATCGGCCAGACCAACCGACGAGTGTCCTGTAGAGCATATGAACACGAACTAGCAGTCCGTAATTCTGACACAAACTCGGCATTATTCCAACATCATTTAGAAACAGGCCACAAAATAGATTTCAAAAACACCAAAACCGTTGCCACAGCCAAAACCCTCCAAACCAGAATTACCCGTGAAGCCATTGAAATCGAAAAACGTCCCAACTGTCTCAATAAACGCGACGATTCTCAAAGACTCCCCAATACCTGGAAACCACTTTTGGTCCGACATACTTCTATTCACTCCGACTTGGGAACCAATCCGTTCGAACCTCCCATCGACCGTCCGATACCTGATCCTGCCAATGAACCCTTAAATCCCACCAACCTTCTATCCTCGATCTCCAGTGATGATAGCCAGCTAGTGAGACAACTCAGACCTAGACGCAAGGTCACTAAGTCTTGAAAATGGCTCCGAAATGGGAGTCGAAACGTAGACGACAAGTAAATCTTTCCAGACGCGGATCAACCGGAAGTTCCAGCCAGCATATATATATATATATATATATATATATATATATATATATATATATATATATATATATATATATAAAGAGAAAGTTATTTGCTATGAAGCAAGATGAATCAGAAAACTGATAAATAGATTGTCAAATTCTCTGGTCTATCACAATTTGCATTCAATTCGAAATGCCCACCACAAGATAGCTAGCTATTTCTGGCTTTGGCCTTCATCAGCTGTGGGTTGGCATGGTCCTCGTATCGAAGACAAACTGTGATAGATATCCAGAGGATTTGAAATGAATCGTGCCTTTACGGCAAGCGACACATAAGTGGAACCACCTAGGGTGTAACACTCTAAGGAAATGCTGTCATAGTTTTCCGTCAGTGGTGAGTGACACTTCGCCACGAGGACCATGCCAACCCACAGCTGATGAAGGCCAAAGCCAGAAATAGCTAGCTATCTTGTGGTGGGCATTTCGAATTGAATGCAAATTGTGATAGACCAGAGAATTTGACAATCTATTTATATATATATATATATATGTTTCAGTGAAGGTTTTCACGGATGCTTGAGTATGCGAAATTGGTATTCTGGGAGTTTATCCGTTGATTTGTCGGTATTGACTTTCGACGTGAGCAGTAACATTCTTGAAAATGCCAACTGAGATGTTGGCGAAACGTCGAAAGTCAATACCGACAAATCAACGGATGAACTCACAGAATACCAATTTCGCATATATATATGTATATACATATATATATATATATATATAAGATGTCAAGTAAAATTAGCAGAAGTTTATTTAAACTAACATCACTAGATACTATCCAAAATATTTCAAAACGGAAAAACATCAATTTATAAGCATAACCTACTATCATTCTCTAATAGTTTTTTAATTTCAGGACAAAGTTTAAAGAAGGAACAAGGAACAATTTTTCCTCGAAAATAATATGCAACAGTGTCTCTTAGGGTTAAATATTTCATAATTTTTCCGAACCTTCCTAATGTACCCCCCAAGAATATCCCCTGTCCGGATCTGGCCTTAAAATATTATGGTAACCCTACTTAGACCTATAGAAATAAAATGGGCACCGACTGCGTCCAATTCTTCTTTTATTCAAAAGTATTATTTATATTACTTGACTTTTGCTTTTCGGTTTATACCGCCACCAGGATTTTCAGTATTTTCAATACCTGTTTAGTATTTTCAGTGATTAAGTTCACGATCATTATGTATCAAGACTTACACATTTGATTTTAAGCTGGCCCTTTGGAAGAGATATATGTGAATGAATTTTTTTTCCTGAATACTCCTTTCATTACTTTATGTAATCAGCCCATTTCCGTTCATGGCCGCCTATTCACAACCCCAGAAAAAAATATTGAAATTTGGTCGAACGCCATGAATATGATACTTTTCGTTTCATGGAGCTTTCTCTGTGAAAGAGTTTTATGTGAAAAATTTTTTTTCTGAATACTCTTCATTCCTCTGAATAGTTAGCTGATTTTTTTTCGTGGCCGTCGTTCTCATCCTCAAAAATAGTAAATATTGACACGTGGTCTCTTCTCATTAAAATCTATATTTTGGTTCATGAAGCGGGCCCTCGGAGTAAGGAAATATATTAAAACGAAAATTTTTGATTGAATAATCCTTTATATTCTATCAGCTGATTTTTTTGTTCGTGGCCGCCTAATCCCAAAGCCAGAAAGCAGGGCCTCAAAGGCAGTTAACAGTGCCCTTCAGTAGCTAGCCTTCGATTATTCTATAATAATTACTTGTTTTGGATTAAGTTCACATCCTCTTAGCAAATTAATTGTATCACAATCTAAAATATACTTCTTACATATGAGCTTCAGGAATAATTGATCTACTGTGGAAAAAAAAAAGTCCAATTGAATTTTTTTCGTTATCAGTTGATACTTTTCAATAGATAGTATCAGAATTTGAAAAGAATGCCAGTACTTCGACCAAAACGAGCGGAAATCGAATTTATGAAAATATCAGACCGTGGTGGAAAAGTGGCGTTTGGAGCTGGCCGGCCGGGAGCTAAAATCACCTCGGTCATAAGATATCCATCATGGATATCTACAAGATATACTTTATGGACATCCATGAGATATCCATCAAGAACGTCCATAAGATATCGTTCATAATTCTGCATAATTATTTGTGCAATTCGTTACAGAGAAACTAACCTAGCTTGAGACGTGAAAAAGTGCTGCACACTTCTTGGACATCGGATTATAGTCAGTAATATATCCTGTGATAAGGCACTCAATGTGACCGTATGTGGAATTTGAAATGTTCTGCTAGATTGGTTTCGCCGTATTTTAAAAAATTTAGACAAGCTAAGATATACTGTAGAGTGGTAGACAAACGATTAAAAAACTTATGTCGTTAATAAGATTTTTTTATTTTTATTTTCCTTACTTTTCAAACAAAATATTTGATATAGTTTAAATTTGAAAAATAGTTTGCCAAGAGTTCTCAACAGAAAAGTTATTGATGAATATTGCACAATGCACACCACAACGCACTCAGTTCAACGCACGGGTTGAGTGGAAGAGCGGAAATGAGTAACCTTCGAATTATTCGAGAGCTCATTGCCGAACTCCGCCTTTTTGTCACATTTATCATCTTGTAATAGATTGTTATGGACAGTTATGTGGTGAATAAAGTCATTTATTATTATTATTATTATTAATTTTTTCAAATCGACCCAACACCCAACGACTCTCAAAATTACGACATTTGACAGACGCCATAGACGGTTGCACGTCAGGAAACCTAGTTAAGGTGAGTTCACAATGCAGCGCTTTTGCATTTCGCGTCGCGCGTCACGTCTTCTGAGGTGACGCTGTATTCAAATATTATTTGAAAGAATAATAAGTTAAAATATATCAACTTTCTTGCTGGAATGTCCATGTAAATGCCAATTCGTAGGGTGTCACTGCGGAAGAAACATTAATTATTTATACAATAAATGTACGAAATGGTTGTCCATAATATATCCTTCATGGATATCCATCGTGGATATCCGAAAGGATATCCATTTTGTACATCCTATGGATATTTTTTACTGGGAATACTTTGGATATCCTATGGATATACAAAATTGGTCCAAGGCTATTCCGACATGAATTGGACGTCCATAGGCTATCGTGTGCTGTATGGTGATTGAACATGTTCCATTCAGAATGAACTTTACTTGAATTATAGCAGCAATTTTTCGGGGTAAATTTAAAATCTGCCCTTCTACACTTGTATCGATTCCTATATCAATTCCTATTTTTTCAGATTGTGGTAGGTTAAGAACCCAAAAAAACTAGAAGAAAGAATTTATCCTACACAAAATAATGACATTCAAACAGTACTAACGAACAAATAATTCTATCAATAAACTTATTGATTAGTTGAACATACTGTAATCATTTGATACACTGACTGAATGCAAATCAATATCTAATCAGTGTTTGAAAGTCATTATTACGTGGTGTATAAATCTTTCCGTAGTTTTATGGGTTTCTAATTTCCACACTCTGGAAAAATAAGTAAGTACTAATATTGGAATCTATACACATCTCAAATTTTCGACAAATGTAAATGACGGAAATATACATATACATATATTGTAATGAAATAATAAACTCCATCTTCCTTAATTACTTTCATTTCACCTCCCAACTAACAGACGTCTCGCCACGCCCCTGAATGAAATATTCTTTTCGGTGGAGCTGAGCGGTTTTTGTATATTTTTGAAAAAACGTGGTATTTCAATTCATCGTATATTTTTTGATTTGGAAAAGAAAAAAGTAAAAAAATTAATCATCAAATCTCTCATTCTCTCCACAAAAATACCTAAGTTCCTAATTTTTTTTGATGAACTCTCTCACTTCATTTTTTCGCGTGAATTGTGTCATAAATTCACGAGAGTAGTGAATTCGGCATAGTTTGGTAGCTATGTAAGACAATCTTAATAATTTCATTTAACTTTTTCGCTGAATATTTGAATTGCATTATCTGTGATTCTTGAGAGTTTTCACATTGACTCAACCTGCTACAAATAATTGTTACCTTTCAAAAGGTATGTATTCACTTCCTTGCATTATCCCATACTTTGTGAGGGAGTCCATGAATATAAAAAATTCGTCTTGTCGTATGTAAAATAATATATGAAATATATGAACATTTGAAAGAACGAAACAAATTTTTATCCAGTTATGACTCACCCAATATATCAGAAAACGGGTTTTCGATCAAAAGTTATTCGAAAAAGAAAAGCTACCGTCAAGACGAAATTTGCTACCAAGCTGAGGTTTTGTTGATATTTGAAATGTTGGATGGGTCTATTTTTCAACATTATTTTCTGCATCAGTTCTGAATCGCTTGGTATATACCCTTATAACCCCATACTATCGAAGTACTCTCATCAGCAGGAAAGCACTATATGTTGTTTCATTTGAAAAAATATAGTTTTCCACAAGAATATGTTTACCTCACTCGTATGATTTTTAATTCAGTAATATGTGAAAAGTACACACTTGAGTTTTGAACTACTATAGCCGAAGTCTTAATCGAAACGAGCAATAAATTGGCTATTTTTCAATCACCCTCTATTCAAACCGAATCATCAATAATGAATTATTAATAGGTTCGCATGTAGTGTCTAAAGTGTCGATATACCATCACATAAAAGACCTACTTGACTGAATGAGGTCAGACTATTGTTCACTTTGAATAATGGAAACAAATAGTAAAGAACTTTGCAGCCATCACAGTACGGAAGACCGTGCTGATTGAATATTCTCAAGAACCCGTGATTAAACGGAAACCCACCCATTATCCAAGTGGAATAATTTGAACAAATGAAGGTGCACTATAGCATTCAAGAGCATTATCGAGAAATTTCCTTTTCGGAGAGGAACAGCTTTTAGCCAATGGGATATACACATACATATATGATAGATATCTTTATACTATTATATATTATACTATATATATTATACTATATATATATAGTGTAGAGGTTAGCACATTCGCCTTTCAAGCGAAAGACCGGGGTTCCATTTTTTTAAAAACAATATACAGAATATACAGATAATTTCAGGGGCAGTTCAACCAGAACTCCACTTTTACATAGAGCTGGCAGCTGAAACCTATCCGACCACATTTCATAAATGTGCGTGCGTGTGTTCCTTGAAACTATCACTAATGAATATTCACGATCGTGGGTTCATTGGAGAATAATATGATTGATACAATTCAAATTGAAACTTTTCAGTACTACTGCTCTCAACTCCAAACTGATTTAAAATAACTTAATTTTTCTGTCAACTATTTCACTACTCATTTACTAGATCGCATCCACCAAAAGCTTCGCCTCTATTTCACTACTCATTCACTAGATCGCATCCACCAAAAGCTTCGCTTTTAGGACGGATCAAACTCGTAATCAGATGGATCTCCCCTCTCGAAAATATGACTTGCGCATTCGTCAAATACTTTAGGCAACCATATCATGTCACGTGCTGAACAAGCTACCAGACACTGCATGATGAATGAAACAAAGCTGGATGATTTTGAACACATATAAATCCATTTTCTGATATCAGGACCCATCTTGGTGGCCCAAGATTTTCCTTTGGGATCCCGAGGACCCTCGAAAAAAATTCAACTTTGAATAAAAGATCGATTCTCACCAACCGCATCATGCTATTGGCCTTGGTTGCCGATTTACAGCTGATATCAAGTTGTGAGATGAAATATTTCCAAAGGGGCTGTGGAGGGATAAGTACACGGGGTATTGGGTGAAAACTGTCCTAAAAATGACTTGAGGGGTCTATAGAACCTTCGTACAAAGTGACATTCCTCAATCATTTTTTGCAAGGTTGAACCTATAATTGGTAGTTAACATCCCCACTAAGGCTTGTGCCATTGAGGGTATACTCATTTTACAGCAAACACTTTATTTGGTGTGAATAAGAATAATTATCAGCGAATGCAACATGCTCCCAGTTCGAAATACTTATTTTTCAAGCATCCTGTTGTGATTCTTGAAAAATCTATGGCCCAGTTCATGAATTTAATGAAGAACTTATTGCAATTGATGAACATAAAACATATTCGCATTCTCATATCAGTTTCAACCTGAAATTCACCAGAATGCGAAGTGTGTTTCCTTGAAGAAATCCTGGCATCCACTAGGAATCCTGATTTGGTGTACACATTTTTCAGAGGTGAAACACCCCTCGCCAAAATGTACTTTTGGGAAAGACCCACTTTTTTTTCCTTACTTTCGTTATATACTCCTGCAAATGGGAAGCAAAAATGGCCTTTGCCGTTCAAAAGGTGGAATAATTCTTAGTTTGGGATATATTATTAGGTTAGGGACCATGATGAAAAATTCAAGTTTTCGACCTTGGAGGGGGTACGTACGAGCCGCCATCTTGGATTAAAAGTACGAAAAATTGTTTTTTCCGATTTAACTCCCCAACGGTTGACTCGACGACAAAAATGTTCAATTCGAATTTGAAGATATTAAAAATTTTTACATTTTTGTAGCTACACTTTTTTCGTAAGTCCAACAGGTGGCGAGTTACAGCTGATGAAATTTTTACTTTTTTACAGAAATTGTTCAACTCAATCTTTTCACGGTAAATTCTGTAGAAATGAATTACATTTTGTTATTGGAGTTAGCTTTTGTATATAATTTACAATATATGGTAGTGCAACAACTACCTTCAATGTTTTTTAGTCTGATGTGAACTTCGACTGTTAATGTGTGAATAAAATCACTATACCTGAGTATATCGAAATGCATTGTTGTCTCTTATAGGAGACGTATGAATACAACCATTTTCAATAACACTATTGATAGCGACATCTTGGAGTCTGAATCTGACATGGAGGATCTTGGAATTTGTCTCGACAGTAGGTTTACTCCACATATACACCAAACTGTTTCATCTGCTTCGAAGGTACTGGGTTTCGTTTTGAGAAATTCTCGCTATTATGAAGATATGAAAATCATACTGCACTACTTCTCTTTTCTGCGCTCAAAACTGGAAAAAGGATCCCTCATTTGGAGTCCTCTCTATGAATGCCAAATAAATAACGATGAATCAGTTAAAAGGAGCTTTCCCAAATATTTGTCTTTTCGCGAAGACGATGTTTTTCCAGCGAGAGGACTGGACAATAATATATATTCGAGAAGATTTCATATATTATCTCTGTCACATATGAGAATACTTTACAGCATTTCATTTCTTTACAATTCACTACATGATCATGTTGATTATCTATATTTTCTTGAAATTTACTTGTTAGTGCCAAGATCTAGTACAAGACATAATATTACTTTTTATAACTATGGTTAATTAACTAATATATCACATCAAAGTCCAATATTCTTTGAGTGTCCAAACTTCAATCGCATTTTTGAGCTCTGTGATGTTAATCACAACTCTTTGACTTACATAAAAGGATATTTTTATTATTAGCGTTTTTTACTTTTCCACTTTCTGCCTAGTATTTGAGGGATTTCATTCAGCCTCAGATAAATTTGGTGGAATTATATGTTACATCTTTCAGTTCAATGTGTCGTATTTTACTCAGTCTTCCTGTAGTAATTGTTTGCGCACCAGAGATTTTTTATTATAACTATATTTGTTCGATTTATTTATATCATTTATATGTCAGTTGTCTCTTCAATGCCATTGTGTTTTTTTGTCATTCCTAAGTAATATTGTTGGGTATTTGTACCTGTTGAAAAGAAATGGCTTATTATTATTATTTACAAAATGTAATAAGAATTCATCGAATAGCTAAAGACCATTTCTCAAAATGAGAAAAACGACGACGTTGATGATTTTGTTGGAAAAATATTCACGTTTCGTCCGCTGTAACTCGCCACCCGTTAGACTTTCGAAAAAAAGTGTCGAAACGAAAATTTTAGGGAATTTCGTCTTCTTTAAATTTGAATAGGACGTTTTTGTCGAGGGATAAACCCCTTCCCCAGCTCGAAAACCCAATTATATATCCCAAAATCAGAATAACTCCAACCTTTGCACGGCAAAAACCTCCATTGACTGGAATTTTAAGTAGTAGCTCGAACTGAGTGCTATGAATATTCCATGCTATTCTCAACACATTATATACTAATAATATTCATTGACATAGCAGGATGAGAATACAAGATAGTAAATTATATAAAAAATATCCATGATTATCAATCGACACGTAATTGAAATCAATTACATCAGGTGATAAAGTAAAACACCAAATTATGATATATTTGAGACAGGAAAAATGTCTGTCTCAGATGGTAAATCAATAAGTATATAATTCATTAAAAAAAATCATCGAAAATGGTCTGAATCAAATATTACAATTCCAAATTGATAATATCTCTGAATATCATGTTTTCATTTTGTAGCATCCATTATTTCCTTCGAATCTTGAATACAGGAGACAGCATTTTTCTCTCTCAGTAAATGAGGTAAAAACGGCATGTTGAATTTATTATTAATAGTATATTATATACCAAGGGACTAAAGTCTATGTTTTAATCCCGCACGTGATGTTTATTGCCTGAGGGCTCGTAGAGCCCGAGGGCCAATAATCACGTAAGGGATAAAATATGTCTTTAGTCCTGAGGCATATACGCTATTTTTTGCACTGCCCAGTATTATAACTTTTAACTTTGATACAATTAATAATTTTGATGAGTTATATAAACACGGAACTTGGATTACTCAGTAGGTAACGTTATAGCAACAGTGTCAACAAAATTTTTCAATTCAGTGACATTTCAATTAATGCTGACATTTAAAACGAATCGCAACTTAACTAACAGAATATCAAGAAAATGAATCAAGAAATGAATGAAACTACATATTTTGATATAGATAATGGAATATTTCCTAATTTTTGTCCTAGTTATTAGTAGTGATGTAGCTGCGGTAAAGTATGATTCTTACTTTATGTCCCTAGGGATTTGAAATGCAACTTTATCTCCCTAGGGACTAAAAGATACAGTTTAGTCCCTGTTATACGGGACTAAAGTTGTCACTTTAGTCCCGGAAGTGCAAAAATTGTAAAATACACACGCATATTCGAATGAACCTCCAATAGCAAAAATTCCTTCCAATTAGAAACGAAATATCACAATATATCAGAAAAACGTTGAAAAACTAAATCAGTAGTGGTGTATAGGTAAACATTGTTTCTACACAGAAAGTGATAGCCAGAATCGATAAATCACCGATAGACATTACTCACACACACTGCCTACGCTGATGGCGGTGAATCAGATATCACTTCTAGGTAGATAAATGATGGGGTTGTGAAAAATAATAGTGAACTGAAAAATATCATTGAAGCTAGTAAAACACGTGTCCTACTGAAAATTGAATCTCTCAATGATGAGTTAAAAATTTCAGAAGAAAACCTAGAATGCAAAAATAAAGTCACATGAGAGAGATATAAAGGAAGAGAGAATAAACCGAAAAACATGGTTATTTTGGAAATTCCATAAGAATGTCAGTTGACTCTGTCTGCAACTGAATGGAGCCAACTACTGGATATACATTTAACAAAGTCAGACATCACCATCACCAAATTCTCCAGACTTGTCTTGAAGTGAGTTGCTCAAACATACGCATTGTACATGACCTTAAAAAAGATGCTGAACTATGTAATCTCAAATGAACATAGAATGAGATTAATGAGAATATATAGGTATCTAAAGAGGCTGGGGAAGAAAAAGGAGACAAGAAAATCAAAACACTCCGAAGCAGCCTCGTCGAAGAAGTCGTAGAAGTAACCCACTCCAACATTGAATAAGGGAACTGTGAGGAAAAGACTTTGTTCTGTTCGAAAATTGTTCGTTTCCGTTAACCAGCTGACGAACGTCAACCCTCAGAGCAATGGATTAACTTAGATCTAATAAGTGGAGAAGCAAACACCTCCAGAATACCTTTATTCATGTTTCTGTATTGTTATCCAATGATATCAACTTTTTTTATCTCCAATGTGCGATTGAAGGCGTCACAATAAAACCCTTGAGTTTAATACAAATGAAATTATCATTTTGATCATTTCTTTTTATAGACCCCTAGATCAGATAGCATTGAGATATTCCAATTAATTTGTACAGTATTCACCAAATCAAAAAAATTCTTAACTGCAGATTATTCAATTAACCCGGATACATGTTGGTTCACAATGAAGGAAATTCAAACCAAAATGACGGTACAGTTATCGACATAAAGAAATAATTCTTCACTCATTCTACAAATTTTCCTCGACATACATAGATTCTTCGGAGCAGAATTTGGAGAACCATTCAGAAATCAAACAAAAATTAATGAAACGGTATTTATAGGAGACATTAATATTGACATCTCAAACGAGCAGGGTGTTCACCAACACGTCTCAATACCCGTATTGATCATATACTCATGAAAACTGCTGGCCAAAATATTGAGCACTTGATTCCCATCATGAACGATACAAACATCACTAATCATTAAACCACAATTGTTTGATAATAATTGGAAGACATGCATGCAAACACTTTAAAGAAAAAATTATTATATATTTCAATGAAAAACGATTCATTAAAAACATAAAAATTCATTCAGATAACATCCAAGATACCATTAAAAAAATATTTGTTGCAATTTCACAGAAAGAACTGCATCTCTGCTTCCCTGGTGGAATAAATTGTCAAAAAAATTACATTTACATACCTAATTCTTCAAACTGCTGAGAGGAGAACCTCATAATCTGCAACTGAAAAATGAATTTTATAAACATAAAATAAGTCTTACTGTATTGATTCAAACAGTTAAACATGATTACTACACAATGAAATGAATGAGAACAAGAATAATCCAGGTTATTTGTGAAAAAGTATTAATGAACTATTCAATAAGAATGAATGAGTTGGTATAGAATCCATAAAAATGGAAATTTATATAGAATGTTCTGAAATTGTTCGTTTTCGTTAACCAGCTGACGAAAGTCAACCCTCAGAAGTCGAAACTTGTGCGAGCAATGGATCAACGAGGCCTTACCTTTTAACGTGCGATTACCCAGCACGGTGGCCCGGCGAGGATTCGAACCCCGGCCTTCCGCTTGATAGGCAGATATGCTAATCACTACACTACCGAGATGATGGCATTGAAGAGATAGTATTTTAATGATGTAGGAATTGATGAAATTATTTTAACCAAAATGAGTATTTTTCCCTTTTTGATATTTTTGAGATCTCATCGATCATTGCACGCCATCAAATACACTTTATTTTGATGGCGTGTGTTTTGGAATCGAAAGCATAATATTCCGTTTCCAGAGGTTGGATTTAGAATGATTTAATCGAAGATCTTTTTAAAATTTTATCGAAGGATTTGATATATCTCAGCTCAGTTCATATGTGAGTACAAAATTGAATAATAGTTCATGATAAGTGAAGGAATGACCAGTTTTGCATAATATGTGCTCTACCAAATAGGTCGGCATTCATCAAATATTTCAGGTACATCCACTGGAGACAGCACAATTATGAAAATTATTGATGAATGTAGGAGTAAAAGCTACCACGCCTACTTGCAGGATGTTCTATTGACAGTCTGAACTTGAATGTAGTTTGAGTGATAATGACTACATCTCGACAAAGGATCGCGTGAACTTATCTAATTTTCGCCAGACGATACTGAAAAGACCAAACAGAGTTCACTTTAGTAATTCTACCCCTACTATTTCCCATTTATTCCAACAAAGAACGAGGAACGCTTTTATCGCGCTTGTACACTTGGAATTACACATCGCAAGCCATAAAGTTTGAATCTACGTGGCATCAGTTGTGTACTGGTCACTTTTGCTCGGACAGCTACGATGTATATATTGGTAGACGAGTGACACGATGTTGACTCTGAAATAATAGTTTTCATCGATCGGATATTGAATATTAAATATTGTTTGACGTAAATTCTTTCAGTTGCACAGTGAACGCGAAGTTATAGCTAGTGAGTTTTTACTATTAATTAAGTTTTGAATATGTTTTCTTATTGAGAAGAAAGTCTGAGAGGAAGAAATCAGTGATTGAGATGACAGAAAAGTGGAAGCATTACAAATATTGAATCAATTGAGGGCAATCTCCTCGAATTTTCTAGGTACAGCAAATAATTATTTCCCAAATCTACAACCTCATTCTCTGAGAACAACACTGATAAATATGTTGCAACTGTCATATAATAATGAAAAAGTGGAAAAAACGAATCATTCTTTGATAAAAATAATAAGGATGAGAAACCTCAATCAGAGGTACGTTGGAACTTTAACTTTTTTTTTCAATGTACTGAAAAACAATTTGTGTAGAGATCAATTACCTTAACAACAAACTGATATTATTTGGACTCCATGCGCATTTTCGCTAACAAGAATATTGACTAACTAACTAGGGTTAACTATTTATATCTACAATCTGAGGTAGTAAAAAAACTACCTTCGAATAAGTTTTTTCTTGGTTCTATATGGACTTGTTAACTCTGTTAACTACTGCTGAACTATTTTTACATTTTGCTCTTTCTTGATTCTCGAATGCATCGAGCAGCCTTCAGCTGCTCTCAGATTGCTTTTACAGATTCTCTGATCATTTTCCAAATTGGGCGACATTAGACTTTTCTACCCTTCCGTATCTCATGTGTGCGTAATGCTGTTTGAAGTGGTCTTTTAAAGCTCGTCGGCTCTGGCCAATGTACTTATTGTTGCAATCTTGAGAACTGATTTCGTAAATTGCCGACTTATCTGTTTCTTAATTTTTCTTTTCGATAATCAAGGAGTTGCTATTATAAGAAGTTTCATATGCAACTACTAATTATATTTTCGAAGAGTCGAAAAGTGTTTTCCTACATGTATATTTTCTAATTACCTTATCAACTGTCTTTGGGTTACGTACGTTCAGCTATGTACCTATTCGCTCTCTTTTTATTTTCGTACTTGAAAGAAATGTTATTAATCAATGGAAGAAGATTGTAGTGCTGCCATTTTATGTTGTAGACAATTATTCAAGTCGTTAGGAATGTACCTGAACGTGTTCGTGTCTTTCCAATAAATGTCAAACTCTATTCCATTCGTTTCGTTCTTTATGACCAATATATCTGAAAATGGTTACTGTTGTTCTTTTTCTACTTTGTACGTGAATTTTATACTTCTACTCCTGCTGTTCAGTGCTGAAAGGAAATTCTCATTGTCAGTTATCTCTGTATACACCACGGCATATCTGATCCAAACCCTAGGGAAGTAATTGAGTTCTTTCCTAGCACTCGTCCAAGAACAGGTTCACTCTTAATGGATATAGTGGATTATCAGGTTATTCGGTTTCAGAAGATCCTTCAAACACCAAGTTATTCGGTTTTAGCAGATCCTTCAAATAGAGCTTGTGGTATCGGGATGCTTGAAAATAAAGAGCTTTCATCAAATGATACTAATTATTCGCCGTCTTCTAATTTAATAACTTTAATCTTTCCTATGAATTCTTGTGAATAACTAACGGATGGTCCGATAGGGGGATTCTCGAATTATTTCGTCAACCATTTAGCAATATTATATGAAGGCGAAATTATCGCTGAGACTATTGGTAGTTGACATTCAGTGGGTTGTAATTTTTTTTCATCCAAGTGGAACAAAAAAATATAGATGACTTTCTATATCTTCTATTCATAAGTACTGGTTTCACTTGTTTTGCAATTGTAATTCTGAAATATCTCATTCTACTATAAAGTCCCCGAAGAAGAGCCAATGAAGTGTTGACAGCTTGAACCGAAGAAAAAAGGATTTTCCATCATTTTTTGTCATCGACTGCAATACCTGCTCCAACCTTTCGCTGTATATTTATTGTGAAAATATCATCAATAACATCCAACCACAATATGTAGCCTGCATTGAAAACAAGGAATACTACAAAAACGGATGAGAATACATTACAATCATCTGTTTCGAATCTTATTGCTGGGTCGAATACATACATAAGTACAGAATTTTTTTGTGTCTATTGCTATGATATCAATCCGTCCCAGACTGCGATTTGTTGCTGTACATTTGCTTTCTGGACAATTCAGTGGCTATTAGATGGCGAATCATATCGCCATGTGATCGAACTCTAAGGACGAATAACGTCTTTAATCTAAGTACAATGTCTGCACTGGTGACCGTCATGAGATGTACCTGGTACATCTGTCAGGTTGAACACCTATCCTGTCATTTTGTTGGGTTCTTTCCCTTGGATTATTGTCAATTTTTCTTGGGTTTTCATATATGTATTTACAGGAAAATATTAATTACAAGGTTCCACTCCTTTTATTTTTTGTTTCGAAAGTTTTTATTCGGAATATTGTTCTTCTCTCATCATTTCTCATAACTCACAACCATGTTGATTCATCATCTTTCAAAAATCTTTTTAACATTTCATTGCAAAAATCAGTTTCAGCAGGCGTGTTATAGTAGGTACTACTACTACCTACCACTACTATCAGAGTGTATTTCAAATTTTATTTAGTGTTAGGTATTTTATACAACCCACCCTGAAGTTATTTCGAAGTGAAATATTGTGGCGAGTACAGTTCTTGGAACCGGTGCATTCGCCAATTATTAAGTTTCGTGTTTGGAACCAACCAGACTCGAATCGTTCCACTCAGTACAACAATAATTAATCATAATCCAGTGATTTTTTTTTTCTGACAAGTTAGTTCGTTGCATCCCATCTGCTAGGCTTTTCTCTTTTCTCTATTTTCAGTCATTTTCGTTGGACTATTTTATATTATCTGGTTTTAGGTCATATTGGTATAATTGTCCTGAAACGTACAATTTTATACAAGAGAAAAGATAAGAGCACGATCAGATCCCAATCGAGTCGAAACAAACCTTCAAACACGGAATAGTATTGAAATATAGATCAATGTTGGATACCTCCTCTTAAAATGAAGTTGAATACTAGAAAGATTCAGTTCGAAGTAGGTTGTGTCAAAATTAACACTTGGTAGAACATTTCAATACAACTCATCAAGAATAGAATTTCCAAAGCGAAATTAGATTTACTTCGAATCGCAACTCGAAATTAGTGCTGATTTCGACTTACAACTCAAAAATAACACTAATTTCGAGTTGTGATACGACAGCTCAGTGTTGATTGATGTTATCAAATCAAATTTATAATGAATTTGTAAAAAATTATGTTTATGTTTGGCATTAGTATAGGTACTTGAAAAACTTCACATTTATTTCAAACTTTGTTGTTTTCAAAATATTCATTTCAACATGCAAAATGACATATTGATCCCGTGAATTCAAAACCGCCACATGACATTACACACCCAGAGCACAGAAAGTTGACATTTGATTGTCTCTACTGTATGTGTATGGTATACTGTGACTATGTCGTCAGTTTTCAGCGGTATATTCGACTATATTCAGAGGAGAACTGATAAAAAAGGAAAGTAACTATCAGATTTTCTCATACGGCTTACTTCAATAAGAAAAAGTAACCACGAAGAACCCAAAAATAATGTCATCGGAAACTATAACATATTTTTTGATTCTCCTGAAAAAAATTTTTTCATTGGCCTTCAGTTTCATTATTTTTGATGTACAAATGAGGAATGGAGTAGAAATTTATTTCATAAATAGATTTTCTTCATATCTATTTTGACCCCAAGGTCGTTTAAATGCCTTTTATAGTAAAAGTGAATTTCCTTCCAGCTCAAAATATCTACAATGAACATTATCAATCCATCAATCTGACACATTTCGGATATGATTACATTGGTCATTACATAACGTAAAAGGAATTTACGATATTATCAAGATGCCAGTATTAAGAAAAAGGGCGCAGGGAGATAATAAGGCCATCAACGGGCTTTATATTCATTCTAGCCCTCCCCGAGGTATGTATATTTGGTTCAGGTGTGGCTCCGGTAGAAAAGAGACAACTTCGTGTTTTTAATGTTCCCAATAATTGTGGCAGGAAATCACGCCATTTGCATGTAATAGTAGCTAGCATGTTACAAAAAAGAATGAATGCAGTACATGTACATAAAATCGACATTTCATTTAGTTAGGATTTCTGATACTGGAATCCAATCTCCGGAAAATTGGTGTATGAATTCGAATCTGATAGAAACTGTCATGGAATAATTCGAACTGTGAATTCAAGCAACTCTCTGCTTCTTTTGGTATGAATAATATGTAATTTTAGATAACTGATAGGTAGTGGGTGCGTTTTTCGACGACTTTATCATTCTTATTATATACATTGAATTCAATGAATTCTGCAGCCCAAAATTTTATTATGTGTGAAGAATATGATTATTTATTTTCTCCATAAGAAAGGACAAACCCTGAAATTTTCAGGAAATATTGTGCGAATCAAGGTTGTGGAGGTGACATTGAAATTGTAAAAGATGTAAGCCCCAAGAAATACTTCTCGATTAATTGGAAATGAAACTCTTGTGTGGAATATCGAAGAAAGGTAGATGAAGCCAAAGCTGCCCATTTTGAAGTCCATTATTACGATAAACTTACTATTACTACTACTCATATATCTGTATTTATTTCCAAAAACTGTTTGCACTTTCTCATTTACTTTGAATATATTCCGAAAACAGTGTTTCATAGGGTTTTCATATTTCTAGGACCTGTCATACCTTTGTATTTTCAAATGGTCACATCACACAATAGTATCTTTTTTTAAATTTCATGGCCATATTCAATGATGATATCAATTACTAGTTAATGTTCCTAGATGTTTCGATGGAAGGAATCATGATTCAAGATTGGATATATTTGCAATTCAGATAATTATGTTCAGGAGAATATCCCATCGTAAGGAAATTGGGACGAAGAGAGAAGCCCAAAACACATGTCTTTTGATTCTTCGAAAAACCCAATCTTACTCGATGATAACTTGATGATAATGGAACACATGAAGCATATATATATTTGATGTCATTTGTTCGATATGGTTCCTTCTTTAGCGAATGAGATAAAATGCAGAAGACCGTATTGAAAAATACGAAGTTGTAGTTTGCCAACTACATACAACATCCTGTTAAACAAGTTTTTTATCATATCCACATCCAACGAGAAGTTGTAATAGCAGTTCTTCATTTTGTTTATTCATAACCTGAACCACAAGAATGCAAATAGCTCACATAGTTAATAGATTACTTCATTATAACAGTCACTCCCGATATTATAGAACCAGGCAATTTCAGATCACCTTCGAATATAATAAATGTATTTGCGTACTCCAGCCAGGCTTCATTACATAACTCTATAAATCTCTTATGTCGACTGAAGGAACCCGAACATTTTTCTAGGAGTTCAGGTATGAAAGAATGGAAGTATAGTAATGTGCCTATTAGAAAATTTAACACAAGCTGCATTTTTTATAGACTTGTCCGCGACTTCGTCCACGTAGCAGTCGAACCAAGCCGTTTATTCAGCGCACTCTGGCTAAGCATCACATCTCGATTCCTTTTTTCCAACTCGATTTACACATACTATTATTTTTCATTGAATTTTTCAATCAATCATAATAAAATATAGCCTATATCACTACTGAATAGTGTAGGTTTCTGTAAGTCAAAGAAATTTCATGATCGGATATGTATTTCTGAAGATTACCCCGTACAAACAAACAAAGTTAGAAACTTTTCCTCTTTATACTACTAGTATAAATTTGACGGAAAGCAAAAATGCAAATAATCACAGTAGACTTCTCTTAACCGGCCAGTACGAGAACAAATCGCTGGCCCTCTTATCCGATTTGCGGTCGGGGCATGATTTTTCTGGCTGACTCAGTACGAATGTTGGTTGCCTAAATACCAATCTTGCCAGGTTAGATATCTTGACCGAATAAAAGGCGCGAATCCCACTATACGCAACGTCACCGTCACGTCTCCGCACCGTCACCATCACGGTAAATATTCTTACATTGCAAGCAATGAACATAATCACACTATCAGTCACGTCCACCCCCCGTCGCCGTCACCTCCGTCGGCGATTGTAGCGAGAGAATATTTGACGTGTCGGTGCTTGTCGGTGGGTCGACTGTACGTGTGTAATACGTTAGTGTGCATTGACTGACGTCACTGTTCACGTAGGTTCAGTATTTGTTTGAAAATAATATAAACTTAGTGTTTTTCTTTGTTATTATGCCTTCAATTCTATGAAAGAGAGGGAAGAATTGCTGTTGCGACATTCTGAAATATTTATAAAATTTCAATTCATCATCAATGCCGAAAATAATGTGTGATATTCGCCCTCGTCCTTTCTTCTCAGAAATATATCATGCACCCATAATTGCCTTTTCTTCTTAACTTTAAACTTTTCTTCTTCCATATCCAGAATAAGCGCAATTTGTCCAAGCTCTTCATTTGTAAATTCACTCATGTTCGAACTGACTGCTGCTTGCCGATTGTCGGCTAGTATGAATTAAAGTGATATTTTCAGTTCGGTGACTGTGCGGAGACGTGACGGTGACGTTACGTATAGTGGGATTCGCGCTTCAACCAGTCGAACTGGAAGCAGTGCGGGTTTCTCTTGATTCATCTAAAATTCAATTAGAAAATGCGCTACCATAAAAAACAGTGAGACGCCCCAGAGCGCTTCGACACCCAAGATGGTAGGTGTGGCCAAGAGTTCTAAGGCGCGGTCTTCATGGTCAATTCTTCTTTTTCACTGATGGTTCAATCCGCGGTCAGGGTAGAATTTTCCTGGCCGGCTAGGTGTTACAGACAATTGTCAATTGCGAATCCTGTAAGGTGGGATATCTGGATTGAATACACCAACCGACCCGGTAGCACTGTTGGTTTTTCTGGGTTTTCCTACAGTTGAAATAGCAATTGCGCTACCGTTGAAATCAGAAAAACGCCTCAGAGCCCTTCGGCGCCCGGGAAAATTGGTCGAGCCTTGCCCGCGCAAGGCTCTGCCTTCTGAGCACACTTGAGAGAGTGTGTGATATAGGGAGACTATGAATGAAAAAATTAAAATCAGTCGACCCTTGCCCGCACAGAGCTCTGCCTTCTGAGCACAGTCGGAGAGGAGATGTGAGCTAGACATCACTTCAAAATCCTTAAGATTGTTATTCTGTGAGAAAATATCATTTCTGTACCGTGAAGGAATATTATTATCCGCAAGTCGAAAGAAAATATTTCGTTCAAGATTTTTGAAAGAAAAAGACATCTTCATGAACCTAGTGGATGTTAAGCAACGAGGCTTAACTGTTAGAAAATGTTCATTATTGTGGGGAAATATCGATTTTGTCCAACCGCCTGCACATGACCTTTTTATATAACATACTTTTTAAAAAAGTAGGCTATTTCAAGATATTGCTTGGTAGCCATTGATATTGTAGCGACCTAGTACAAAAAAATCCCGGATTCCGTGTTGATTGTTTTCACAGTCATCCGCGAAAGTAGGGATTTTCATACCGACTACACAACTCCATGCCATGGAGTTGTGTATTGGATAAAACAGGCTGATGAAGTTGCTGAAAAAAGTGGTGTTGAGCCTATTTTGCAAAACAAACGAATTCCGAAACGTAAAAAACATTTTGATGAGATGTGTTGAGACGAATTACAAACACTCCAACCTGTACAACTATTTTCTAAAGAAATAATGATGGTATTCGCTTAATTGAAATTTTGCTTTTCTTAAATGGTACAAATATTTTGAAAATGTCAAGTGAAGAACTGCGAAAGTATGGAGCAGATCTGGCTCGAAATTACGAGTGAGATTTAAGCGCCGTCGAATTCTGCCAGGAACTCTACGTTTTCAAAGAGCAAGCGCCGATTTTGTTTGGTGATATAGAAAAGGCTAACGGTTTCTATCTCTTGCAACAGATCTATGCGCATGATTTGCAGGTTACTTTTCCAAACATTTGTATTGCCCTGCGAATTTACTCAACGCTTCCTTCTACATCCGCAAGCTGTGAGCGAAGTTTTAGCAAATTGAAATTAATAAAAAATTATTTACGTTCTTCAATGAGCCAGGAACGCTCATCAGGTCTTGCAATATAAGCGATAAAAAATCGAATAGCACACGCGTTAAATTATGACAAGGCCATAGATTTATTTGCTGAACAAAAAGATCGAAAAGTTAAATTGTAATTTTGATTCAGAATTGCAACAATTTACTAAACCTATTTGATTTTTATTTTGAATTTTATTTTTATTTTAAATCCTATCCTGTGCTGATATCTGAAATTATGAAGATGATAAAGGGAAAAATAAATATAAGTGGGCGGCATATTTCAGTATTGCCCCGCCTAAAAAAAAATTAAGATCCGGGGCTGCTCCATGGCACCAGAGTTGCCAAGGAATGTAAGGCTACTTCACTCCACTATTTTTGCAACAGTATTTGCTTGTTCTCGCATAATCAGCAAATTGGCAAAAATAAACAACTACAGATAGATGAAATTTGATGGCAAGGCAAAAAAATGTGAGTTCAGCATTTTTTACTGAAAAATTTCAATTTCCGGAAAGATTCAAGTGTTTTGAAAAGTGGGGTCGAAATAATTGCAAACTCGAATAAAAACCGAATTGAATCAATTTCATTTGAAAATAAAAATGATTCATTCACCTGATTCGGTTCAATAGTCAATTTTGAGATTGGATTTCTATGATGTAGCAATTCATTTCGAATAAACTCAAAGATAGCTTCATACAAAAATCGACTTTTGATGATGTATATAGCCGTTGGGAACATGCAAGACTCTTTTGAAATGAAGTTCAGAAAGCGATTAAATAATATCGTTAACAAGAGCCTCCTGAATAAACATGGTGATAGTTCATGTTCATCACAATTCAGACCCTTCAGTTTCAATTGTTTTCTTTTATGAAGTATTCCACCGCCTCCAGTCACGCGATAAGGTAATAAGTCTGGGAGCACCATATAGCTTGTCTCAACTATTCCTACTTTCATATGAGGTGATTAATATTGAGTTTTCTTCAAAAAATATTCATTGGAATTGACTGACCCAAAGGAGATATTTAGTTTCACTTACAAAAACAAAAAATAGGTATACTCATGGGGATTTATTTAGTATTCCACGTAGAATATTTTCTCGAAAAAAAAAAAGATTTTCTAGATATTCCGCTTCCCAGTAACAAAGTATTGCTTTGTGTGGCGAGCATATGAATTGACGACGACCCCTAGGTGGGTCAGGTAACCGTGCGAGCTACTTTATTCTGCCTAGGCAGAGAAAGTACTGATAGTATCGTCGACGGTGAAAATACCATGTAACCATGGTAATAATGCCATGAATGGGGCATGAGAAGAATGTCAACCTTTGATGTTTAATATCAGTCCAAAAACGTCATACATGTTTGGAGAAAATCTTTTTTTTGTGAGCTGCTAAATCACCAAAAAAATTCTCCACCTGAATGAAAAATGATAGATTGAAATATGACAGGAAAAGAACGTCAACCTTTCAGTGTTAGTCACAAAACCTCATACGTTTTGAACGTTAAAAAAAAAACAAATTTATTCTCAGTTGATCAACTTGAAAACAGCTGTGGCATATAGGTCGAAGTCAGAAATCAATTCAAAAATCAGTAGTTGAGGAGAAAGTAAGAGACTAAGAGACAGTTCCCAAACTTGAATCTTGAAAAAGCTCAACATCAAGAAAGAAAGTTTCTTACTTCGGGATCCATTGCACATCCACCATCAAGAGAAATAACGACACACATCACAATAATGTCATCTCCAATAATGTCTATCCACCAGAATTAGTCCAGTCATACGTTCCATAATGCGTGAACTCAAGGATATGGACTATATTATACCGCCGAAGAATCAACACCTGACATTCAAATCAAGTATTCCAAATCGAGTTCTACCTCAATGAAGGAAATGATGGAAGCAATAAAAATACTCAAGGAAGAGAATATTCATTCATGGAAAACTGTGGAAGAGAAAGAATTACTCCTGATTGAAAAAGAAATGAATATTCAATTCATAACCCAAGAAAACAAAAAAATACAAGAAAATCACGTTTTGATAATTTCCACTAATGTGAAGAGAGATACTAGACACAATCAAAGCTGATATTGCGGAAATGAAGATGAAAAGCACTGAAGATACTTGACACACTTTTTGTTGTTATAAAACAACAAAAAAAAACTGTAAAAAATTGGAAATTTCACAATTCTCCCAAAAACAGCCCAGCGTGAAACTCAAAACAAAGAAGAATTTGAGAAATTACATGAATATTGTAAATCTGACTCATTGAGGTTTGTTGAAATGGTGGCATCGAAATAAAATGTAGAGACGAAAATGATTCTTCAAAATGAAAAGAAATAGAGTTGAAAATGATTTCTCAATACGATATTTCAATAAGAAAGTGAAAAAATTCCAAGAATGTTATACCCGAACTTCACTAAGACAAGTAACCGAATACAGAAGATAAATAATTATCATAAAATTTGTCGAGACCAAAAATACACATACGATTCATGCCGAAATGATTGGGAAATTGTTTCATATGACAAAAAACAATTGAAATGAATTCTGAATTGAAGAAAAAGAAGGGAATCAGGAAAGATGTTGCCAAGTCTCTCACTTTTCACAGTGGTGTTGCACGAAAATAGTATACACTACCAAAAATACAAACCTACGCTTTCTCTGCGTTCTGCGTCCCATTTATTGTTGGATTGTTTCAGGCTTATATGATCGATAAACCTTTTCGATATACTTCAAATCTAAGAATTTGTTAGAAAATACACTGTTACTTGTAAAATGTAACGTACTTCGTATGAAATTTATAAAAATCATAATTGTAAAAACATTTTTTGTATCAACAATAAACATTATTATTATTATTATTATTATTATATTATTGTTTTATTAGTAGAGTCTTCTATTATTGAAGAGTTTACCAGAAAGTTATTCCGTGTTCGAAAGACAATTTTTCCCAAATGGATTTTTTTTAATTTACGTAGATAATTCCGTCTTCTCTCTTTTTCACAACTGTTTTTATATTTTCCATAACTTACAACATTCATAACAAAAACCTCATCTCCAAAACTATATACACTATGTATCAATTGAAGGCAAAATACATATAAGAAATTAAGAGATCATAAAACACCCCCAGTAATTGATCGGAATTCAGTGACAAATAACAAATACTGCGCATCTAGTACTTAAGCCTTGAAACGAGCCATGGAAAAACTGTTTCACTAATAGTCGAACATCTACAACGCGGCCTCTGCCATCTCTAGCTCTATGAAGTTTTTTTTTTTTTTTTTTTTTTTTATTCTTTATTTAACGTCGGCCTATTTCCGCTACCAAGGCCAATCACCGACGCCGGTGAGCACACTTCCCCCAACCGGAAATTTTGCCGAACCCTCTGGTATTCCAACCAGAGGTAGGGATCTTTAACGAGCCCAACATCCATGGACTCGGGACCGACGGCTTAACGTCCCCTCCGAAGGACGGCATATCCTCAATATATCTTGTGCTCATTGATATATTGTCTGCGAGCTATGATATGCTACTTCGCTGCAGCTGTACGGGCTTTCGACACGGTATTTCCCTGTATGGTCACCCATCCAAGTACTAACCGCGCTCGGCGTTGCTTGACTTCAGATATCGAATGACTGTCAGTCAACCTGAAGAGCTGGGCCATGCCCCTCTATGAAGTTGATAAAGTCTTCCCCTGGGCCACATATTTCTCGGTCCATTAGACTCTATGATAATCGAAACGTAATTTTTCTTGATTGCTCATTATTACATAATACCATTTTGTTCTCTTGAATAAGAAAGGCGAGTCCATCGCTTCCAGAGTGAATCTGTTAGTTTTTGGGCTTTGGGCTGCTTTCCATTTTGATTACAGATCCGGGTCGGATTATTCTGTTTGGGAACGAGAAATGGCGGTATAGTCAGGTCCAATCAAAAACTGATTAAGAGTTAGCGCTTCTGAATCATCTGAGTCCAGTGATACATGAGTGAGAGATCGTGAGTTTATTATGTTCTCAACTTCAGCGAATACTGACCTGAGAACATACATCACCTTTTTTGTCAATTAATTCAATATTTTCCAAATACCTCCCATAAGCGGACATCCAGGAGGGTTCCATCAGAATTTTATGTTCCCGAGGGAACTGAACTGAGTGATTTCTGTCTCACTGAGACTTTTGATACAATCAGCTAGTTTTGATGTTCGTTCATTTCTGGCATCTGCTCCGAGATCTTTTTACAGACTGTCGCATACGAAGAATCCAGAATTTTTGTCTTAGGTTTCGTGATGACGAACTTTATCGTGATAATGTTGTATTAATATTCTCGAAATATTCTGATCAGGGTCCAAGATGGTGTGTTGTTTGAAATCTCTACTGCGACACCAAGTAACTTATACAATCTGCCTTCGAGTCGCACCAATCCATTTATATCATCAATCGAGCAAGAAAAATAATATGATCTACTTGTTTTATCAGTTGGTAGATTCTTCCTAAATGATACATTTTCAGCTACTGAGATGTCATCGCTATCGCATTCCACCAAATTTTGTAAGGACCTAGCCAGAGTTTATATTTCTAACATTTCATTTTTACAGCTTTTGATGAAACTCAGCATCCATCCAGTAGCTCTAACAAGATGACACCGTTTCGAAAAAATTTCCGGATCAGGAATTGGCAAAACACCATTTTCGAAATTAAGGAAAACAAATTGTTTCCTATCTCCCAACTCGAGTTCATCTTTACCAATCCTCTTTCGTCTTGGACCAATAGTCTATTAACATTGTTAAAAATTTTTGGACACTCAGCCATCTACTATCGTTCTAAAAATGTAATCCATTGCTACGTTTTGTTGCTTCATCTCTAACGTTCTCTTTGGAGGGAACATACTTCCATTCAGAACCGTTCGGGAAATTTTGAATTCCGACTACTGTATAAGCGACGAAAATTGCACACCGTCTGCCTTATGAACAAATCCAATAAAGCACTGTTTTCGAGTCGCCCCAATAGAAATTTTTCTGAAGATTCAATTTCAGTTTAATTTTCTTATCATTTCCTTGGCGTGCACCAATGAGGGCTGCTTGTAATATAAGTCTCGGAATGGGAATGGGTTTCAACGATGAAACTCTGGCCTTAGTACTCACAAATGCTGTCTGAATGTAATTTTCTCCTTGACACCGTGAATAGGTGATCGTGTCAAAAGATTTTTCGGAAACGTCACAGAAGATATGTAATTGTATTGCACATGGCGAGTTTATAAAGAGTTTGATGAAATAAGAAACAAATGAGAATAAAGCAAGAAGTAAAATAACAATGTACCCGTATATAAAAAAATTAAAATGGAAACTAAAATAATAACAAACATCTGACATTTCCCATTTGTCACTTCGAATAACCGTAGCAACAAAAAAACAAATCTGTCAGTCAAAACACTACCTTGTCAAAACCAATTTTACTGTCCCAGTTTTTCCTAGTAAGATTACTTTCCATGGATTCTTCAGATGAAGATTTGCCAGAGTCAGTTTTAGAAGCGGCTAGAATTGCAAACATGGATCTGCTACCATTAAAATCCCATTATATGTATGAAAAAAAAATTTTTTTGTTTGAAAACTAGTGCCAGAATAAGGGAATCAAAACTTTCAAAGAGGACGTTGTTATGGCTTATTTTACTGAAATTTCCAAAACATGCAAGCCTAATACTCTATGGTCCAGGTACTCAATGTTAAAAAGTGTAATTAAATTTAGAAATGATGTCGATTAAAGCAAGTTCTTCAAGGTCATGGCATATATAAAAAAACAAAACATTGGAATTAGACCAAAGAAGGCAAACATTTTCTCGCCGACCCTTCCACTAGGCAGCAGCTGTCACCAGTAAAGCCTTCCAAAATGACTTCCTCCAGCAAAATTGCTGATAGAAGAGTGAAAAAACTTTTAGCCTCTGCAATTAATTTGCTCAACGCAACAAATTGTACGTTTAATATTAATATTAATCATATTCAATAGTTTGATATGTATTCAATAATGAATGTTTCATTGTGTTAATTTTTTTATTTTTTTCCGCACGCTAGTAGAAAAATTAGTGCACCTAACACGTGCGTTAAGTGACTTTTCCGCACGCGATTACTGGCCGAACTCCGCTGACGTGTCGTTCGGCCATCTGCAATCGCGTGCGGAAAAGTATCACTTTCCGCACTTGTTAGGTAAACTACTATTTCCGACCGATCATATCGAAAGTAACTTTGAGGTTGACAGCATATTGATATGTTGGCACCTATCTGACAGCAAACTTTTCGAATGTCAAATTGGTAGATTTATATTTTTCAATTCAAATTTGTGTGTCCACGAATTGCCCCAGCATCGTTTCAACAGAATGATGGATAATGGTTCGCGTATCAAACAAGTATCACGGTTTTCACAGCTAAATGAAAAAGACCCACGATTCAAATGAAAATCGATAAGAAAAAATACTTGGAGGACCATAGTTCTGCAAACATGACCAATATTCTGTAGCAATCCGCACTTTGCCTGTTCATATGGTGGACTTCCTACCATCTCGTCTACCTATCTTTCTTAAGGACATTACTGCCTCTGTGGTTGATAAAATGAGCATCAACCCCATATTATAATCCTCGACGGTCAACATTTTTTCCCAATATAATCCAGTCAATGACCATTTCCCCGTGTATTTATTCCATACAGCACCGATTTTCTTAAAAATTTGGATTCACATTCTACCTACTATCTTTTTCAAAGCCAGAGGTTGCTTTTTTCCTGGGGGTGGATGCCACACCTTCTTGGGGGTGAAATTTTTTCATTGAAAATAAGTGCGTAAATCGATAAATTGAATAATTCTAAGCAACTTTTGTTCTATGAATATGTTAGAACAATTAACCACTTTATCGATTCCCGCATTCATTTTCAATAAAAAAATGTTATGCATACACAGTTTACACTTTTCTTACCGTCTTTGACTAGATTGATGATAAAAGTATTCAGAAATATAATTCATAAGTCAAAGTGACGTAAAGAAATATTCACGAAAAAAGGTAACACAAAAAGTTGACCAAGTTTTATCTGACTGCTTATTCCTTATTCATTTTATAAACGCTCTGCATGAAATATGTATATTCAACTTTCTTATTTTGTTTCTTATTTTATCCTACTTCTTTTATAAACCCACCCGCCTTCAATCGTAAAATACTGTCTTGGAATTTTTTAAATTTGATAAATTTTTGAGGTCAAACAACCATGATCTCCATAAATATCGGTTATACCCCAGTTGACTTTTCCAAATATCTTGTAGTAGCATTTTTCCTAGGACGAGGGAATTCCAAAAAATCCTATGGAATGAAAAATGTACATAACGACTTTAGCAGGCCATCGTATGGCGAAGCTGCAACAAATATCTTGCTGCGATCGAGAATCGACTTCGGTCAACTTGCAGAAAGCTGCAGTTTCAGAGATTTACTTCGAAAGGAGTAGATAGTTCGAAATGTTTGTGCTCACAGTCCAGCCAAGTGTCACTGATGAGACCTAGTGGGTCGAAACAGTTGTCTGGCATTGGATTTGTGAATGCAATCATTTCGAACATAGAAATTCTGATTTCTGTGAAGGGTTGCAGCTCTCTGCAAGTTGACCGAAGTCGATTCTCGATCGTGGCGGGTCATTTGTTGCGGCTTCGCCGTACGATGGCCCGTTGTAAGAGGTCTCCTCTGTCTTGGGTAGTAGGAGTTTGAGACTTTGGTCGTCACCCAGCAGATGGCGTTGCGTCTTGGAGGTTTACGCTATCTGCACCAGTTTCAGAGATTCACTTCGAAAGGAGTAGATAGTTCGAAATGTTTGTGTTCACAGTCCAGCCAAGTGTCACTGATGACCCTAGTGGGTCGAAACAGCTGTCTGGCATTGGATTCGTGAATGCAATCATTTCGAACATAGAAACCCTGATTCATTTTATTGTCCCTAGGTACATGTCTCAGTTGCAACCCACCACTTCCATTCACTGATCGCACCGTGAAGCTTACTGTCCTGGAATCGTCCTGCTTCTTCCTTCGGTTGTTCGTCCTTTGTAGACAAAGGGGTTGCTGGGGACCATCCATATTCAACGTGTCTGCTGAATATTGATCAATTGATGCATAATCTGAAAGGGCATAAGTCTCAATACTTGGTTACTACAGATTATTATGGAAATAATTTTCAGTAGGGCATGTTTGATTTTGGAAATATGACAATTGATAAATATGAACATCTGAATCATTTTTATCATCATTTCCAGATGAAGCTGGTTCCACACTGTTATGGTCATCCTCTTTTTTCAGTTATTTATCCCGCAGCACTTCTCTTCTAATCACATACATAAATATGGTATGAGACAAGCGAAACAGATTATATTTTTTGTTACTAATTCTCAACGCTGAGCGACACTAAATAGATATTGACTTTTTCATGTCCCTGTCACCATTATATTTTGGAGACTGAATTTTACCAGCTATCATTGCTTTTTTATCCAACCAAGACGTGAATTCCATTAACTGATGTGTTGGAGACGTTATTCTGGAAATATGTTCAACCCACACCATCTGATATGAATTTGTAAATTTCTTCAGGAGTCTGTGCAACAGTAAGTGTTCTTGGGATTCGTTAGTTCTCACCGAGTTTTCAACTTCATCAGAGAAATTGATCAGACAGTCCAGTTTATCTTCTTCAACAGTTGAGAAGGCTTTCAATTGATCAAGAATTAGTTACAATATTATTTGTTCTGACTACCCGAATCAATTTTCTAGAATTTGCATGATTTTATCGGCATTCTGAAGCATGATGAGTAGTAAGCTTTGAACTATTTTCAAACTTTTCCGAAGCCGACAATGGTTTTTCTCCTGTGAATATTGACAAATATCAGTCAAATTCCAGTATTGATGAATGAAGTTATGCTATTCTCTGGATTTCCATTGAAAATTGGCAAATCTTTTGGCATTGACTGTCACAAATTTCGATAATTGTTTTGGAAGATATCCAAACATTAACAGATGACAAATGGCGAGAAAATGACGAAAGAGTTCATTTTACCTGAGATGCTCCATTCTATATCCTTTGTGGCATTTCCCCCCGCTGATTTTCACTCACTGATTGAACTTGCCAGGGACCCTTGCCATCAACGCAATTTAGGATCAGGGCATTCGACTCAGATTCATAATTTTTACCTATTTCAGCTAACCTGAGGGCTAATTCTAGAATTAGACCTCTTCTTGATTTATCGGTTTTAGTCGTATTCGTTTTGGCATAAACCTTGATCTTTTTGCAAAATTTTGACCCACAAGAGTCTGATGGAACTTGGACTGACGAGTAGCTAGAATTTACAACTGTTTTCCTCTTCCCATAACTTACTAACATTCATAACAAGACTATCATTTCCAATACAATGTCCAATGTGTATCAAGTAAAGGCAAAATACATAATTAATATTGAAAGATCAGAAATTATGCAAGACCCATTTTATAACTGGCTGAATTTATAACCAAAATTTCCACAGATTCTTATGATTTCAATAATCACTACTTTATACCAGATTTTTTCACATTTGCTCTCAAATTCAATTTCAAAATTAATTTTCAATTTCCCAGTAATCACATACTCATCAGTTTGGATTGATTATCTCCTTCCACTAACATGACAATTGAGATATTCAATATAATTTCAGTATATTATGGATGATTTGCTTAAAAATAGTATCCCAAAATCACCTTCCTTGGAAAAATATGTAGATGATATAATATATGCAATTCCTCAGGGAACGGAGAAAATAATGCTACAAACATTCAACAACTAAGATGGAAATCTCTCGTTCACCATCGAAAAGGAGGTCAATCATAGTATACCTTGCTTGAACACGAAAGTCACGAGAACATCAGAAAATGTCTTGATACTGGAAAGGTATAACAAACCATTCAGTTCAGGAAAATTCATGATTTACTACTCGTATCAATCACAAAAATTGAAATAAACCTAGTTCTAGGTTTAAAAAACAAAGTATGTAGCATCTGACATCCATCATTGGGAAACAATAATTTAAAGGATCTTCATGATCTTCTCATTGATATCTCATAACTCATCAGATAACTTACACCAAAACACACGAAAATATTAAAACAAAAGTTCATACGAGTGTAGTAGTAGCTAATAGAACTCAGAAAAATAGTCAATCATATGACGAAGAGTCTTCTTTGAACATACCAGCATTTTGAGTGCATCCTCATAATCAATCCATTTTTTCCATAACGCGAAAAAATTGCGAGATTTACGAGGAACGTCTGCTAATCGGAATTTTCTGCCATTACCCTCGTTTGTTGTTATTTTTGTTGACAACAAACCCAACAGATGCTCTCGGAATTTTCATCCGGGAGCCTCCGTGCAGAAGGCTTCAAAAGTAACAACACACGAGGATAATGGCAGAAAACTCTGGTTATTAGACGTTCTTCGTGAATCTCGCAATTTTTTTGCGTTATGAATAAATGGATTGATTGATTTTGAGGATGCAGTCAAAATGCTGGTATGTTTTAAAGAAGACTCTTTTCCATATGGTTGACTATTTTTTGAGTTCTGTTAGCTACTACTACACTTGTATAAATTCTTGTTTCAAAATTTTTGTTGAGTTCTGGTGTGAGTTATCTGATGAGGTGTGAGATATCAATAAAAAGATCATGAAGTTCTTTTAAATTATTTTTTTCCAATGATGATGGTCAGATGCAACATACTTTTTCTAAACCTAGAATAACTAGGTTTATTTTTTGTGATTGATACGAGTAGTAGGTCATGAATTTCCCTGAACTGGATGGTTTGTTATACCTTTTCAGTATCAAGACATTTTCTGATGTTTTTGTGACTTTTGTGTCCAAGCAAGTTATACTATCATTGACCTCCTTTTCGATGGTGAACTGGAGATTTCCATCATATTTATCCAATGTTTGAAGAATTATTTCTTCCATTCCCTGAGTAATTGCATATATTATATCATCTACATATTTTTCCAAAAAGAAATTTGGATAGGTGACTTTCGGAAACTATTTTCAAGCAAATCATCCATAATATACTGAAATATTATTGAATATCTCAATTTCCATGCATGCTGTTTATTACTAGATCCATTGTCATGTTAGTGGAAGGAGTGGAAAGTGATAATACATCCAAACTGATGAGTATGTGATTACTGGGTGGTTGAAATTTTTTTCTATTTGAGGGCATTTTCAAGAAAGCTACTGCTTCTTCTGGGTGCCAGAATATATATATATATATATATATATATATATATATATATATATATATATATACGTGATTTCGACGTCCTTCAGCATATAGGCTTGTTACTAACCCCCTACGCTATAACTCAAGAGCAGTATTGTTATTCGCGGACCCGTCAACCATAAAACGTGCCAGAGACATTCCCCGACACGTCAGAGTTATATTCTCAATTTCTGTATAAATAGCCTCCATGTTCTAACATTTTGTGGATTTAAGTGATATCATCAAATTGTGAAAAATGCCAGAAGCGAGTTTGGCTTTGACGTACATATTTGATAAACACTTAATTCCGTTGTTTGACAATAGTTTTGCCAGAACCGTTATGCCGTTTCAATTTTGTTATGAGTGGATCTTGCACCTCATTCAAATAAGGCCTCATCTCAATACACAATACACAAACCAATGGTAAACTTTTGTGATCTGTGCGCAATGAGGAAACGAAAAAATTACGTGCCTTAGAGATAAGAAAATGGTTATTATTGGGGCTACTTCAATTCGATTGATATTTCTAGTGCTACAACTGAATTCAGCCCACGTCAAACAACTTATACACAGCGGGGATGTGGAAAAATTGGAGCAGGCAGTGCTGGAAGGTCAAGGTAGAAAGCTCATTGGAGAATACTCGGCAGATTACAAGACAAGGACTTTCTTGAAATCGATACCAGCGCTAATGGTAAGGTATTACACTTAATTTGCTTCACTTGTAACTTTTGAATTAATATTTGTACGCCTCACGACATAAACGCGCGCGATCAAGGCTATTTAACGCGTGTTCTGAGAACAAACCAAAAGAGAAATTACGTTCATCAAAGAATGAAGGGTTCAGCTCCTAAAAGAGGATAATGATCAAAAACATCTGCACCCGAGAAAACTCAAAATTTTGCATCAAGCGAAGACTTGACACGTAGTTGAGAGGAATCAAATGTGATGAATTCTCCCGAAGACATCACCAGCTACGATTATATGACTCTCACTAGAGTTATGAAGTCTGACTCTGTCATTGCTGAAAAACCTCGTCTATATTCAAGGTTCATCTACAATTGAAGTTGATTTTTCCGATTACATCTACCAGAATGAATTCTTTGTGTAATAAAGGCAGAAATGTATTTCTTATATTTGAAAAAGCATTCGAAATATTTTCAGAATAAGGGGCTCTGGAAGAGAAGTCGGTATGTGCTATGCTACGGTCTGCCATTAAATCTATGATATGAATTGAAAATAATGTGGAACACCAGCATTCATTGTCACATGAAACAATCAATTAGAATGACTTAGAGATTTATACAAAGTAATATAAATAGATCCATTGAGGTATTTCAGGGTTTTTATAGGATGTTTGCATTACAGTTTCCTTCTGAAGCTTCGATCGTTTGATGCAATCATTCCTTGCTCCAACATTTTCTGATCTCCGCACATAGACCGGGTGGCGGTGACAGATTTGTTGGACCAATTATTTAGAAGGGAAGTAATTGAAAATGAAACAAATCGTTATCCTCAAAAAAATTTACGCGCTGCGTGGTACTTGATGTGAAACCCACAATTATCGTTCGTTGAGTTCAAAAAGAATTTGGATGTAAGCCTTTTTACAGCCTTCACATTTTTTACACATTAAAAAACGATCAAAGTAAAAAAAATATAAAGATTTACTTTTTCAAATGATACAAGGGGTATTGCGAAAAAAATTGATGAAAACCAACTTTTTCCAGTACGCCAATTGCAACTGAAATTAGTCTCATCGTGAGAATAACGAAAATTCATGAGGTAATCGTTGGGGGTATTCAGTGTGTTCCATCAAGAACATATTCTGGGTTAGCCATGAAGTACCACGCAGCTCGTAATTTTTTTTTGCAGATTATGATTTGTTTCAGATCCGAGTATTTCATGTTCCCAAGGCAGACTGTAAAAAATTGGTCTAAGAAATCTGCCACTGCCGCCCGGTCTAACAGGATCTGAATTCTGGTGCTGGAGGATATTCAGTTTTCCCGATATTTCTCATGATTCTGAGAATGGAAAATAACCTTGAGTGTATCGTGCGATTAATTTCTCCTCACAAATACGTGAATAATTGTTAGTGTAAATTGATATGATGGCGTGATCAAATATAATTCTTATTGAACTATTGTCTGCATAACACAAACACTGAAGCTGCTCGATTCCATTTCGAATCAGAAAATAAGTATTTTTGAATGTTACTCCACTCGCGGACTCTTACAATATCTGGAACCCCATACAAATGGTGCTGACTCAACTCTTTTTTAAATTTCAAAGGTGATCGTTCATCTGAACTGTGATCATTCGTCCAGCCCTCGACAGTTCTGTCACGGTATTCTTCCAACCCTTTTCGTGTCAACCAGCACCTCGCTTCTCTTTCTCTCTCTTTGTATCCCCCTCCCTCTGCCTCTCTCCCTTCCTCTGTCTCTGCCTCTCTCTCTTTTTTTCTCTTTCTCTCTCTATCTCGAAATAATCCTTCGTTGAATAAATATGGTGAGAGTCTTAATTCCGAGTATAATTGATTTTTTATTAATTATTATATAAGACCCTGAAAAACCAAAGGAAGGTAAGAAGGGTAGGTGACTATTTCATGATAAAGAAGACCATGTGCTTACACGAGTATAGGGGCGATTTCAGGAGCCCTTGTATTCGAAACTTCCTCGTCTTTCTTCTTCACTCTCACTTACGGCCAGGCAAATAGTGAGAGAGGTGGAGAGACGAATACGTTTTGAATACAAAGCGCCAGAAAATGCCCTAGATACACATCTGTGGAAAATATAGTTTCCAATCATTATCCTGATATAGACACGTAGTTGTTTTCAATTGGACATCGTACATCGTTTCCATTAACTACAAACTAGAAAATCAATTTATAATGCTTCGCCGAACGCTTGCATATGGTGTATTAATTTTTCATTTTATGAATTATTTGCGAAATGGTTCGCGACACAAAACTTGTTCCATTCGATATCACACACACTTATTGGTATTACATTCATTCAGCGTATAATTAACGATAATTCATTGCAATAACTGAATCTCTTCCTGACGAATCTCCTTCATAATTCATGGGAAATGATATACACTTGCTCATTCGAGAAAGAGTGTTGAGATTCTAGAAAAATATGGAACTTTCGAGCAGGCCCGGACTGGGACCATTTGGGGCCCTCAGCTAAAACCTGTAAAGGAGCCCTCTACCGGGGGGTATGGAAATGGAATGGTTGAAAACAATGAAAACGCGTTTTCACACGATTTTTGCAATTATAAAGAATACGAAATTCAGCTAGGTTTTTATACGAATATGATGATTTTCGACTTTTGTTGTCTTTATTATTTCTTGAAATGAGAAATTCAGAGTATTTTCAGAATACCACAACACAACAAAACACATATTGTAAAAGTGTAATTGGAACGAAGTTGCTATACTGAATGAAAGGGGCTTATCTTAACTGAAATAGTTCTACATTTCACTTTCCTAGCTCTAAACTAACAGCTCATTTGTAGGCAACTCATTTGTTGGAGCCAGTGCAACATGAAATGAATCCCTCTCAAAATTGATAAAAAGCAGACTGGACATGAGGACATCAGTCGATTTTTGACTATTTCAAGTTCAGAAAAAACTAGTTCACATGTGACCTGGGTTCAAATTGTCTTTTTCGTCACTACAGCTGTCTCCGTACTTTCAGTAGACTTTGCCGCTATGAAGTTGTTGTACTGTGTACACACCTTCGCAGCTCTATCAACAGCCGACTTCTTTTGATTTCACACAGTTCACAAACACCGTGCAGAGCTTCTGCGTGGAAAATGTTTCGAAAATCAAGATAGAAATTCACTAAAAGAAATTCTGTAAAAAGTCTTTAATTGCGCAAAATATTTATTCAATACTTATCATCGCAAAATCTAAAATATCGAAATATACAGTTTTTCAATGTTGAACTGTAGAAATAGAGTCAGTTCGATCTTTTGATTTTTCACCGGGCAACTGTAACTCGACTTCGATGCCATTTTCGTCTAGCTTGAGATTGAATGCACTTGCATAATTTTTTGTTCTTTCGTAAAATACTTCAGGATGAGGGGCATTCCTTTTGTCCTCAACCTGCTGAAGTGGTGTTTGTGCTGAGTACCAAGCTGAAGCAAAAACAAGTTTTCAAATTTGGATCATTGACTCATCAGGCTTCTTGCTGTGAATCTGCCGTCAAAACTTTCAGCAGAGATTTTTTCTAAAACAGAAAGAAAATTGAAGAATTCAGCTGAATTTATACTGTCTTCACTGATAAAGATTTCTTCATCAGCAATCGATGGAAGACCCTCTGCTCCTATTATTTGCAATCTGTACAACTTGTCATGAAAAATATGTTTTCTTTTCCCAGTCGTCCATTCTCTTATGTGAGCTTAATCGCAACACAGTAGATCGTATAAAGCTCTAGTATAAACGATATATACAGTTTTTGGACGTATTCTTCTTTTGGAAAATGTAATTTTTTTTTGACGATGTAAAGAGAACAATCAAGAACAGACATTTTTTTTGACATTATGTGGGGGCCGTCCGCGATCGCGAACCTGGCCAGTCCGGACCTGTTTCCGAGGTTTATTCCCAAAATGCTGTAATCTGAATGCACCTCGAAAGCAAATTATCATTGTATAACTAATTTTCGAAGTGTAGCCCTCTAGCTGCAATACAAAGCCTTACATGGAAAAAGTTACGTTTTGATAGCAATTCACACACCTATCACGCATGTGCAAACAAAAGGAATTGATCCGAAGAAAAGTCGAACACAATTTTAACTGGCGAACCGGTTCATAACCAGTCCGATCGTAACTCGAACACGTTTTCGTTATTGCGCATGCTCCAGACGGATCTCGAATAGTTATAGCAAGAAATCCAACACACCTGATGACCTGAGTGGCTTACTGAAAGATATGAATCTATAAATGTATTGAATGTATAAATGTATGTATTAGGGAAAGCAATTCCGGACTGGGATCAGTGAATATAGATTTCAGAATCGAACATTTTCAATACCGGGATTTTTCACTCGAAAAAACTCCGTATAAAGAATTGGTTTTCAATCAAAACATTAATAAAATGGAATAGCAATTCATATGTTATGAAGTTATTGCGAATTGGCTATATATGAATTTCAAAAAATATATTTAGGTTAACGTATGCGACTATACACTAGATGATAACGAACCTATTCTATCCTCTGACTGAAATATGATCTGCTTTTTGTTGCTGGGGTAGCTTAACTTGTGGCAAAGCTGGACGTAGAATATCTCATTGATATGCTCTTAGGAATATTTCTTGGAAAGAAAATATACTCATTTCAGATACCGGAAATCCCGGGATTGAATTCACAATCCCTGTTGATTTTTCCTTCCGGTATCCCGTACCCCGGGATTACATTCCCTAGTATGGATCTAAACTACTACTACTACATTCCCTAGTATGGATCTGAACTAACGCTGAAATGAACGGTTTTGGAGCACAGTGTTTTTCTGAAAACGAAATAAATTTCATGAAACCTCTGAAATTGAAGTCATTACTCGAGAATAACCTTACCCGAGAATATTTTAAACCACAAAGAAGTGACAGGAAACTAATTTGCATGAGCCTTTTTGGTAGGCGCATGAGTTGACTTGACAGCCTTCAATTGTCCTTCGTTAAGCCGTCTAAGTTACATTGTCATCATCATAGGGGTGAATTTGTATTTTTTCAGCTGTGTAGTAATTTGAACTGAGAATCGAAGTGCCCGGTTTATATTTTGTATACCGTGGTTGATCTAGAGTCAGCCATCGGTGAGCCTACGTACTATGAAAAATTATCAGAGTACTCGGTTTCCCTGCACTCAAAACTGTTGGACCTCCAAACATCATAGAAACCGACGATACTATCGATTTTTGTGCTTGAATACTCTCGGACCCTGCATTCCGAATTTAGAAATTTTGATTAAAAATTGTTCTGATATGATCATGTAATTTGAAGGGGAAATTTGAATAATTATATTTAATCATGTTGAATTTCATTTCAGTACAAAACGATTTCAATTTGCTTTCAGTCAAAAATTTCCCTCCTCCACGATGCTGTCAACAGTGGTAGACTAGAGGAGCTTCAAACACTTCTGAATGAAGAACCCGACAAAAAGAAGAAACTGGTACTTGCGAAGGATGAAACTGGCGTGGGACTGCTGCACAAAGCTATTTACTACGACTTAGAAGATATCTACAAATGGTTGATTCAGAAATTCCCTTTCATGGTTTCTATGAGAGACTCGGTAGGTGAGGGTTTTAAAATCAATTACATTTGTGTCGAAATACATCGATGAAGCTAGTGAATATGAAAAAAAGTGAAAAGTGTCTGGCACTAGGCAAGCCACAATTCGAACTCAGTTCTATCTTCGTGATTGGCATATATGTCACTCAATTCCAATCATATAGATGTCTCAAATTTCTCAACTTTTTTGCATTCAACCTCGTGGACACTGTAAATAGTTTTTTCACGCTTATTATTTTTCAAATTGACACATTGATTAATTTAATATCGTTCCCCGAAAATGAGAATAAACATTGTAGAAATATTGGAATTCGTGTTATAAGAGTATAGTTCCTGCATGTTGTTGCCCAACTTCTCTCCTGAATCAATTCTCAATTAGTCAGCAAAGACTACCCATTTCCCAAAAAAATTATCTGGAATCGTTATTTTGTCGACGTTTCGGCTCCCACTTTGGAGCCAAGACTTTTGTCTGGTGATTTGCCGCCGGGGTCCCTTCAATTTCCCATTCTGATCATAACAAAGCTTTAGACTGCAGAGTATTTGGAGAACTCCTATTTGAAAATGTGCAAAAACTGACAAGGTTTATTTTCAAGGCGAAACATCTACATCAATGATAGTTGTGAACATAAATGAATCCATACAAATGAAACAATGAGTGAGAGTGAGCTGCATCATACTACAACTTCAACACTCCTTGATCAACACTCCCTTCAATTTTGAGTTCTGAATTCCCATGTTCTTTCTACACCATTTAAATTTGTGGCTGCTCAAAGATTCAGTCAGAGATTATCTATTATCTCATTCGTTGAAACTTTTATGACATTGATTTGTCCATCTTTGACAGCATCACGAATAAAATGTGTTGTTCGGGAATGGTACATAGAGTTTTTCCGATAAATCAATAGCTCCTTTGTTATCACAATGAATAGGGATTTTGAAATTTTTCAGAATGCCCAATTTGTCTATCGTCCAGAGCCATAGAGTCCTTGAACTGCATGAGCTGAAGCCATGTACTCTGCTTCGGTTGTAGATCGAGTAACGATTTACTGCTTTTTATTTGACCAGCTGATGGCTGCATTTGCCATGAGAAAAATATACCGGTAACAGATTTTTGATCGTCAGGGTCGTCGGCGAAGTCAGCACTAGCATAACCAACACAATATTCACCATTTTCTGTTCGTTGATATTTTTTTGTATGAATTGTTCCTTAGAGGTATCTCGTGACTCGTTCAACACAATCTCAGTGTTCTGATGGGTTTGTGTTGGATTTGCTCAAAACTTCCACAACTACATCAATAATAATTGTAAACATAAACGTATCCATATAAATGGACCAATGAGTGGGAGTGAGCTGCATCATATCAGGAGCTACAACTCCAATACGAAGTGAAGACTGTGGTTGTGTATATGGAGGTCTGGAGTTTATAACCATATGAGGGTCCGACGGTGAGGAGAATGTTAGCGAACCAGATGTTTGGATGGTTTTGATCCACATCCACACAACCTCAGTCTTGACTTTATTATGATGAGAGTTGGGGGTTAAAGAGACTTGGACCCCGGCGTCAAATAACGCGAAAGTCTTGATAATGGCTACGCGGTTCAACCGAAAGTTCAAGTAATCACATATCCGACTGCGGAAACCTTTCCGAGCATACACATATCTATATATACATTGATAGACGTTTCGAGTGGAAACAACAGTTCTTTCTAGGTGAAACACGTTCTATTAGTCAGCAACTTCGCTTATATCTCAAATTTGCCAATCAAAAAAATACAAGAACTATAATGTATTGAAATACTCATCGTTGACGCTTCAGTAACCAAATCCACCTCCGTTTTCGGAAGTGTTTCACAAGTTGATATTTTTGCTTGTGGTGAGTTGAAAAAATTGAGAATATTCTTTATTGAATACGATTCGAGTAATATTGTCGAATTCTTATTCATTGATTGAAAGTGGTTCCAGAAAATTGAAAATCTTTTTGTTTGAATAATGGAATATGAGTCCCGGCAATTTCGATATTGTTGTTCCAGAAAAAGTGGTTTGAGTAATGACAATGAATAAGTTTCATATTGCTAGAAGTGGTTTTGAAAAAATGTCACGAAGATCTAATGTTAAGGGATCTCAATGAATTGAAAGAAATTTATAATATCTTTCTGGAAATGAGTTGAATCGTTCAGAATATGTTTGAAATATCTGGTTCACTATAGTACAAGGCCCAGTCTAAGTGAGTAGAGTCTGATTTCAATAAACATTTTCAAAATCTGTAGTCCTGAATTCAAATTCATCACATACACTCAAAGACTGCGAGAAAAGGCAAAAGTTACTTTCATATTCGTCCAACGGAATGATGCGACTTCAAACACAATAAAAAAATAGAAAAAATTTGATTATATTATATATAATAAATATACACGAACACTTACTACGCGTTTGACACTGACACTTTGGAGTTCTGCTATATCGTTTCCATGGTTATATTCAATTCGAGGAATTTTGTGATAGGTCTACAAGAGGAAATAAAGAATATTTTTATTTATCCCTCGCCATTATCCCCTGAGGGGATAATTTATAGCATTATACTGTACGAATAATGAGTATAATAATTACATTATAATATAATATAATATAATATAATATAATATAATATAATATAATATAATATAATATAATATAATATAATATAATATAATATAATATAATATAATATAATATAATATAATATAATATAATATAATATAATATAATATAATATAATATAATATAATATAATATAATATAATATAATATAATATAATATAATATAATATAATATAATATAATATAATATAATATAATTCAATGCCTAAATTATGTAGTTGTACTCATATGCAATGTAGGACGTCTCAAGGAATATATAGAAATATATCTCAAACGAAAGGAAATATCAAAAAGTCCCTAGACCCTTAACTGAAGATATGCAGAAAAAAAAACTAATGAAAAATCTATATTATTTTCTGCTAAAAAATATAATGTTTGTTTCACAAATATGTTAAACAAAATGTTTCAGAAAAATTGAACTTTCAAGAATCAACAAATTGTTCCATCTTTCTGGCTTTGAAACGAAGGCACGTGATCTTCCTGCTTTTGATACTCATCGCATTGCTGTACGGTTCTGGATTTGAATGCAACTTCAAAATTTGATGAATCTGTTCTTACCTTGTTTGTGAGTTGTAATTTCATTCAGTGGATATATTTGGATAACATAGAAGACCTATGACCTCTTATTTCTGAAATTATCACTCTTATTGAATCATGTGGACTAAATACAGTTGTTTTGAACCTGAGCTCCGGATTACCCAATGTTATGTTAGTTAGTTCACATGTGCTTTGGTATATCTAAATTCACCTGAATATCATTGAATATTTTCAATCAAGTAATAGTGGAATATATTTGAGAATGTTTTTTACCATTTTCACTTAAAGCAGTATTAACAAATGATGTTGGATCCATATTAGTAAAATTGGATTTCCACTATCGGTTTCCTGTCGTCAAACAACTGTTAGTTTCATTAGTACATGGCATAAACAAAAGCTTGTTTTGACGAAGGTTTCTTATTCATTCCATTCTGATCAAGATTTAGGCAAACTGCGATTTCTATTCGTGAGAAGGAAACGGTTTCGCACAGATGCTGGTCGGATGAGAAAGCATGTGTCTTTCAGGCTGAACGCCAATCTTTTTTGGTGGGAGGAACAGAAGTGAAGATTTTTTTTGCGGTCAATTATCGGGAGTAATTACACAAGTGCTTCAAAATTAGCGATAAATTTTCCATGAAAGCATGTCGTCTAAAAACTGCATGAGTTTATTTTCATATTTTGTCGAAAGAGCCCGACTCCGAAGGAGGAGGGTTCTTTTAGCAAAATATGAAAATAACCGAATGCAGTTTTTTTACTGACAACATGCTTGAATGGAAAATTATCAGGTTTATTTTGATGAGTGTAATTCGGTAGAATATTTCCGGAGTTAAAACAACGACGTTTAAAATTCAGTATTTATGCCTGTCAAGATGACAAATGTACATTTTAACAATCGTTACTATGAATACACGGACCGAGCGGGTATTTTTCGATACCTACCAGGTATTTACCAGCCCGAAAACGTCCCGCTGGGAATTTATCGCTGTAATTGATCGAAAATGTCCCGCTTCATATGGGATTTTTAACATACGATGGAAATATTCAAGAAAACACCTCCAAACTTTCATATTCCTCAAGATTCTTTATTGAATTTGAATCATTCTATGATTAAATCGATGAACTGTCAATGATTTACTGGCTGAAGATGTCTCCGTTTGGTTCATGTTGTGAAATTTATTTTGAATAGAAATAATGGACCCTTTCTATTTTCAATATCAGGAAAAACTATTTTGGCATTTGAAGGTATATATCCACATTAGTAATTCATTCTCACATGTGGCATAATTCCTTTCCTCACATATCTATTTTGGTGTCTGCATTAGCATGAGTGAAAAGCGAAATTACTATTTCAACACCTTGACCCCGGATGCACTATGCCTTTGACTCTGAGCCAAGAACGTTATTAATATTTCCAGGTGCGGAATTCATGAAACGTACAGCGTATTGCTGAAGTAACGCATAAAATTCATGGCTCCGAAACGAAATACTTCTGAGGGCCAACCTCGGACAGGCCGATTGTATTTTCCAACAACGTAAATCTTGAGATTCCCTATCATTTTTCACAAGTTCGAAGAAATTGGATGTGTGAGGGATTTGATTAGGAGTGATCGACCGGAACATTGGATAGAGATGCGAAATTCGATGTCGCATTGTCAATGGTTGAGAATCGTCATTCTTCTATGCGAATACAGTTCCTGAACCATGATATTAACCAACATACTATATTTCAGTTCCTTAAAAAAGAGGTGAAAAACGTACAAGGCACCTATTGTTCATGAATTGCGAGATGGTGATGTTGATAGGAGACCGAACTTCTGTGAAGCCATGAAAGATCGATTTATTCGAATTAACTATTTGAATAGTATTTTTTCATTGATGGGGATATTGTTTTTCTCAATGGTATGATTGATAAAAAAATCATTGTTACTGGGCGCAAATAAAACCTCATCGGATATTGGAAGTACATATAATCAATAATTGAATGTTTCGGGTCATTATTTCTCTAACGATAATCTGAATGCAGAGAGTCAACTGGAAGGTACCATCTTCATGCTGATTGTGTCATTGGCCATAATGTTTCCGAATAATAATGATTCCGACAGCGGAAATTGCTACAACAAGATAAAGCTCCTCCGTATCAGTGAGGAATTGAGCCTAGTATCGACAGTGCGAGGCAGCTCGCTGCGAATGCCTCGTGGCGAATGCTCGGCTTTGCCTCGGACTGTGGATACCGGGGTTGCTCGCCTCACATTGCGCGACGCGAACGCCTCATAGCGAGCAACCCCGGTATCCACAGTCCGAGGCAAAGCCGAGCAATCGCCACGAGGCATTCGCAGGGAGCTGCCTCGCACTGTCGATACTAGGCTTTACCTGAACCAAATATTGTCCGATAAAAAAATATCGCAGGGGCATGGCCCAGCTCTTCAGGTTGACTGACAGTCTCGTCCGAACATTCGAAGTGTTCGGATGTGTTTTGTAGAGCTGTGATATTTTGCGTTTTTTGTGAAAGTCTAACAGTGCTCGTACATCATTGTTTATTGTTTTGTGTTTTAACAAAGCTTTATTCATACACCTTTAAATTGAGGATTTACAAAAATCTTTAAAAACTTATAAAAACCCGGTAATGAGTGGTCCTAGTCCGGGCCGACCTGACCCGGGTGAACAACAAAAAACCGAACAAAAAGAACAGTTCAAATCACCGGAGGAAATATTCAACCGAGATAAATACCCCAACTATCTTAAGGGAAGAGCTAAGCAAACAGCCGAAGCTAAAATTAGGAATTTAGGAAGGCCGAGAATGTCTTCGGACTCAGACACCGCCGCCCAAAGCGATAAAAGAAGAAAAGACTCCAGGAGCTCAACACAATCGTCTCCTGAGCGTGCCAAGTTGTATAATACACCGAATAGGTTCGCACAGATGGACAGTCAAGTTAAACGCTCAGGGCGGAAAGTCAGATTAGTCGAAGTTCCAAAGAAGGGAGAAGATGATAAAAAATGGAAAGAGCACAGAAAAGTCCCTCTGGATACCTCGGAAGAAAGGATGTCCACTGATGAAGCTCACGACTCCTCCGGAACATCTGTATCGTCCACCGGAATTTTTCCCGAAAAATCAAAAATTCCAATAAGATCTATAACCGATCTTCTCAAGAGCGCTGTGGAGGGCAAAGGAGACGTCACAGGAACCATTGGAGGCGAGGGATCATCATTCCAGAAAAACACTCTGGATGACGTTTCTCCCCTACAGAGCGCATCCTTTTCGGACCCGTCTCCGAACGCGGACCTCGAAATCGAAACTGTAGCAAAAATTCAGAATATCCCGGATAAAACGAATGAAGAGTCCCAGGATGGAAAGAAGAAGGAAAACATCACCCCAGCTATACAGGGCCCAATGAAAGAATCAGAGGAAAGCTTTTTAACAAAAGATTCAAAGAAAAAATCCCAAGAAAACACCACAAACGCAGAATCCATTACCAGATTGCCAATTCCAACACCTGAAGAACCGACAATTCTTCCTACAACTCCAATTTTCACAAGTCCAACTGAAACTATAATGAAAGGAATTCAACGCGCTTTCCATTCAACCGAAAGTGTGTTGAATATTAACTTAGCTGAATATCCATAAAAAATTAAGGAAACTGAAGAGAAAAATTTTCAACACACCTTCCAATCTACAGAAAGTGTTGCGAAAAATAATCCAACAGAAGATATAAGTAATAAGGAACCGTAGGAAAAAGAAATTTAACACACTTCCCAATCTGAGGAGAGTGTGGCGAAAAACCACTCAAAGGAAACTGTAGCGAATGATAAGGAAGGTGAAGGGAAAAATATTCGACACACTTCCCAACCTGAGGAAAGTGTGGCGAAAGACCACTCAAAGGAAACTGTAGCGAAAGATAAGGAAGGTGTAGGAAAAAATATTAGACACACTTTCCAATCTAAGGAAAGTGTGGCGAAAGACCACTCAAAGGAAACTGTAGCGAAAGATAGGGAAGGTGTAGGGAAAAATATTCGACACACTTCCCAATCTCAAACTGCAGAGAAAGATAGCAAGGAAAGTGTAGAGAATAAAACCACTATGGGAAGTGTGGAGAATAATTCCAACGAAAGTGTGGTGAACACCAGGTTGGAGGAAACTGTAGAGAAGAAACAGAACGAAAGTGTGGTGAACCACAATCCTCTGGAAAGTGTGGGAAACAATAACCCTCCGGAAAGTGTGGTGAAAGACACCAAAGAAGGTAATGAAGCTAAAAAACCACACTCTCCGGAGGTGAGAATAGTGGGGGTGTTTTCAGCATTTGCTGGTTGGGTGGCAGATTCCATACCCACCGGAAAGTCACTCGAAGAAGCCCAGAAGGGGTCAAATCCCACACAAAACCCTGGTGGATCGAGTAGCCAGGGCGTAGTGGGTGGAGATGATCTCCAGGGCGATTCGAGTGACAGTAGTAAAAATAACGAAGAACAAGAGGGTGCATGGTCCTTAGACTATATAAGACCAAAAAATACAACGGTGGTACCCGTAGACCCGATAGGCTACTCTCAAGAATTTGGAGCATTTTTTGACAAAATGATGGATATTGAACAGACCGTCACAATTAACAACATAGATTTCGCATCAGCCTACGAGGAGTAGGATGAGAAAGAAACAGAAAAAATTGATTTTTCCTCCCCCTTCCAAAAATTACCAGATCAGAAGCAGTACAAAAAATGATTAACAAGAAAAGAGCCGCTGAAGCCAACGCAACAGCGAAGAAGCAGGCTATGAAAGAAGAACTGGAAGCCAAAGCCGAAGCAGAAAAAGCCAAGGCAAAGGCAGAAGATGAAGAAATTATGAAGCGAAAGGAGAGGGAAAAAGTCAAAAGCAAGACCAAAGAACCACAAAACACAAAAGATGATACCCAATCCTCATCGGAGGACGCTTCCGACGAAGGAGATGGGTTCATCAGAGCCAATGAAAGCACTGCAAAGCGCAGAAAGAGAAGGAAGAGAGCTAGCCGAAAAGTAAACAAATCGGCCCAAGATGTAATCCCCACAGAAACTAACGAAACAAATAAAAATACCGATCTTAACCAGGAGATGAATGACCAGATAAATAAGTTGATGGAATCCATTAAAATCCAACAAGAGGAGCTTAAGCGTTTACAGAGTAAGCTAAACAATCCAGGAACGAACAATTCCACAGGCGCCAAACCGAAGCGCCGAACAGAAGAGTTCCCACCACTTCCCAAACCTGCTACTCCCAGCCAGCTATACTCAACCGACATCCCGACTGGAAACCGTTTCCAGGCCCTCCAAGTGGAAGATGCTCCTTTCCTCCAGGCGCAGGTGTCTGGTAGGAAGGAGGCAGGGAATTCTGCCAAAAACCAGAAAAAAGACAAAAAACAACCCCCAGTGGTTGTGGAAGGCAGAATTCCCTGGGACAGGGAAATTACTGAAACATTCAAAAAAGAATATAAAAGCAAAGTTGAAGTGAAATTCAAAAAAGATACTACGGTCTTATTTACCTTCAACGAAGAAAACCATGAAAATCTCACGGCCTCGCTCATAGAAGGCCAGGAACACTTCCACACCTACTCACGCCCGGGTCAAAAAACCCACGCGTTTGTTGTGAGGGGGCTGGATCAGAAACCAGATCCTTAAGAAGTCAAAGAAGATCTCCAGAGTACGGAGCTGGATGTTCGTGAGGTTTACCTCATGAACACCAGATTCCGTCCTCTGTACCTTGTTGTCACCTCGGCCCAGATTACCAGGGTGGTCTGAAATAATAAGAAATCTGACAGAAAGACAGTGCAATGTCATAGATGTCAGCAGTGGGGACACGCCACCGCAAACTGCTACGGGAAGGTAAAGTGTCTAAAATGTGCAAACACATTGGACGAAGAATTGTACAAAGACACCTGATTAACCGGCAAAGTGCGGTGACGATCACCCTGCCAACGCTAAGACTTGCCCTGTCTATCTGAGAAGGGTCGAGGGGATATAATCGAGGAAGAACAGCGAAAACAAATCAAGCAACCAGAAGAAACTGGTTCCAGCTCCCAGGCCAACAGAAAACGCGTGGGAGAAAAGATCGAGGGAAAGAGGCATAGTACCCAGTAAGGAAGGGCCTGTAGGAGGCCCACAGAAGGGAAACGGTGGAAACAGTCATCCCCCCAACAGCAATCCAATATTCAACCCAGAAGCCCGGCACGTGCCTCGGGCCAGTCGGGGGCGGCAGTGACACTCGGCACCTTCGGAGCTGCCAGCAAGATGTACGCTGAACTCCAGCAGTATGTAAACTTTGACGGATTAAACAGGGCGATGGCGGATCTCCTGGAGTCGATGAAGGGGGCAGGTGATTCAGGCGTCGCGAAATTCGAGGCGTACAGGGGTTTCCTGGAAAAGATCTCGCAGTATAAACTCTAAATGGCGGTAAAGGCATGCATGCTAAATATCAATGGAATAAATAACAAACTCCCTATTGTTATTAATTTCATCGATACCCACGCTGTTGATTTAATGTTTCTTTCCGAGACTAAACTCAGGCACGACCATCGCCTGGAAGTCAGGGGTTTTGTCGTCATCAGGCAAGACAGGCCTGGTGCGATAAGGAGTGGAGGGGAGGAGGCACATCCCGTACACACAGCTACCACAAGTACCATGTAGCCTTGAACATGTGGGCATCAAGCTTGTAGACGGTACCTGTGTGTACGCGGTGTACAACCCGCCAAACAACAGGCTCACTCATCGGGATTTGGACAGACTGTTTAGTACCGGTCAGAAAGTACTGCTGATTGGAGACCTTAACGCTAGGAGACCGGAGTGGGGATGCAGAAACCAACCAAACTTGAATGGCAGGACGCTCTGGGAGTACTCTAATGACAGCAATGTCATAATCGAACACACTGACGAACCGACGTACTACCCTTTCAACGGTACAACGCCGACTACGATCGACTTGGTCTTGAATAAAAACGTTCGAAACTTAGGGGAGCTGACTGTCGTCAAGGAACTGAGCTCCGACCATAACCCCGTTCTTTTTTAACTGACCGGGGAAGGTCGTCGGGTGGTCAAACGGAAGTTCGATTACTCGACGACCAACTGGTCGGAGTACAGGAAAATACTCAATAATCTAACTACAATAAAGACACAAATATCAAAGGGCGACCTTGACGACAGTACAGCCAAGTTCATTGAGAACATTATGATCGCGAGAAATCGAACGACCAGGTCGGTCCTAGTTAGGAGAGGCAAGGACATCCTCCCGGCGGACGTTGTTGAACTCATTCATGAGAGAAATAGAGCGAGGAAGAGGTGGCAACGCACCGGAGACCTCGCTCTAAAAACTCAAATGTTGAACCTCGCAAGAGAAGTAAATAGGAGAGTGAAAGAGTCCACCAACAGACGTTGGGCGGAGAAAATTGCCTCCCTGACCGCGCAGGATAACTCTTTGTGGACGATGGCTCGTAGGCTCGACCAGAGACGAGAGCCCATCCCCACATTGGAGAGGGGGAATGCGCGGGCGGTAACAGACAAGAAAAAGGCATTGCTGTTGGGAGAGTATTACCAGAGTGTGAACCGAACTAGTCCGGACGTTGACATAAGGCAACGGAACGTCACTGCCAGGGTCCAGGAACTCCGAAACATGGACCCGGTGGTAATCGACGAGGAAGTATCTGCCGCACAGAAAAGCGCCTGGCCCAGACAAGGTCAATGCACTCCTGCTTCGGAATCTGCCATGTAAAGCTATAGTGCAACTAGTGCACATCATAAACGCAGTACTTAATTGGCAGTACTATCCAGTCTGTTTAAAGCTCGCTGAGGTGATCCCCATTCAAAAAACGGGGAAGCCGAAAGTTGCAGTGGAGAGCTACCGCCCCATTTTGCTACTCAGCGTTGTCGCCAAGGTGACAGACAAAATCATCATGGAAAGGCTAGTGCGCCTCGAGGGAAGGATGCGCCTCATCCCAGAGGAGCAATTCGGTTTTCGGAAAGGCCGAAACACGACCTCGCAGGTCGTCAGAATTGCTCACGGGGTGAGGGAGTCCTTTCATCGGGGCAAGAACACAGTCATGGTCCTGTTGGACGTCGAAAAGGCGTTCGACAGGGTCTGGATCGAGGGATTGGTCGACAAGATTTGGAGTGCAGGCATGCCATTACACATCGTGAAACTTATTGATAGTTACCTCACCAGAAGGGCTTTTCGCGTGAGAATCAACGAGAGCGTCTCTGATATTTTTTGGACGGAAGCAGGTGTCCCGCAGGGATCCTTTTCGTCGCCACACTTGTACTCCCTATATACGCACGATGTACCTAAATTCCCGCACACGAACCTGACAATGTACGCAGACGATACTGCAATCTACGCTCACTCGTTTTCGAGTGAGGTAGCTAGCCAACGAATTCAAACTCACATGGATAGGTACATCGTGCCGTATATGGAGAGGAACAAGATTAAACTCAACTCAACAAAAACAGAGCTCATAAACTTCACTAAAAAATTCACGAATAATAAAATATTTAACAAACTCAAAGTGCAGGGCAATAGAATCGACAAACAGGAAAGCGTAAGATACCTGGGAGTTGATTTAGATAAGCGCCTGAATTTTCACAGGCATATCAGTCTGGCGATTCAAAGGGCGGGGGCTGCGGTCAAACGCACATACCCGTTAATCGCCCGAAACTCCAGACTCGATATGGACAACAAGCTGCTTATTTACAAGGAAGTAATTAGGCCGGCTTTGTTGTACGCTTGTCCATTATTCTGCAGCCTCAAGAAGACTCCAATGATGAGACTCGAGAGGATGCAGAATAGAGTCCTCCGTATCGTCACTAACAGTGATCGATACATTCCGCTCCGAGATCTATTAGAGACAGCTCGTATAGAAAGCCTAACAGAGTACGTTAGACGTCTCTCGTACAGCTTCTACAAATTCTTCTTGCGCAATAGTCCTCTGACTAGAGGAATCACGGCCATTAGAAGTTATCATAACCAACCTCGCAAACACGGGTTGCTTTATGAGAGCCTGGATCTTTTCCAGGAAAGGGATTAACCCGCGCAAGTAATTGTTTTTAAAACGGTTTTTCGTGGTTTTTCGGTATCACACTGCACCAGTCATCGAATCCAGAAGATCCCCACTGCCAATTGTTTGATATAGTTGAACATAGCAACTGCATATGCCCTTGGGCAGGAGGCAGAGATCACCGTGCAATTGCTGACAGGTTCGGAGGTGCAGGTGGCGAGAGAGACCCGTTAACACCAGCGGGCGCGCTCTCCACTGTCGCGTCTAGGGGCCGTGCGGGTGCGTGTGGAATTTACCACTTTTTCCCCTCCGGTCTTTCCCGCGGGCTGGGTAACCAGGTCGAGGAGAGAGGCTATGAAGAAAACTGTAGTTGTGAAATTTTATTGTTACATGTTATACAATTTTATTGAAAGTATTGTCAGAATGTGGTCCGAACATATTGTATTTACAGAATGACCAATAAAGTGTTTTGAATTTGAATTTGGTTGACTGACAGTCATTCGATATCTGAACGCCGAGCGCGGTTAGTACTTGGATGGGTGACCATGCAGGGAAATACCGTGTCGAAAGCCCGTACAGCTGCAGAGAAGTAGCATATCATAGCTCGCAGACAATATATCAATGAGCACAAGATATATTGAGGATATGCCGTCCTTCGGAGGGGACGTCAAGCCGGCGGTCCCGAGTCCATGGATGTTGGGCTCGTTGAAGATCCCTACCTCTGGTTGGAACACCAGAGGGTCCGGCAAAATTTCCGGTTAGGGAAAGTGTGCTCACCGGCGTCGGTGATTGGCCTTGTTAGCGGAAATAGGCCGACGTTAAATGAAGAAATAAAAAAAAATGTCGCAGTTTCCTTTCAAATGTGGCACCGCTGGAGATTGATGCCGCAGTTTCATTCGAAACCTACGGTCATCAAAATCCGAGAACACGGCCATCATACCCGGACATCACCGAAAATATCGAACATTTTCCAATTGTTAGATCGGTGGATTAGGTCTTGTAGCCACATGGGTCTTCAGGTATAACTCCATTACATTCATTTCTATAGGGTCATTTGAAGGAGATGGTGTATTGAAATAGCTCTGACAACATCGAGGACTTGAAAGCACATACTAATCTTTTGGTGCAGAGCATTTCTCCAGAAACTATCATTGGAATGATCGTAATGACATTATTTCTATCGTACATGCACATGATGATGTCCCTGGGCTTTCAAATATGCCTAACATAAAATTTGATTTCCATTTGAAGAAAAAAGTTGGGGTCGCTGGGGGGGGGGATGAGTGAAAGGATGGCAACAAAAAATATTGGACGTCAAAAATACAGTCGGTATTCCCAAGATTTCCTTTCGAAATCATGAACTTCATGCGTTATTTTCACAATGCGCCTCATGTGATGATTGAACTTCCGGAACAGACTGAAATAATCGATGAATCTCTATGTTACAAAAAAATGGGTACCTAGTGTTAGGAATTTGGTATCCTGAGGTTAAGTTATATTGCACTAGTGTTGTTATGATTGACTGTTTTTTCTGTAAGATAAGCATCAATCATCAGTTAAACCATCGTACCTTAGATAAGAGACCCTTCTTTCCTGCACTGAAATTCAACAAGAAATTATGGAATGATTCAACTTTTTCTGATCTCTCAGTTTCTACGAACTTAAAGTTTTGATTCCAACTGAAAAATATATGTGGTAGTGTTTTGAACTCCCATTTTCTGAATCATTTCTCATATGAGAAATTTGAATTATTCAATTGATGTTAATGAAATGCGACCCTCCTATAGCTCCTGTCCACTTAGAGTGGGTCCTCCCTCATTCATTGTGGGAACTCTTATATGAACATCAAGATACTGTTACGATATTTCCTCGGGTTCGTTGATTAAAACTCCAAACAGCACTTCACTACTTTCATTACAACTCTGTATCACAATACAATACAATACAAACACTCAAACTGCTCCGCTAATTATCCAACGCTCTGTACTAAACGCTCTGACCGATGGTCGAACATTCCACAATTGACGCGACATCTCTCGTAAAAGATCTTCCTTCGAACCGCCACATAATTTGAATTCATAAGCGACAGGGCCGGCGCTAGGAATTTCTGTAACATTACATAGGAACTCTGGTGCATTGACTTATACCTGGAAAATCGTCATTCCAAAATCTCGATATCTTCTTGATTTTGAACAATTTTAACTGAAGAAATTAATTCGGGAGATTTCCAATAGAGGCACACCTTACGATACGTAACGTCAAATTTTCTGCACGTTTTGTAGGTTATAGGTATTTCAGATCACTCGCCTGATATATCTTTTATTCCATGATTTTGAATTATTGTTTTTGGATCATTCGAAAACGATAAATTTTTAAGACACGTAATAACCATTGTCACTAGAGCTGGAAAAATATGTTGAACTGGGAGATTCTGGAAAACAATCAGTGAATCAGATAAATATAACTAGCCAGAAAGAGAAAGGTCATCCAAGGTGGAGCTAGTTTTCTTCATCATCATCAGAAAAATCTCGCGTTCTTTTATCAGTTGACATTAATTTTGATTCTGGGATTTTCGAAACTATCTTCTATGTTCGGAATATGTGTTGAAACAATCATATATTTTCTAACACTGAAATATAATTGAATACTGAGTTTATAAGGTGGCCTTTCAACACAAAGTTTGTGTACTAATGTTTCTATAGGTGAACGAAATATTCAACCAGAGTTTAGTCAATGGCTGCGTCAAATAGAATACAGCCGTTGAAGCCGCTTCACAAAATTTGACATTTCACCATGGAGAACTGTCAAATTTGGTGCAGCGGCTTTGAGTGCTGTTAGCTGTTAGACACGGCGATTGAGACCGTCGGTATCGCAATAATTCTCTCGTGAGCTGTCGCTTGATTGGAATTGCAGCTTTGGAACATTGCATTTGCATCAACACCTAGCGTAAAAAGTATAAGCTCTCGCTTAGATTTCTCAGATCGAGAGGAATTGATTGAACGAAAACATATCAGTCAATGAACTAGGGTTTTCATACATCTTGGTGAGCACCTGGCCTGAAAGCTATTGCTAACGGGTGCATATTATCTTTTACGCCTTGAATCACGAATGGGATAATTCAACTCCCATTATTACTTTATAGTGATTTCATTAGTATTTTCCTGATATAAAATGAATATGTGAGACACAAGAGACTGAAAATACGTGAAGCAGGCTTCATCTTGAAACGTTTTCAAAATCGGGATCATCACAATTTTCCAGGAGACTCTTCTAGTTTTTTTTGAAATTGCATTTCAATTCCACCTTCCACATATGGTTCAAATTATTGTCATAAGGGTTCAGATTGGAGATTGGACTGGCCTTAGGATAAAAGAGAAATTTCTATCCACATCGAACACGTTTTGCCTGAACTGTGAAAAGTTCAGATTTGTAGCTTGCAATTACAGTAGGGATGATGATGATGAATTATTGGCATTATTGACTCTCGTGCTTCGACACAAGGATAATACAATATCTGTAGATATATTTTTGATTATTAAACAAAACACGACAGAGCGATGCAACTACCTACTCATGAATCAATTCAAAAGCATAGGTATTTTGTACCACCTAATACCTAAAAAAAACATGAGTTAAACAATCCATCCAGCAGAAAACGATAAAATTCAAACAGTACTAAATATGAATACATTTGAATTTGATCTATTATAGTGTACCAAACTTCCTGACGTAAATTTTTCAAATGCAGTATTTTTCACAATACTGAGTCATAATCAAACCTATAGAATTAGTTTATTATGCTGAACGACGAAGAATTATTTTGATTTTTTTTCAGGAGGGAAGGACTGCATATCACTACATCCCAATGTGTAAAGACCCGAAAGTAGCACAAAAACTTCTGACGAACGCCGGGGCCGATCTTTCGGCCTTGGACCACTACCAACATTCATCGAAATACTACATGGACCATAAACATGAACTAGAGCTTCCTAGTACCCAAAGATCTACGACGACCTCGAGAAAGAGTACTGCTAATAAAGATAGTGAGTAGATTTCAATTTGTGCAAAATAATGATTATTTCAAAACTCAAAAAAACTTTTTCTTGTTTTTTGTATGGAACACTATATATATATATATATATATATATATATATATATATATATATATATATATATATATATATATATATATATATATATATATATATATATATATATATATATATATATATATTTTCATGCAAAAACTTCCTCTAAGAGCATTTCTTGACCACTTATGTGGTTATAGTTTATAAGTACAGTATATTGATAAACATCAATCTGTTATATAGTGAAAAGAAAGAAATGCAACTTCTAGAGCAAAAACTTCAATGTGAATTCCTAGGTGATATTAATTAGAATCAAATCATTACACTCCCAAGATATCAGTCTCGCTGAGAATATAAATTTTTGCTTAAATTTTTTCAATTGATGAATTAAAAAAAAATACTTTCGTTGCACTAGAAATTTTATTATTTGAACTGAAAAATGAAAATGATACTACTAGAAGTATTTATTTGAAATTTTTTGGTGTCGGCAAAAGGTGAAAACCTCTAGTTTCCTGAACGTGTTTTACGAAAAATAGTTCATTGAATACAAAATTATTGTGCTAAGTTATACAACTGTGATGATGTTTCCATTTCAGAATAATGAAAATAAGGAGTATTAGAAATAATTCAGGCGTTCGTTTGTTGATCCTCAACTTATTGCTCCATCGGGCACTCAGTACTTATTTTGTGAAATTACAATTATTTTAAAGGGTAAAATATATGAAAAGACATCTTTCTGATGGCATATATATATATATATATATATATATATATATATATATATATATATATATATATATATATATATACAATTCAAATTCAAATTCATTTATTCGTAATTGCAACAGCAGCCATCTATAAGATGGATATACACGTCATTTTCACATTTTACACATATGCACACATTATCAATTACTTAAAAACAGATAGTCCGTCAAAATAAAAAAGTATAAATATATAATGGTAAATGAAAATGGTCGTTATGACTGATTCATTCTAATGAGTCATTGAGGAATTCTCTTACAGAGTAATATGCTCTCTCCAACATTATATTCTTAATTGTTTGTTTGTATTTTCTGAAACTCATGTTTTGTATGCTGTTCGGTAGTGTGTTGAAAAACTTAGCTCCGACATATCCCGGGCTTTTCTCAAATTTTGTTAATTTATGTTGAGTTACGCTTAATGCATTTGCAGTTCTTGTTGGATACTTATGGAAGGATGAGTTTCTCTTGAATGAATGTATGTTTTCTTTTACATAAAGTAATGTTTTATAGATATATATGCAAGGAAAAGTCAATATTTTGTTTGTTGTACATAAGTCTCAGGATGCGTTTCTGGCAGACAAAAATTCTATCAGCGTTGGTGCAATCTCCCCATAGGATAACCATATATGAAAGGTGACAGTATACTAGTGAGTAGTATATGTCTATCAGTACTGTTTTGTCCAATGTTTTCTTTAGCTTAAGCATAGCAAAAAATCCAGAATTAATTTTTGTTTGAATGTGTTGAAGATGGTTGTCCCATGATATGTATTGATCTAGGTGAAGTCCTGAGAATTTGGTTGATTCTGAGTTTTGAATTCCGGCAAGAGAAGAACTAGAACTGTTTCTCCTGCACTTGAATTGAATATATACAGTTTTTTCGATGTTCAGTATCAAATTATTGGCATTGCACCAATTTCTGAAAGAACTCATGACTTCACAGTATTTTCCAATTCCTTCAGGGTCCGTGCAGAGGCCACTACTGAAGAATCGTCTGCAAACATTGTGACTTGTCCATTCGTGATATGGTCGGGCATATCATTGACGAATATTAAGAAGAGTAGTGGTCCCAACACTGACCCTTGCGGAACCCCTATATCCACGGAGTAGGTTTCTGAACATTCATTTTCTATTTTCACATAGGCCTTTCTTTCAGTAAGGTATGATTTCATTACTTCAAGAATCTTTCCTCTTATTCCATTCCTTTCTAGTTTATTTAGAATGAAGTTTATTTGTAGGCTGTCGAATGCACACGAGAGATCAAAGAAAATGCCAGAAACAAAATTGCCTGCATCAATATTATAATAGACACATTCCATGAATTCAACTGTTGCACTCTCCGTTGATCTCTCTGCGCGGAATCCATGCTGTCGAGATGAGAGAATCTTTTTCCTTTCCAGAAAATCGACAATTCTTTCGTAATAGGTACGTTCAAAAATTTTGGAGATAACGTTTAGTATTGTCACCTGTCTATAGTTGTCCGGTGAAGTACGTTCGTTTTTTTTTATGAATAGGTATGACTTTACCCATTTTCAAATGGGACGGGAATACGCCTGTGTCGAATGTCAAATTGATTAGGTATGACAGGGGTTCAGCAATAGTTTCTTTTAGAGTTTTTAGTATTTTCACACTTATTTTTTCGTTACCAACGCTTTTTTTTGTTTTTCAGTTTGGAAATGGTTGAGAGCACTTCTTGACCACTAACATAGTAGTAATAGAAACTATTGCTAACACTTTTTGTAGGCAATGTACATTCTGTTGATTTATTTTTACCGAATTTTTTGTCTAGTTTTTCCCTTGTTATATTGGAAAAATGAGAAGCGAAACTCTCTGCTACTTTTTCTGCTTGAACAACATTTACGTCGTCGATTTTCAAACTGATACTCGTTTTGCTTTTGCTCCTCCCTATTTCATCATTAACGATGTTCCATACGGTTCTTTGTTTGTTTTCGCTTCTTCTAATAATATCTGAATTGAACTTTCGTTTTTCCTGTACTACTAAATTGTTATAATGCTTCTTCTGTTTCCTATATAGTTCCCATTGGTTGGGGTCATTATTATTTTTTGCCTGATTGAACAATATTTTTAGTTTTTTACTGCTGTTTGTGATATTTTCGGTAACCCATCCTTTTTTGGGACGGATGTTTTTTTGTTTTGATTTCAAGGGACAGTTTGCTTCGATAGCATGGGTTATACTTGACATAAACTCATCAAATGTTTTGTCTACATCAGTTCATACATTTTTTTAAAGCCGATCAATTCCAAGTGCTGCCTTGCTCTATCTGAATAAAAGTCGGACATGATTCTGTAATTTTCAATGTTTGAACATTCATCCTTAATAGGATATTTTTGGTTAAGTCATAGTTGTTAAAATTGCTTGATGGTCTCCAATGTTTGGTTGGGTTACATAACTATTTCTGTCGTTATTACTATTCGTTGCAAGGTAATCGATTTTTGTTTTGGACGTTTTGTTTTTGGAGGTAGCTATTCTAGTAGGTTCATTTGGAATGCAATCTTTCAGGTCGAAACATGTGAAAAATTCTTGAAGTAATGTTTTATCCAAGGTGTTTGTCATATAATCAATATTTATATCTCCACATAAGTAAATAGTTTCAAATGTGAGGGATAGTTGTATAAATAATTCATACCCTTTCTCTAAAAATAGCTTGAAATCACTGTTAGGACATCTGTATACATTAACTATTGCACAATTGAGTATTTCTGATTTAATTTTAACGGCGCAACACTCAAAACTTTCCTCCTGGGCAAAGTTGCAACAATCAAGGGGAGAAACGATTCCATTCAACTGAGTTTTCGCATAAATCATTGTACCACCATGTAACTTTTCGCTCCTGCAGAAGCTCGAAATTAGTGTATAGTCGGGAATGTTCATCAGTAAAATTTGTTCTTGTGGGCACCAATGTTCTTGCACACATATGATATCAGGTTCTTCTTTTTTTAAGAAGATTTCCAAGTTGAGAATTTTGTTCGTAAGGCATTGGACGTTTACAGTTGCTATCTTCAGCGTTACATCCTTTTGGGCTATGTGCTGATATTGGAGGGTTGCTTCCCCCTGAAAAAATGTGCCCTTCTAATATTGAAGCGTTGAATAGCTGCTCCTTTGGGCCATGTCGCCGGATCGTATGCTTTGTCAATATCCTCTAATGGAAAGGTTACTCTGAATGAAGTATATCTATCTGTTTTGTTCCACTCTGTGCAGTGGAAGTCGACTTCGGGTGCAGTTTCTGTCAACAACTTTTTTAGTTCCTGGGCGCTGGTGTCTGGATGTATTCTGCTTACATGCAGGTATCCTTGCCTTGGAATAGTTTTAATTTGTGTAGTGTCGGTATTATTTCCAATAATTCTGTTGTAGTATTTACTTGTTTTTTGAGAGGTCATTGCTCTCTGAACAGCTGTGCTCACTTGGGCCTCGCTGATATATACATTTTTTGTGGAGTTATTCACGACTGGTGTTTCTTGGGCAAGTACTGCTTTTTGTGTGGTTTGTGGGGTTACCTTTTTGTTCGCTTGTTTTGGATTGTTTGCTGATAACACTTTTCCATATGTTACCGATTCTTGCTGGCCACTAGTGGATGATTCGGCGGGTTTCATTTTCTCGAAGTTGCCGAGTTGTTTAAGGAGCAATATGAGATCTTCTTGTTCCGTTGTTCGCTTTTCGAGATGGTGTGAAAGTTTTCGTAGTGTGTCCAATTCGTCTTGAAGAAGCTTAATTTGCGTTGTCAAATTCTTGTGGACTTCATTTTCACGTTCCTTTGAGGTTATGTTACTGTCTGCATCATAGAACACTTCACTTTCACTCTTGTTTCCCATTAATCTAGTCAGCATGTCACTATTTATCGTTTCTGGTAGCTTTCTGGTTATTATAATGTCGATTAACTCACTTTTTTTGAGCTTATTGAGCTCCGTCGCTAATAACGATACCTCGCCGGCCGCCATCTTGGTATATATATATATATATATATATATAAACAACTGTTATTACAACTCTTCATCACAATACAAAACACTCAACACTTAAACTGCTCAGCTAGACTATCATCCAATGCTCTTTACTAAAACTCTCTCTACTAGATACACTGAAGAAGTGTATCCTTTTGCACTTAGCAATACCAATGCTCTCTCCAGTATAATCTCTGAATAACCCCCGCAGATGTTCCTAGTGCCTAGAACATCGGAAGTATTAGCTCGTAAACGACTCGATCGCTCGGCTGTTCCGAGAATCTGCCACGGGAAGCGACAGCGCTTTCGGGATCGCGCCTGTTGGCCCAGCTCATTGAATTATGCTCAATATGCTCAGCGGCGGCGTTAGGGGATTTCGTAACATCATTCCCCGCTCCATTTTGATCGTCCCGATCCAACGCTGTCTCAATATCCCCATTGTAACAATTGAATCTCTCTAGGTGAACCATTTTCACTCTTGTTCTAGGCCTACATTGAACCCTGTACACCACATAATTCATCCGACGAAGGTTTTACAGCCACAATCGATCTCCTTCTTTGAATCCGCCGCTATTCACTTTCAGATAGTACCGAGCGTTCATTCTGTCAATAGGCTCTACCATCTCTTGTCGTTTCGCGAATGAAACTCTTCTTGATTGCTGCCGAATCGGTTGGATTTGCATAATATTGACTTTTTGTTTGACCAAGTCAGCCCTTCCTGTTGTTTTCAACTTGGAGATGTTACTTTTACTTGTCATACGACTCCCGAATTGCTGGGGAATCCATCCCATATCTGGACACTGCATTCAGGGTCATTATTCACTGTAGCACGAACTACTTTCTTTGATAGTGCAGGAATTATCGCAGTTTTCGATAATCGCGGTTTCAAAGGAATCTTCCGCTGTCCTGGAGTTGTAGGGACAAATTCTCCTCCTCCAAACTTCATAATCTTCTTTTCGATGTGAATGAGATCCCATAGTCACTGATCAAATCCATTCCGAGTATAAATTCATCTTCTATATCTGCGACATACACTGTACCTGTGATTGTGAGTCGCCCAAGAAAAGTAATATCAGCCTTCCCTCGAATAGGTGCATTTTCACTAGTGACTGTTCGAAGCATGGAATTGGAAGGAACAGGCTACATGCTACCTGGCCGAAGGATGCCACCAAAAGAAACTGCATCACCGGTGTCTACGGTGCAGGAATGGTTAGGCTATTGGCTGTTGTTCTTAGCCTGTTGACAAAGATGACCATCGGTGACCTTGAACTCGCAGGGGATTGCGAACTTGGCGGCATCCTGACAGCTGGGTTGATTATTGGTTGCATTCTTATCTTGAAATCTTTTATGAAATGTCCTGATGTTCCACTGCTATAGATTTCCTCTATAGACTTTCTTCCCCTGTAGTCTTATAAGATGTCCTGGTTTTCATTCTGCAGTCCTTTATGAGATGTCCAAGTTTTCCATACCCGTAACATGTTCTCTTCTTCTGGGTGCTCATTCCACTTATTATTGATTTGATTTCCTCCAGAATCTCGATTGAACCATTCAATGTGCCAGATCTCTGCCCTGGTTCTTCTTGGAGGGCGCCTCCACTTCTAGTGGACGTAGCGAAACGTTTTATGTTTATGTCATGGACCCATGCTTTTTTTACCCTCCTCCCCCCAGAGCAGACACAGTTTCTATCTCCTCTTCCCAGTCCGGAGAACTGATGGAGCTGGCGCTTCACATAATTGAAAATGAACTAGTGAACAGCACAAGACCAAAATCCAACCTATCCATTTGCGTACTACATCATAAAACGTGAAAACAGTCTGTTTCTGAGCATGCTATCACCGTTGCATCGTGACAACATAATAGCACGTGAGCTCAGTCTGTTTCCGGCCTAAGTGTAGACGTTATAAATGAGGTATCGGCGAAAATTTTAGAATGATGTTCTGATATTTTGGTGGAATGTCATGCTAACAACCCAAACATGTTTCTTCTCAAAGAAGCCCTTGGCTAATATTTTGAGTGGAGTGACTGCGAAATCATCTACTTGGATGCTGGGTTATGATTAGTGGCATATTAATAAACGACGTGGAAACGATCGCTAGGAGTTTTTCTTTGAAGCTAGGTTTTCTGTTTCGTGTTAAGGAATGTTTTACACTCCGCTAGCTTCCGATGGCTTATGAGGTACAAAACAACCCTGTTCCGGGATATTGTTCCCACGTGTGGAGTTCAGCACATAATACTCTCTAGAGATTCTTGTTCGATGTCTGGTTTAACGGATGACAGAACTTGCTGTTCCAGTTTTTTATCGAGAGCTTAAAAATCTACTAGTAAAACCAATTTTCAAAGAAGAAGAGGTGTGGATGCTGCGGATATGAGTTTTCTCGGAATTTTAGAATTCGGTAAGTCAACCTGTTATCTCCCAGCACATCAATGCCAGGAGTGACTGCGAATGTCATGGCCAAATCGACTCTCAAAACCTTTTCTACTGACCAAATAATTTTGCCTCTTACAGAAACTCAGGTTAACAGAAGGGGTATGAGGAAATGATTTTCGACTTATTTTTCTCCAAGTGTAAGCAAAAAAAAAACAAAATGAAATAACAAAACAATAGAAGAAGGGACATCAAATATTTAGCAATGCTCGAAAAAAAAAAAGAGTCACCTAGTCCCCTGCTTCTATGGCGAGACGGGCGTTGAAATCAATGATTCTTGCTCAATTTTTTGGGTAAAATATATCCTATATCTGTTCGATTTGAGTTTCGAGTGATTGGTATATTGGTAGCTAAATAGTTGATGTTACTTGTTTTATGAAAGTTTTGTATTCTTCTTGCATTGGTTTGGACAAAGAAAAAGTCAAAAATCACTTGCTCAAAACTTTCTTCATGAGAAAGTAGATGTCATCGGAATGTTAATGTACTCGCTCAAAATCGACTTTTTCGTTAATAAAAAACAAGGAATATAACAGTCTTATGTACAGCAGAATTAAAAAAACTATTCTGCTTGAGGAAACTTTTGTATAGCGAAAGACATGTCGCGTTTTGGTAAACCCATTGGCAGTGAGAATAGATTTTCATCAAATATCGGCCAGTTCGGTTCAATTTTTCGATAATGTTTGGTGTATCTGTAATAATTCATCCATTTGCCTTCTGACGAGCTCAAGCGATATTTTTCTCTCACCGAAACAAGCTTGTCTGGGTTTGAGATTGAAATGTTATCACGACTGAAAACTACTCTCTACTTGTGCAGAAATATTCTATTAATGATATCTGTGAGTGTGAATTCTATGTGATTCAGCGTCCGACGCGCCATATAGGCACTGAAACAGCTGTTTTGGAAAGACTCTTTTTTCCTTTCTGTGAATGATTCACATCTATTAACATAGAGAGTTTCTTAAATATTTGTTGTAATTGTCTTTTTTTTGCATTGACTTGAAGAAGAGAAAGATAAAAATCACTCCCTTCTCTCCTCAAAAATAATCATGTTCCTTGAAAAGGAGATGTTTTGTCCTGGTTATGTATTTATTCTCGCTTACGATTCAACGCTTACCTATCCTCCAAATTTGTGCCCACGCTGAGATTTAGCCACTAAATCTGTAGTACACAGATTCTATTTCACGAATTCGATGATCGAATTGTTTAGAATATGCGTATATTTTCGGTACAGCGCATTTTACAGTCACAGTCTGAGCTACTCGACAATCGAATTCGTGGAAAAGAATCTGGGGGCTGATGTTATGTTGGAAAAGCCTGATCAATAATCAGCGACGTGAATTTCTCATCTACTTATATGTATCATTCAACCTATTCGAATATCAGATGAAGTTATTGAGTTTATTCAATGAAACCATCCCAATGCCAAATCATTATTTAGATTTTAGATTAATATTAGTGTTTGAAATACGGTCTGTGCAAAGTTGAGTTCAGTAATGTTTCATTGTCATCTACATATTCAAATAACGAAAAGCATATTACTGAGATATAACCATCTTGAATATTTTCTGGGATAACACTCCCTCTTACTGATACTAAAAAATAATGGATGGATTATGTACGGAACTGAATGTCTTCTAGTACATAATTGCTTCCGTCAGTTATTAGCCGTAAAACCCTCTCGCCTTTTGTAACCATTCACCCCGTTCAAATACTAATAGTATTATCGTGCCCAAGACACATTAGTCACCATTATGAATTTACTTTTCAACTTAAGATGTCAAACCAATAATTCAATATTTACGGGTAACGGCGCTGAATTGTTTGAAGAGAAATTTGGAGCTGAAATGCTGAATAAGTTCGAATGACAAGGGCCGATTTTTATTCGCAGAAGAGGATATGTTTGTGAGATTGAAAATCTAATATTCAAATGGAAGAAACGATTCCCTGAAACAATTGCATATCTCTTGCGATTACTCAATAAAATAAATTTGGCCACTCCCCAAGTTGCACACATATTTTGGTCCAATATTGTGTAAACATTGAGCATATATTGTAAATAATATTGGTTATTAAGTGACAATAGAGGACTTCGTTCCAAGTTGCCAACCTAGAATATTCGTGGAAATGTCTACCATCAGGGAAATGAAATTTTGCAATGAATCATGCACGAATGGGTTCGTTTTGATAAGCACTAACTCAAAAATTCTACTCGCCTCTTCAAAACCAGTATTTCCAGAAAAATTTTCATTTTCTCAATGCTGATATCTGATTGGCTTGAAATTAGGCTGGTACCACTGCGTTGTCATATTTTATTTATATTTATATTCACAAAGCACATTTTCTTGATTAGTTGTTGTGTTTCAAGTATCTTGTGTGCATTATAATTTGTTGGAAAAGAGCTGCAGTCATTGTTATTTTATTATTTGATTCTTGTGTGTATCGTAAATACTAAGATGGTATATAGCCACCTTAGTAAATACTCTAGTAACCTTAGGAGGAACTGTTTGCCAATTGTTATAATCCGAGTGTTAAAATGACTAGATGTTCCTACCAAAATTGTAAAAGTGATTCGCGGAAAAATAAGACTATAAAGTTTCATCCTTTTCCCAAGAAAAAAAGGAACCCACTGAAGTGCATAAAATGGATAGAGCTATGTGGCAATGATAACCTCACCATTGATAAATACTTATATATGCAGTAAACATTTTTCTGGAAAGTTCAGTAACACCTCGGATCCGATACCCTATTCACCTAGGCACATCGATGAAGGTAATTCAGAACCAGACTTGGCAGAGGACACATCAGATTCAAATCCTGAAAATGAGGCTGATAGACACCATGACCAACATATCCACATCGATGAAGGTAATTCAGAACCAGACTTGGCACAGGACACATCAGATTCAAATCCTGAAAATGAGGCTGATAGTCACCATGACCAACATATCCACATCGATGAAGTTAATTCAGAACCATACTTGGCACAGGACACACACCATGACCAAAGTACTCAGACAGCTGAAGAAGTCAATGTTTTTTCATTCTCCTACCTCACAGAAAATGAAAAACGTTTCAGATATATGACGGGGTTGAAGCCAAAACAGTTTGATGCTCTCTTTGAATTTTTAGATCCTTCTGTGATGGATGAATTGCGTTACTTTCATGAAAAGGAGAAAAAGAAATCAAGATACAACATCAAGAGATGCAAGTTATCTAACCAAGATAGATTGTGCTTGACACTAGTTAGACTGCGAAGAGGTTATACTTTAGACGATATGTCGTTTTTAAGTCATTTAAGTAGAGCTCACATTTCAGTAATATTTCACACTTGGATTCAGTTCATGTACTGGCAAATTTCAAGCATGAGAGTAGAAATGTTCAAAGGTGGTAGATCTATGAGAAACAAACCACATTGTTTCAAAAATTTTGAAGGAAATTCTATAACTATCATAATTGATGCTACGGAAATAGCCATGCAAATGCCATCTAATTTTCGTCAACAAGGCAATACCTACTCAAGTTACAAACATTCGAATACGATTAAGTTTCTCATAGGGATCCGCCCATCTGGTGCAATAGTATATGTGAGTGAAGGATTCGAGGGATCCATTTCAGACAAAGACATTTTTGAGAAGAGTGATATTCGAACTTTCTTGGAAGAAAACGATGTTATAATGGCTGATCGAGGATTTTTGATTCAAGATATATGTAATGAAATGAAACTGAAATTACATACACCACCACTACTTATGGGAAGGAAAAGATTAACAGGCGAAGAAGAACTAATAACCAAAAAAATTGCCAAAGCAAGGATTCATGTAGAGAGAGCTATACGTCGAGTGAAATCTTATAGAATCCTTTCAAAACAGTGTCCTATATTATTGAATCCAATCTTGTCGAATATGTTCACTGTAGTTGCATTTCTTGTTAACTTTGAGGATTGCTTAGTTATGTGAAAGTTTTGGGAAACTATGAAATATATATTTTTTTAAAACATCTTCAAGAGTTTTATACACCTACCTCATGAGAGGATATTCAATTATTATCTGAGAGCATTTAATTTTTAACATTTTTGTCCAATGATAAGACAGAGGGTTCTCTTTTTATCCTTCATGATTTCGATAACTTGTGAAAAATCACTTATATGCTGTCAGACTTGCACTGGCTCTTCACTGCACTTTTATTATAATAGAATAGAATTTAATCATCACTCGACACTTTTACAATAGAATTGTACAAGCTTATCGGACTAGTCACATAGGAAACAAAGTGTCTAACCCAGTATACATTTGGAATTTATTAATTCATACTTCCACTTTTATTTTATATTGTGATGTCTTGTAGTGGGACTACAATGAGTGTTCACTCTTTTCTTTTTAGGGTTCGCTCAATTGAGATTTATCTGATAAAAACTATTTTTTTTCTGAAATCTTATTGATTTATTATTTAAAAATTATTACATTGTTTTTAACCCACCGTATAATTCAGAAGTCACAATTTACTAAAAAAACGGCAACTCACAGTTCACTTTTTTCAAAGTGAATTGAAGCCAATGTATTGAATTCACTGAAAATGAATTCAATTCACAATTCTGTCCAACTCTGATACATAATAGGTTTAATGAACCATCTCTCAGAAAATACATTTCATACAGGGATATTATATATATATATATATATATATATATATATATATATGTTAGCATGAAGATTCTCACGGACGAAGTATGATGAATGTTTTCGGGTTTCATTATATATATATATATATATATATATATATATTTTTTTTTTTTTTTTTTTTTTTTTTTTTTTTTTTTTTTTTTTTTTTTTTTTTTTTTTTTTTTTTTTTTTTTTTTTTTTTTTTTTTTTTTTTTTTTTTTTTTTTTTTTTTTATATATATATAAATAAACTAATAAATTATCATTTATAAGTTGTCTGGTCCAATGCACAAATGAATGAAGAGAAATGAAATGAAAAAGTCAAAGTCAAAAATAGCTTTATTGTTTAAAAATATAATTTTTGTAACAAAGCATGTCAAAAGAACCTAAGTAAAACCCTGATTAACACATTATTCCACATAGTCTTTGTTAAAAATAAAAAATATATATATACATTTTTCTAGCAGAGCAGTCAAGTGACATAAATATTTGTATATAAAAATCTATATTTTTAAAAAAAGACAGCCAAAACCGAACAAACAAGGAAAATAGATTTCAGAGAGAGGATGAGAAAAAAAATCCATATCTCTTCAATCATTCAGTACAACTGGAGGTAAATCTCTCACAGTTCTCATTGAGAATATTTCTGGTACATAGACATTATGATAAAAATTGGGTGCTTTACTTTTTATCAGATCAACAATCTGAGGGTATTTGTCTTTGTATATTGGAAATACCATCATGTTAGCGGGACACCAAACTAGTAACATACATACATTGACTTCAAGAATGATTAATGACATGATTACTTGGTAAAGATAAGGGTGGCCTTGTTTGATAAAAATTTCTTTTCCATTCTTCTCTAAAAAAAAGTTGTTCAACTGAGACTTAGTCAAATGTGTATCAAAGTCATACACATTTCCACAGTTTTCCAATACTTTTGGGCACTTGATTTCAATAATGTGATCTATTTTGTTCCCTTGCATCACAATGCCATCTGGGCTTGTGGCAAAATAAGGGTATTCAACATTGAACATGAGACCTGTTTCCAACATGACCTGATTCTTGTCCAAAAATAAGTCTGTATAAAGTTTTCTAGCACAAAATTCATTCTTTTTACCATATGCCATGGCTACTGTTTGGACAGGTTTGGTTATCATCCAGAGATTCTTCAGCAGGAAATTTTTTTTTGCAGTATCTGATCTCAATTGAGAAGCAACAATTTTAGCATTCGAAGATGTAATGAAATAAGTTCTCCATCTCAACCATGAATCTGATCCTTGCCGAGAGGTTCCAGGAATTTCGAATAATTGGTCACCCTCACCCAAAATATTCATATGTTCATAAAGGTTATGGATAAACTGTTCAGTCTGACATCTCAAAATATCCAGATCAATTGGTGAATATTGAAAATCTTCATATGTCAACTTCAAAATCGATTCAAACATAGACTTATTTCCCACTTTTTGTAAATTCGCTATGAAATCATTCCTATTGAAGGGGAATTTATAACTTTCTGGTCTGGGATCAAAATGTGCTCTACTTTTGTTCCTGAATCTTTTTACTGGATAAGTAACTGATTTAATGGGCAATGGGTTGCGATTTTTGGATCCCAAACCCCACTGACGTGGTTGGCTGGTGGATGATAGCCTGCTATAACCATGTTTATGGACATATTCCCAAATAAAAATCAAAAATGCAGTAACATGACTACATTTTCCTAAGGAAGACTGCTTGCATTCGCAAAAACCTTTGATCACTGCTCCAGATGTTTTGTTCAGAATTACCCTGACATTATATTGTCGGGTCTTTTGAAAAGATGCAAGACATTTACACTGGCTCACATAAAAGTTGTTTTGTTGACTGTCCACCACGTCACTGATATGTTCGCTATTGACATATTGGTGACCCCGCCTGAAAGGTTTCACAGTAGTTATGGTCTGATCCTCGGACACTTCAGTTGTTTCAGGGTCTTCGTTTTCAACATTTTCATTGACAATATAGGTGTAAATGTGGCCCTTGTTGAAATACTGTGGGATATCGCAGCTTGGAAACTTTCCCCAAACTATATCGTCAAAAACATAATCATTCGTGCTGGTGACAGGTCCTGGTTGAATACTTCTTGCACGATACCATTGTCCTCCATCAACTCCAATGAAAATTTTTCCTGCATTTCCTGCCTCAATGCAGTTTTTAATTCTGCAAATTTATATCAGTCAATTATTAGTGTTCTGCTCCCATTGTTGATAAAACATGACATGAATATTAAGATTCTATTTACCTTTTAATCAGTTCCGCCTTAGAGCCTGCTTTCTTCAATCCTCTGCACTCTAACCAACGTTGCAGTTTCAAAACGGAGTAATTTTCCAAAGAAACGTCATCGGAAAGTATTGCACCAGGTACCTCCTCTGGACGTAAGAAACTCATCTTGAAAAATAAAAAAAATTGATATGCTGCAAAATATAACCAGTACTCTCGAGTTACTCACCTCAAACGACAAATCCGACTTCCAAAATCAAATTAATTTGAAATACTTTAAACACAGTTAGAGTTTGGTAAAAGATTACTACAGTATTACCATTCACTATACACACCACTACTCTTCAACTCTTCACACAAAACACAAAACTACCACAGTTGTCTCTAGCTAGTCTCTGCTACCATCAACTATCACAAACGTAAACAATAAACAAGTGACATATCACCTCAAACGCATTGCTACCAACCCAACTATCAGCCAATCAGATATCAGCATCGGGAAAATGAATATTTTTCAGGAAATACTGGTTTTGAAGAGGCGAGTAGAATTTTTGAGTTAGTGCTTATCAAAACGAACCCATTCGTGCATGATTCATTGCAAAATTTCATTTCCCTGATGGTAGACATTTTCACGAATATTCTAGGTTGGCAACTTGGAACGAAGTCCTCTATTGAAAATAAATTCCTTCATTTTTATCGCGAGGACTACAAAAACACCAGTCCTTAAGAACTTCTCTTCTCATTTTCAGAGAGTCGTTTTATTTTTATACACATATTGTGGAAAAGCATTGAGAACTAGGTCTGCCATCTTCAGAATTCCAGTATAAAATCATATTTCGAATGATTCGTTCAGGCCAGTCTCAAATATACCTACACGGCAGGATTTGGCTGGCACCTGTCAGAAAACAACTACTCGCCTGGCTCATACCACGAAGGACATTGAATTATATCCGACTGGTCCCAGTGCTGGTTTCTTCACGGAGGAAAATCCTGCATTTGCTTTTAGCAAAACCGGTCTGCAAGTGTGTGCGTCCCTATAATTGAAAGTCAATTCCTTCATTTGTATCGCCAAAAGCAAATGCAGGATCTTCTTCTGTGAAGAAACCTGCACTGGCACCGGTCAGATATAATTCAATGACCTTCGTGGTATAAGCCAGGGGAGTAGTTGTTTCCTGACAGGTTCCAGCCAAAACCTACTGTGTAGCTAGATTTGGGACTGGCCTGAACGAATTGTTCGAAAGATGATTTGATTTAACGCCAGTCTCAAGTATGCCCATCGACTAGGTCGAATGAATTCCAGTATTTTGGATTCAGCATTTGGTACTCATATTGTAGGAGTACATCGAAAATAGCTAGTTGGCCGTCTTCAGAAGTTGGCCATATCTGATTCAGAGTGACATCACTTGATTTTTCGAGTTATTCTTAGCAAGCCCTTTCACTTGATACCCATATTATGGTGCATTATAAATAACTAGTCCGCTATCATGGGTTCTATGTATTACGGTATGACTGAGTTTTAAGGGGATATCAGTTAGAATAAGAAAAAAGAGGAAAAACTCATTCCTTTCATAACCTCAACTATAATACGGTTTTCCTTTTGTGTTTATTGCTAGGAGTGCTGTTTAACTTCTGGGGGGCTTGGGCCGTTGAGGTAAAGAATATAGAAATGAATTTGGCTCCTTCAACTCCAGATTCAAATCGAGTGGACATATCTCCACTTCGACTTGTCAGCTCAGGGTTCATTCGGACAACCGACACCCTTCAATGCACAATTATTATTTTTTCGGATTGTGGTAGGTTACAATACCCAGAAAACTACGGAATAAATATCGATCCACCTCAAAATAATGACGTTCAAACAGTACAATTCAGTGTTCTCAACCCAGAACAGAGAGATGACACTAACAAAAAATCAGGAGTCGGTAGGTTTTATTTGGTTATGGAAAAAGGAAGTATAGTTTTCTGGGAAGTCCAGCTCTTTTTAGAATTCCAGGAAGATTGGAAAAGTTATTACTTTTCTCGAAAAAGTCCGGGAATTATCGGGAAATCGGAGTCTAGAAAAGGTCCACTGGCTGATATCAGAATAAACTCATGAGATTTGGAATAGCAAGCCACCCACCATTGAGGTAGGTTGAAGTGTGGAATATATCCAAGGGAGATCCAGGTTGTTTCCGAATATATTTGCCAATTTTATTTTCATTTCAGGATCTCAACCGTGAAATAACTCAGTCACTTACAGAGCAATCACTTACCACGCACTCATTTAAATTCGATTGGAGTACTATAAGGGTGCCTTTTGGACTAAGGCTGGATTCAGATAGATCCGAAATTTGATCGTACGACGATCCGATAGCTTTCTGATTGGTCTAAATTTGAATTTAGACCGATCAGAAAGCTATCGGATCGTCGTACGATCAAATTTCGGATCTGTCTGAATCCAGCCTAAGACCTAACAACGGCTCGCGCGTGAATCATTAGTAGTAGGGTATTGTAGGTACTCAGTAGCTGTCTAGCACCCATCGTGGTTGGTATCTATGGGGAGGTCTGAATCGGCAAAACCCCTTTACTCGAGGGGATAACCTTCAAAGTAGCATCCTGTGCAGGATAAGGACGAAAATCACAAGTGAGCTATATCATTCACATTTGAGTATTCTTGAATTGAAGTCATTCAATATCGCTCTCTCATAGTCTGTGGAACTTACCTGTGTTATTTTCGGTACCAATACCAGAAAGGGAACCGCCATTTGCCAAGTTGAAATATACAAACGATCTCTCTTGGGATTTCAGGTTCCTGGCCTTTATTACTAGCCACATCCCTACTCGAAGCAGATGTGCCTCCATTTGTTTTGAATGAAAGTCTTACCAATCACTCGTAACTCGTGAGTTGATTCAATGATATAACAAAAAAATTATGAACTTTAACCTCCTGTTAGTGACTATTTCGTAGAAAATGTAAAGAAAGTTACCCGATCAATTTCATACGTTGTAAATCTTGAAGAATGGTTTGAGGAGATACAAAATGTGGTAAAGAATGCATTATGGTGGATCCAAGGATAAAAGAGCACTTGATATCTTATTGTAACGGCTGTCACTGATTTGAGATTCTTTTCTGATAACATGTACCAGTATTTATACTCTTTCAGTTGTACCTCAATTCCGTAATGAACTTCAAATTCGAGTTGATATTGCCCTTAGGATTTTTTTTGTAACCTGTACCAGTATTCATGTACGTTCGGCTACCTCGTGAACTTCTCGAACAGAAGTGAGTTCAAATTTTTTTAGCGATCAATTTTCATACTGATATAATTTGCACACGACGCGCGTTCCGCGAATGAGGTTAACATCTTCGGCACAATAAAATTGATACCAAATCTGAGGATAGGGAGTAGCTATTCATATACTTTACAATTTTCAGATAGTGCAGCCACTACCTGCGAAGTTTTTTGGTCTGATATGGACTTCGTCTTACAACTACTGCTTATTCTGATTGATTACTCAACAATAAACTGATGAAAGGGCTTGAAGGGATGGGCTCTTTACATTGCTCTACGTTTGCTATTTTACATTTTGCTTCATCCTCCTTTCAGTTTGTTTTTGCGAAATCAATAAAAATAATCAGTAGTAACAGACGAAGTTCCTATCGAGCCAAAACCCTAGTCCTCAAATTCAGTATCAATTTTCTACTGCTGAAGACCTTATTCACGTTCACGGAACGTGCTTCAAGTGCAAATAATATCAGTTTGATGTTAGGGTAACTGATCTCTACAGGAAGTTTCAACTTTCACATTGAAGGTTCCAAACTCATCGTTTATCAGTGAGTTTCAAGAGAACTTCTGGTTGATTTACGAGGCCTAATCAATCGAGAATTCATTCTTGATGATCTTAGGTTTATCGTTGGGCAGAGGAGCCATGGGACAATTATTGGTAATCGAGGTTTGAGAGACTCGAAGGATTTCTGTAAGATGCTGAAGTCAACAACAACCTGCAAAGTTGAAAACGGTAAAATCTGATATGCAATGGAATCTGTTCTGCTACTTATCCAACTATCTAACCGTCTCGATGCTATGATCATTTTGAGTTTAGCACAAAATATCATAATGGAATCATATTTTTGGCAACGAATGGCCACTGTTTCCGATCTTCCTTCGGATGAGTAGTACTTCCGCAAGGGGATGCCTGATAACGCAAACAGTCTTAAGACTAGGAGTCATCGTCTACTCTTGTTGAACGTGTTATTTTCACGGACACATCCTCAATCAAATAGAGGCGTTACCCAACATCACCGGTACTACTCAAGCAGGTCAATGAAGAACTCGATCAAATGTGTCGTGAAAGAGTGTCGGAGCCCTCTGACTCGCCTTCGTCATCTCTCATACTACCAGTGAAGAAGTCAGACGGAGGATATCGCCTCTGCTTAGACGATTGCAAACTCAAAGAGGTGCCGAATGGGATGCGTATCCCATATCCAATATGAATTCCACCTTGGAAAATGGCGAAATGTTCACTTTATAACCAGTTCAGGCGTGAAAATAACGTATTGGGAGATTACCTCGCCTGAGGCTTTGGAACTGTTGACTGTTTTAGTCATTACAAACCGCTGCCTTTTCCACTCCCGACGTATGCAGATGGGATTGCACAATGCAGCCGCTACATTCCAGAAATTTTTCGGCAGAGCCATTGGTGTTAATCTAGAGCGATACGTGTTCATTTATTTGGACGATATAATCATCTGCACTCCCAGTTTCGACGAACCCTTGGAGGTTCTTTCCCAGGATGATCAACCGGCCTGAAAATTTGCACGCCATACTGCAAATTCTGGCTCCCCGTAATGTTACCGAAGTAGGTCTGATCATTAGGCTATAGTCATAGTATCATAGACATTTTAAAAAAAATTGACTGGTCCTGAGAGAGAGGACTGCAGAATGAGCAAGATAGAATACTTCAAGTATAACCTCTAAGCGAATTCTTTTCTCAATGTAGCAGATAAAGAGAGGTTAAAAAGGCTAAAGTAATTCAAGCATAGAATTATCATTCTGTCCTTCACAATATCACTTCAATGTACATATCATTTCTCTCTTGATTGTATTCCGCATGGTGTTATATGGAAGACTGTCATAAAGGTCAGTCCATTATTTGTAATGTATATGCATAGTATCGACGTTTTGTCCCTGGGATATCAACACTCATTGCTCCGCTGACCGAGAAGATGAAGAAAAACCAAGTTCTCCCGTGGGATGTCAGAGCTGAAACAGCAATCTGAAAAACAAAAAAAAACATCTGGTTGCCGCACCGGTGCTATCCTGTCTTGATTTTGAGCTACCGTTCGTAGCCCATTCGGACCTTTTTGATTACGGGCTTGGCTCCGTACTATCAGAAACCAAAGGAGGAAAGATAGTATGTTATTCGAGTCTTTCCTCAACTTCCAAGAAAATGAAAATTAACACCACTGGAAAATAATGTCCCATGGTACTGTTCGCTATCGACCCTTATCCAAAAGGTGTTTGGTTCAGAGTGATTACAGAACCTCACAGTCTGAAATGAACACTTCCTAATGAAGTAAAAGGAATCACTGCCAAAATGACATCAAGATTCAAGGGCCCTTTCATCATTGCGAAGATTTCATCTCCTTAGGCGTACAGACTGAAGGACGTTCTGCCTTAGACGTGTGGAATATGGCACGCGAAGGATTTGAACCCCAGTCTCCGGACAAGAGAGGCTAAGTCCGCATCTCATATACCGAACTGGGTTGAGATGGATAGCTCTGTAGATAGGGGCATCGTTATACACCAAACAGTAGGTTAATGTCCTATAACTGGTCACTCTTGGCAATCAACATCTGGGTTGGGTTCCGCTGACCAGTTATTTATGACTGTTAGAGTTTTTTCTGATAAGTCTGGTAGTGTGTAATTCGTGTAGAATCTCCCTTTTATTAATTTTCGTCTACTAGGTAAGAAGCGAAAAGGTAATGTGCGGTTGTAGGACTTGCCATTTTTTGTTCATTAATAATTTAACCAAATGTTCTAACGGGGCCCGCCATTTAGGGGAGATTCTTCGAAATTCCCTCCTGGGAAAGGAAGGTATTGTTATGTGATGATCCAGTTTCTTGGAAATAGCAGTCAAAATAGGGAAAATGGGATATACTGATTCCTTCTATAACCTTATCTATATTTTTGTTTTTTGTGATTATCATTAGTAGTGTTGAGCTGTTTTTCAGGGATAAGGCCAGATTTGAAACAAGCTAACAAAAACTCATTTTGTCATGTCATCTCGGGGTTCATTTCGACTACTAGCCAACTTCAGGGCACAATTCAGAGTTTTCAAACCAAAGCAGAGAGATGACACTAACAAAAAATCGAGACTTGGCGGGTTTCTTTTTTGGAAGGAGAAAAAAGGAAAAATTGTTATTTGGAAAGTATACCATTTTTCTTGGTATCCTAGGAAGATTGGGAAGCTTATCACTCTATGTTATGGATATTTCTGAAAAAAGTCGGGTGATTATCAAGAAATTGGAGTAGAGGAAAGGTCCACTGTCTATAAGATCTGTTCCCAGTCTTCCTAAAACATTGAATAAATCACATTCTGTGAGAACCATGTCTTCAAGACAATACCCATGTCAAATATAGCATTTTTCGAAGAGAAATATTTGAACTCTTCCTTGATCCCAGCAGCATTATTTTTGCTGAATTCTCATCATAAAGTTGTTGCCTCTCACCGCAGGCATTTGTCTCGAGAGTATGTTAATTCTGTTTTTGAAAAAAGAGAAAGCGTCTTGAGGAAATGGTATCACATGTTTGTTTACAAGATTCATAATCATAGCTGTACGTATACGTGCATAAAATATTGATGTTATATCCTCCCATTTGGCTTGGTGAGATTTCTTTTCTGTCGATGCTCTTCAGTTGATTTCGAAAAGCTTTCAGATAACCTGAATCACATTGAAATTTCACTCGAATACCAAAATTGACATTTCCTTTTCGAACTGTTTTATTTTGTGAGACTTTTAATAACGTAGATAGCCTGTTAGAACTTATATGCATCGAAAAGTGCTTGATTATGTTTCTTGACGTTGAGACGAATCCACTGATGTTATCGGCGATCGGATGTTGAAACCAGAAAATGTAGATTTGGGCACCCCTTGGCACGAGAAACATATATACATTAAATCTAGCACGCCGGAAGTAAGTATTTTTCAATGAAACAAATATATATCATCGGTATTGGATCTCTTTATAAATGCCAGGGCCGAAATGGCTCAAAGGTGCTTTTGGTTTATCAGCTTTCAGCACTGTCAATAGATTCTCGAACCAAGGACCCAGATAGGGGTCCTGAATCCATACATTCATCATGAGGCTTCAAATGAATAATAATCATTACTCACGAAGACTGGAAATTTCATTATTAGTCGCTATTAATCACGCGGAAAGCCCATTCACTGTCAAACCTCCAAAATAACTGATTAATTGTGTCATCAGTAATGGAAAATACCACACAAATGGATTCATCAATTAGCTCTCATGAATTAATAATCAATTGCTATCAGAATCTCAGACTGGAAATTACATCCAACAACAAGCTGATAACAATTATCAAATCAAATTCAACATACATCATTAGATCAACTCTCATTGAGTTTTAATAATATTGCAAATCGAACGTCTTTCGAATGAATTTTTTTCGAAGATTTGTCGCATTGTCTTTTTCCGTCGACAGGAACAGTTGTGCTTCGCTCTTCACTCAACTCTTATGTTCTTTTCACTCCAGGTTTCGATATTCTCATAAGTTGAAAATTGTTCAGTAAATGACCACCACCAACCACGAAACACTAGAGTTCTCCTTTATTGTGAAAGGCTTTGAAATATGTCTGGGAGTGCCACTATCGCCTGTGTTCAATCGAACTGTTATCCTTCCAGAAAAATAAAAGTCAAAATTGTTCTTCAACGTCGGTGAGTAGTCTTTTGTGTGCAATCTGGCAAAATAGTCGAAACCGTGAGTCGAACCCAGGCCTAAATAAAGGACCCAAAGTGAAACCCAAACCAAGCCCCAGGCCAAGGTCCGAATCGAGGCCTTCTCCAGAATTAAAGACATGTCACTGCCACAGTAGTGAGCACGCCCTCCATACACACCCTCAGCCCAACTAACATTTTAGGGCAGTTATTCCACATGCCGGAGAGAAATGTCTAAAAAAGGATGATACTGGTAGTACAGGTCTTGAATATTTAACTTCAAACTATAAATAATTTATAAGTAGCAACCTTGGTTGATTACAGGAAAGTTATCACCACTAAATCCCCTTCAAATTCCATGAGCCACTTCAGAGCAAGAAATATGTGAGAGATTACCTATTTCTCCTCCGAAAATGATCCAACCGTCGCAAGGATTGGGGCGGTTTGAATTCTGGTATAATTTCGAGTATAAATTACGAAGCAAATGTCATCATAACCCAATGAATGTTTTCGTATCCTCTCTTGGTGAATATTTACCTAAATGTGACTAGATATAAGCCGTTACGGTCAGGGAATATAAAGGTTACTTAACAGGTCTAATACCTAGTTCAATTATTAACTTGATTTCATACGGTAAGAAGAAGAATATTGACTTATAGGTACATTTCAAAAATTACGCCATATTTAATTAGAATATCTGTTTTTCCATCAATAAATATCGATAATATATTGAGTTTCAGTTTATTCTGACGATTTATTTCTAAATAATGGCTGCATATGACCATATTAAAACCATAACGTTGCTACAAGAGTGTTTTTTGGAGAAAACATTTAAACATGTGCAATCAATCTGAATTATTTTTGCATTAAATCGCATATTTGAAGAGGAATTTTATGAAGGTAAGAACCATCATTTTACAGAAAATTTCGCGCCGCAAGGAAAATATTGTTGAGGAGAGAACATGTAGCTACCGTATGAAAATAATGTTTATATTCCCATTCCCAAATTATGAGAAGTTGAGATAGAGATAATATGTAGATATGTATGCTATTCACATAAAGAAATCTCTCTTTGTTTACTTATTCGTCCAAGGGAATAATTGGTAACACAAAGGTTGATTTACCCTTGATATTTACTTATTTCTGACCAATTTCATATCAAAATTACTTATTTTTACCCTCAACCTAGTAAAATAAATGTCCAAATATTCCAATTCTCTACCTCCAAATTACTTACTTACGAATTTTTTCCCAACATTGGTAATTACAAGGTGAAAATTACGTAATCTAGTCTTCTTTCAGAAAGGTCGCCGACCTGATCGAAGGTAAGATTAACGTAATTATAACTGAAAATGTTACTTGGGAGGCAGCATAGCAGCAATGTTTTTCCTTCCCTCGAGATGGTTAACCAATCACGCACAGGTCGTCTAGTAACTCCCCTATAGGCGCCATACTTGTTTTTTTCATTCCTACCCCCTCTGATTTGCGAAGAACTTACCATCATTGACAAACATAACAATAACGAACAGTCATCTGATTTGTTTTTTTTTATCCCTACCACAACCCAATTCACGACGAAATTACCCTAATGAACTTGAAAGCAATAACCAACAGCCATACGACTGCACCATATTCGTTTTTCATGCCTTCCCTCAACCGATACCCTCAAAGTATCTCTCTTACGAACAAAAAAACAATAACCAACAGCCATCCGACTCGAGGTGCCATCCGACAGACCTGAAGTATATCATAGTACCAGCTTTGTCTTCCTACTAAGATAGTTGTGCGAGTATGTTGCACATAGGTTTGCTGCGAATCAAGACATTACTATAATTTCCAATTGGCAATATGTTGCAACAAAGCTTAACGTTGTTGATGAAGCTACAAAATGGCAGAAGCGAATTTCACTAAAACGGAACAGACAGATAGTTCGTGGGACCCGAGTTCCTTAATTTTGATAAACAACATTGGCCAATAGGTGAACCTACTGAAGAACAAATTCCTGACGAAACAGTTAGCATTCATGCAACAAAAAAATCTCTTCTGGAAATCGATAATGTCAGCAGTTACGAAAAGTTAATGCACATATCGGGTTTCGTTAATAAATTCACATATCACTCATGATCTATTGGCATGTTGAATTCAGAAGAGCTGAAACTAGCCAAAATACCCAAAAACAAATGAATAGTGAAATCAGTACTTATAAACTATCTTCCTATTTGGATGAGCACAACATATAACGTATTCGGGAAAGGCTAGATTTTGCTGAGTGTATTGAAATCAGCAACAAACGTCCAATGATTTAGCCTCAACTAAGCCACCTTACGGTGTTGATCATCAGGACATATCATATTGCCTTTCAACATGAAACCATCAAAGTGTTGATGACGAAATAATAAAAATATATTATATTACGAAATTCAGGAGAACTCTGAACGGAATCAGGAAAAATCAGGTATGTATTATTAGAACAGAGAATTCGATCATTTCTGAAAAGTCACCTTTTCCTGAATGTCGGCTAGCTACAATCACTTCGCCGTTCACTTATACTGGTGTCGACTATTTTGGCCCAATATGAAAGTAGTGGTTAGAAGACGAATAGAAAAACGTTGGAAGCAGGTTCAAAATAGAGATACCAGCATTAAAAATGATGTTGGTTCTGAAGCTCCTATATTTTGACAATAATCTTTCAATGAATATAACTACACAACTATGAATAGATCCGAAAAATCGTTGAAAATCTCTCTATTATCACTGCTTTCACTAAGTGAACGAGTTCATAAAAGCAAGTATCTGTTGTTGGATTCAGCAGAGCTGAAATTAGCCAAAAATACCCCAATACAAATGAATAGGGAGATCAGGACTTGACAGCTGTCAGTCCCCGCATAACCTCATGCAACAGATGCACGTAATTATTTTTCATATTTTCATTAATTCTAATGTTTCGATAGGTTTTAACGAATTTTTATCTATTTCATTCACCAAATTCCGATTTTGTACTGTATTTTATGCCACTCGACACTGTTCCGTTTTTAATTATTTGTTTATTGTAATTTGATTATTATTACTACTATTATATTTACTTCATTTGATATTATTATATTCTCAGTTCATACTTGAATTCATCTGTCAGTAAGGTTGGAATTCAATCTCGATAACTTTTTTACGTGAAATATGGTGAAGTTGGGAATGACTGAGCTCCCATCTCTACGCGAGAAAAGGAATTTTGGCAGTTGTTCGAAAACCTCGTTAAAACCGAAGCTTTTCCAAACCATCATCACATAAAACATTTTTTTTTTCTCAATAATCATAATTATATATTTATGAACGATCCATACCAAGAAGTCGTTCCAGGTGAACGTACCCTGCCAGAAGCCAACCCAACCAATGTGTAAACTCCATGTGAAGTGCATCTCATTCGATTCACGCAAACATATGAGAATTGTCATCCAGAACCCATCAAATTACGGGACACGAAAATATAGAAGATATACCCCAACCAATGGATTGCAGTTTTCCCAAATGAAACAGGGACTTCATCAATTTGCAATAACGAAGAAGAAACTTCATACCTGAGAGGAACGTACATCATAGAAACCCCAGAAAACTGCAAATTGAGATTCGAAATCACTATCCTTCAAATCCACAAAAATCCGAGTACTGAGACAACTACTCCAAGTGCTTCACCTAGACATCAAATCTGGGGAGTATCTCATAAAAAACATGAGAGAATACTCTCGTTTCGACTTGAACCACTCGACCTCGACGTCTTGAAAACTATTCAAAACCAAATGGACCACGTCCGTGATAAACTCCATGAAGAGGAAGCACCCTACATTTCGCCAGCCTACCTGACCACAATCCTACTGCTGAAAAAATTTCCAATGGAACCAAGACTGAACAACAAGCTGAAAATCAGAACAACTCATTGAGGATCTCAGGATTGGAAATCAGGTTTGAACATTCAACCGTAATTTCTAAACAACGGGGGGAGGTTTTATGTACAGACTAGTAATATGTCACGAGAATAGATGAAAGCCAGCCTCAGAGTGCATTCGCATCAGGTGTCACAAGCTGGATACTGGGAATTAACGCCGCTGCATTTTCACCCAGATTTGTCTCATTATATTCACCTCATTTTTATTCACTTACAATTATTTTACTTTCGGCTTTCACATTGCCAACGAAATATAGTTATAATTCATTTGAGTCTTTTTCGAAATATTGTTCTATTTAAAAAAAAAGTTTTCGAAAACTCCCAAATTCAATTAGTGTGAATGAGTTATCTGTCAGACAAATGAAAGAAATGAGAGGGTGTGCGTTATTTTTATTTGATAGATATCTTGCATTGAAAAACCGGTCGTAATTATTGAACATCAAAACTACATATAACAAAATAGGATACAAAAATAATAAGATATATATGAATATGGATATAATAATCTGTTGACAAATAAAATTGCTAATTCATTAATTTAACTTAATATGATGGTTCAAAAATGAAGATACATAATAATTCTTTTACGGATATTACTGCAAAATATGACGCCCAAGATGAACACTCCAATTACTATTACTATGAATATCATTTCACAAAATTTCGTCCTATGAAACAAAACAGAATCAATTTTTCGGCCACTCAGTCGTTACAGCTGATTCCAGACACTGTCCTTCGCTCTGCAAATAAGGGCTCTGCGCGCTGGTGCAATCAGAACTGCAAATAATAATGGTGATTGTTAATGTAATTTCTATGAATTTGCCTATTGAAGGGGACTTGTGTCCATCGATGAATAAACAAATTGTTCCATCCGACCGTCATAATATGAAAGATCCACATGATTCTACGTACAATGGAATTCCTATATTTGATTGGCTTCACAAATCGAATGTTTGGAACTGCGGGTAACGATTCTCAAAAACGTTTCGTTTTAGCCCTACTGTTCCATAGGATCTGATGTGTGTTATGTGTTGAATTCATCGCCCGATAGAGAAATTATGATGTGATTTAGCATTCAATCGAATTCCCAAAATCATTGTCGGATTTTCAGCGTGGTTTCAATGATTATGGCAATCACACTTTCGGCGAAACGAGCAAAAATAATGAAAACTAACAATACTTGTTGACTCACAGAATAACATATTCTCACATCTGTGCTGATTCTGAAATTCCCATACGCCCTCATTTCACGTGACTTAGATTGAAGTTGTCCTATTGTGAAATAACTGGATCATCACAACATTTCTGATCGAAATGAAACCTCTGAATTTGAAATAACCTTTTTGGAAAACTTCTGTTGCTGTTACTAATATTGAATTTTGGACACATTTCATAGCTTTTTGAAACGGTTGAAGGTTATTGTAGTTCACATACCTAGTGGATATTTTTATCAAAACTCAGCCTTTTATTTATACCAGTTTTCGATGAATCTCTTTCTGAAAAAAATTCTCGTAGTTAACTATACCGTAATCTCTGTCGAAACCTCGGTTGAAGAAACTTGGCTTTCGTGATCTGATGTATTTCTAATATATGTCTTTCTACTTCCTGTAGAACGTTCTATAAGTTTATGGTATGTATTGTTTCCATTTTCGATGTCTCTGCTCAATGAACAAGGAATCCGTAAAGGAACGAAATCCTCCCTGCGCTCTGCCTTCGATACCCTTTCCAGCCCCACGCCGATGCAAGCACTCTCGTCGTTGCGGATGGTGACTTCCTCTTGCAGTTTTTTTTTTCAGCATGAACGCAAAACAAAAAAATATTTCCATATATTGGACACTATCTTGAATCTCTAACACTATTCGAATTCCTTGTGCATTTTTGTCTTATCAGTTTCACTTTTGAGTTCGTGACGTTAGTTAGAAATTCACAATTGTGAAGCTATAATTTGCTCAAATCATTATTATATTTTCATATCGTGAACTTGATTACTGTTATTTTCGCTGGTCCAATGACTTTACGTAAAAATCTTTATGAACGCCCCCATTTTTGATTTGCATTGTAACAACTCCATAACAGTGGGAATTTGATCTATGAACCAGGCATTAGTATTGATTGTTACCCTAACTTTTTTTGTTGAATTGTGGAAATTTATCCCAGTTAAAGCAATAGGAACTGTTGAATAATTTTATCATCTTATTGTAACGTTTCCACTACCTCAGTATAGGGGAACGCACAGCGCCGTTAGCGTTATAGCCGGTAGAGCATGTGGCATGAGTCCTTGTGTGATCTGAGTGAAAGCAAACAATTTCCCGGGGGCGCCACTTAACTTTACAACAATCAGTGAATAAATTATCTTTATCTAAGTCAAGGAAAGAACAAGATATGTTGAATGGATGTTCAAAGTAATTTTCAATTCAAATAACAAAAGGTTGTTGGAGCTCGAGGTCTCCCTACATATAGAATTTGGTGAATTGTTAGAAGGTGCAAACTGCGGGACCCTGAAATATAGAAAAATGATTCATAACGCAATCTCCCTCAAATATGAACATTTATTTTCACTTATCCCATGTGAATTATCAAATGTTTCTAAACAACATACACATTAATACATAGTTAATACTAAAGGTTGGAATGATGATAATTTGCAAACAGAGTCTAGAGAAGTCTCCAGCAGTGGCAGACTTAATTAAGAAGGAATAATGATCATAACCAATTGATACCAGGCACAAAGTACTTTGCGTTGGCCGAACAACGTTGTGAACGGTTATATGTGAATAATATTAAGGTGAAAATAAATTACGCTTAGATGTCATGTATACAAATATGAGTACTCCCTTATTCAACTCCTTATGCAGTCTTCCTCAAATCCTGGAGAAATTCCTGGGCTGCAAGATCTGACGATACTCAACCATGAAGTATGAACTATGTTATAAGATCCCAGTTTAATCCTATGGTTCCATTATCCCATTATATACATATGTACAGAATCTGGACATCAAAGGAATAGAGTAGGCGTTTCCAGCATGAAATTGGGGGGTAAAAGATGCTTCAGCCTCAATCTTTTGAAATGGCCATCCTAGCAGGATACGATCCACACAAAAGCATCGCTTCAATTTTCATAAAACTTAAGTAGTGACTCGTGACTTCAGGATGAAGTTCATATGAGAGGGTATGGACTAATTAACAATCCATTATATGATCCATCAAACAGTAAGGAAACAAACAATCCATAGGAACAAACAACCCTATGAAAGAAATACCATATTAAATCATTGTTGAGGTGAGTGAAATTGCTGAAACTTACCTCACTAAGAGGGCTGTCACTTCAGAATAGGTAATTAATGAATTTAAATAATTTTCGAAATTTTAAGTCACACCAGGCCAACATGGCGTGGGCACGCATGGCGAGCTTGTTTCGATAACGTCATTTTACGAATGCTCTCGAAATCTCCTTCACTTTAAAATTCCAGAACTAAAACTCCATGTGCTAAAGGCACGATAACAACGTGGATTAACAAAATTGCACCATCAAAAAAGTGCCACTAAGATGCCCAAATTGGCGACGTGCTTCTTTGACCGTCTCAGCTCAAAGAGATCGAGCTTTTCTGAAAATGGCTTCGAGCTAAGGGCTCGGTGAACCAAAGCGCGATCTGCGCGACATCTCTTGTCACATAGATGAAACTCCTTAGATTAGAAACATAAAAGGAAATACATGATAAATTTGAATATGAAAATTGATATGAAAGTGTAAATTATATTTCGGCAGCCTATTAATGAAGAAAATAGCACTCCACTCAACAATTGATTCGTTTATGGATCCCCTCACAGTGATAATATTTATGAAAATTAAATAGAGTAGTGACAAAATAAATTCATCAAGACTAGGCAATTCAATATGCAACCATCACCGCCGCAATTAGTATCGAAGAAATATGAAATTTACAAAGCGCGCAATTGTAGTTAGAACGGATTTCAGTTGAAATCCAGAGGCGTTCGTTTCTACCTGGTAATAAAACTCTTATCCCTTAATTTGATCATCCGAGGCTATAAAACTATAACACATCAAGGAATAGGTTTAAATAACCAAGGATACTACTGACCATCTGTTAAATTTCGAACTGAACAGTTTCATACTATCAACTGACACTCGCGTTGAAATATCACAGTTATAAAGAAAACAACGCAGAAGTCAGACAGACTCCAGGTACCAGCAGGGGTTCGTTTCAACCTGGCATCCAACTCTACTTCCTTAATCTGAAAATCCGAGGCTATATTACTATAACATATCAAGGAAGAGGTCGAAACATCCAAGGATCTTACTAACCTTCAGCTTTCTCCATAAAGGGTACTAACATCTTGATTCCCAGATTAATCAGACATTCTGATGTCCTTTAAAATCATCTCAATTCTACCAATATTTACAAGAGTTGAAATTAGCAATTAAATATTCAGTGAAAAGAATGGCAAGTGCCGCCCTCTATTATACAGAGCAATAAGAAAAATTTACGTTCAATATAGCAAAGGAAACTGTCGTGCCGATTTGCTAGTACCACTCAGACCGTAAATAGGGGTTCACAATATGTAAAGGTCGGTTCACATTACCATCAGCAAAGCGAACGCTACACCACCCCTTTCCAAAAAAAAAAAGGAAAAAAAAAAAAGTTCTCAACTATTCCCTTTTTTTTTGTAGTACCTCAAAGAAAAATGTGTGCCTGCCCAGTAGTAACTACGCGTACCAAACGTCTACAGAGAGAAATCACATTAGGGAAGTCAAATATAGGAAAATGTCAAATCGTGAAATGTCAAAATCAGTATTGTCTTTGGCGCAAGGCAAAAAAATATTTTTTTTTCTGAGTGATTCGAGAAACCAGTTCGGTTTCATAATAATTTTCAATAATCATGATTTTAATTAATGAAAAACACTATTTTACTTCATTAAAGCAATTTAAAAGGAACATTGCAGCAACTTGTGGCTATCAAAGCTCAAAGAAGGGAATCCTTTGGTGATCAGTCAAAGGATCATAGGGCAAAAATATAATCTACAGATCTGGATAAAAAAAAATATTTACAAACCTAATAAGTTTAGGTAAGTCTTACTAGACTTCTAAGGAAATTATTGTCATGATGACGGTCTATCCGACCGAAACATCTGAGTTTGAGCCTAAATAAGGCTTCAAATCTTTAACATGCCAGGTGCCTCCTGGCGAACCATCAGCATTCCGTAATTCGTAAATGAGTTTAGAAATTTTTCTTACTATGGTGCAGGGTTGAGGTAAATACTTAGGTGCTAGCTTTGCAGAAAAATTATCTACCGCCTTAGACTGCACTTTATTTCGCCTATAGACTCGGTCATTAATCTCATAGGAAATATCCCTTCTGCGAAGGTTATATTGTTTAGAATTTTTCTCATATGACTTATGCAAATTCTTTCGTACTTCGTCGAACACTTCTTTTAGGGAACGTAACTCAGCAGCATAGGAATCTCGATTTCCTGGCAAAACTTCCAGATCAGTAGTGTCCTGTATACTCCCATAATATTTACCAGACAAAGGGACATGCCTTGCAAAATTTAGGAAACACGGGCTATACCCAGTGACTTCGTGTCTAGCAGTATTGATGGCATGCGTGATTTTAGGCAATTGAAGATCCCAATCTTTGTGTTCTTCAACGTAACATCTGATGGTAGTGCCTATTGTTTTATTCATTCTCTCAACGAAATTTACTTGAGGATGGTATCTGGCATTAAACCAAATTTTTTGAACCTCATACTTACTACACAATTTTTTGAATACGGAACCCGCAAATTGACTACCATTATCTACCATGACATATTGAGGCACGCCAAAAATTAAAAAGATGTTATCTTCAACGAATTTTGCTATATTATGAGCAGTGGCTTTACGTAAAGGGTGAACAACTGTATATTTACTAAACCAATCCCCTATGACGAGCAGATAAGCATTTCCCCTTCTAGAACGTGGAAATGGACCCATTAAGTCCGCGGCTATGACTTGCCATGGAAAGTCTACAGATTTTTCCTTACCCATAAGTCCCATTCGCGATGTTGATGGTAATTTTTGTGACGCACAAACCTTACAAGACCTTACATATTTCAAAACATCCTGGCGCATTTTAGGCCAATAATATAATTCACGGAGACGTGATAAAGTTTTGTAAAAACCAAAATGGCCACTAGTAGGAGGGTCATGCGAATTTTCAATAAGAGAGGACCTTTGGTACTTAGGAACAACTAGTTTCCACTCAATAATATTAGTTTTAAAAGGAAGTTTGGAAGGGATATGCTTAAAAATTTTATTATCTTCAACTTTCCACCAAGAATATTGTTCAGGACTCTGGAGAATCTTACTTTTCAAAGCTTCATACCAAGTGTCAGATTTTTGACCTTCTGTTTGGATGAGTGCATTCTCGAGAGATTCATGAGGGATACGGGATAGAGCATCAGGGACTACATTCGCAGTGCCTTTTCTATGTATCAAATCAAAAGTGTACTGTCTTAGTTTAACAGCCCACCTGGCTAATTTTCCTGTAGGATTTTTCATATTATTGAGCCATAAAAGTGAGTAATGATCTGTTATTATAGAAAAACGAGTGCCTTCTACGTAAGATCTGAATTTCTCGATACAAAAAATGACTGCCATCAACTCACGTTGAGTGACGGTCCAATTTCTTTCTGTTTTTGAAAGGGAACGACTAGCGTAAGCAATAACACGCTCTTCTTCATCAATCTCTTGAGTTAACACCCCTCCTATACCTGTATCACTTGCGTCACACTGAATAGTGAACGGTTTCGAAAAGTCAGGGCTACAAAGTATTGGTGCTGAAACTAAGGCTTCTTTAATTTTAATGAATGACTTCTCAGAACTGTCATTCCAAGAAATAGGTTGATTCTTTTTACGTCCAACAATGAGTGAATTTATAGGAGAAACTAAAGTTGAAAAATTATTGATAAATCTTCGGTACCACGAGCATAAGCCAATGAATCGCTTTACCTCAGTAACAGTGGTTGGCCGGGGATAATTCACCATAGCAGAAACCTTTTCAGGATCTGTACGTATACCACTCTCATCTATAACAAAACCTAAGTATCTGTGAGAAGGTTTCAAAAATTGACTTTTCTTTAAATTTATGGTTAAATTTGCTTCTGCTAGCCTGTCTCTAACTTCACATAATAATTTCAAATGTTCTTCCAATGTTGAAGAAATAATAATAATGTCATCTAAATATGTAAAAATGTTAGGTTCGTATTTCGGGCCAAAAATAGCATCTACTAATCGACATAAGGTTTGAGCAGAGTTTCTGAGTCCAAACGGCGTGACTGTAAAATGAAAAAGACCTCTTCCAGGTACGCTGAAAGCTGTTTTTTCACAGGAAGATTTTTCTAATGGTATTTGCCAAAAAGCTTTTGACAGATCTACTGAAGAAATATATTTTGCATTACGCAGCATACTTAAAATTCGGTCAACTCTGGGCAAAGGATAACTATCATGTTTCGTTAGCTCGTTAAGTTTCCTTCCATCGAAACAGAGACGTTTTGTTCCATCTGATTTGTTGACTAAGAGCACTGGTGAGCACCAGTCACTTTGAGATTCTTCAACAACTCCTAAGCGAATCATTTCATCTAATTCTTTTATCAAAATATTATGCATATAAGGTGACATAGCATATGGTCTCTGACGTACAGGACGAGCGTCGCCGGTGTCAATGAACATAGAAATTTTATCAGTACGACCTAGTCTTTTCTCACCATCGATAATGTCAAAAGAAGCTATTACATTGTCTATATTTTTTCTGTCGATTGGACTGAGGTTGTCTAAAGCACAAAGGTTCGAATTAAAATTATGACTACCACTTCCAGATGGTAAACTCAAATCACAAAGAGTACAATGGACATCCCACGAATTATCTCTAAAATTTACAATAATCCCAAATTCTTTGGCAAAATCACTCCCCAAAATGAAAGGCTGTTTTACTGAAGGTACAACTAAGGCTTTTATCACACGACACTTACCACCTATACAAATGGGCAAATCGACAAATCCCTGAATAGTATTTTTTGTTCCATCTGCAGTAGTGATGTGCTTCAAAGACATGTTATTCAAAGTGGAATTCAACCCTAGCTGTTTTACACAGTTAATTCCTTCTCCCCCAACTAAACTGACAGTTGAGCCTGTATCAAGGAGAACAGTAACCGCTCTTCCTAGTAAATCAATTGAGATGAATGGCCTGTTATCACCCTTCTCTTTTACAAAAAGAGGAGCAACTTCTACCTGAGTTCTAGTTTTAGTAGAACAAAAATCTCTAACAATTTCTAACCAATTTTTCCAAGAATTTGGATCAAATCTAATAATCTTATTGGCCTTGAGCATTGGAGAAAAATGTCGGCCTTTAAAACATTTTCTCACTCCTAGTTTTCCGAACATGAAGTGCACGATCTCAAAGTTACTCCTTGTTTTCCACATTTAAAACAAAAAATAGTTCTTTTCATAGAACAATTTTGAAAAGTATGGTTTGGAAACCTACAGTTCCAACAGATCAAAGTTTTGGAATTATTTTCAGGTTTCTCGTTAGTGTTACCTCTTTGAAAATTTGCTTCTCTCTTTACAGAATTATTTTTCGAATCATTCTTATTCCAAGTTTTTTTTCTAAAATTACCTTTGGAGTCTCCTTTATTGTGATTTGAATAATTTGGGCGTTGGCTTGAAGAGCCAACAGAATAAGTTGCTGAATTGCTAGAATGAGCTACTACAGAATTTACATTTTCAGTTTGACAACTACAGGTTACTTCTGCAACTTTCTTATGTAATGTGGCTTTAGATTTCAAATAATTTGCTTCCTCTAGACGTTTACATAATGTAACCAACTCGGAAACTGTATTAATCTCAGTAAGCGCTAGCTGAGATATGTATTCAGGTAAAATGTTTTTTCGAATAACTTTAACTTTAGTTGACTCAAGAGGTTGACGAGGGAGTCTTTTGAATAAGTTTTCTACTACAGCAGAATAAACAACAATGGATTCGCTCCTGCCCTGCTTTCTAGATTTGATGGTTTCCCACACGTCATCTTCTTCGAATGGAGGTAAAAAGTCTGTTTTCAATTTTTGTATCAAACTATCCCAATCATTTAAAGTAGATTTTACTTGTAGAAACCATAAAAATGCGTCACCAGTAAATAGTTCTGCAGCAGATTTGAAGAGTTCTGTATTATCAATGCCACGAGCTAAAGAATATTCAGTAACTTGATCAATAAATGAATAAATTTCTTTCGGATTACCGCTAAATTTCAAACCCCAATCAGAGATAGGAATATGTCTAGTGTTGTAATTGACAACTGGAGGAGGAATATTAATTATTGGTTGAGAAATAGTACTAGTATTAGCTGCACTTTGTTGACCTATATCTTCATGAACTTTCTCGTGTAAATCTGCTTCAGCAAGTAAACATTCTGCTATAGTTTCATTCTTATAAGTCTTAATATTATCTTCGGTTTCTGGAATGCGTTTAACACGACCGGTTACGTGGGCAAGTCTTGATTTCAAGCGTTTGAACAAAGAATCTGACTCAGTACCTTCAAAATCCTGAATAGCAAGTTTAATTGAAGTTAAAGTTTTATCTATACCACTTTTTTCAGTGTCAAATGTGAATTCATATTTATCCATTTGTATTAAACAACCAGGATTAGATTTTTCCTCTTCAAGAAGGCGACTTAACATTTTTCTTCTATCATCCTGACTTCTTACTGTACTGATCCCTCTTATTGCCAATTCATATATTAACTCTTCTAGGTAAAGGTGGTTTGGTCTGAAAGTATCCTCCATGATTTTCAAAAATATAAACTTGAAAGTTAAAGAATGATAATTATGAAAATTCAGATATTCAATTGGAACTCTTGTATGCTAAGAGGAGAATGTCACACATTGAATCGCAAAGCCTCAAAAAATAATTACTTTTGGGTCACTCTGTATACTAAATATTCAAATTCGCCCCCAATTTCTATAAGGAATACTTCAAAGGAAATGCGTTTGGTGAATCAAATAGATACACTTCAGTTCCCAGCAGTTGCTCCAACAATTCAAGTGATATAAAAGAATTGAAAGAAAAAAATTGAATTTTATTTGCTTAAAAAATTTTCACACAATCAGGCCCCTAGACGTTGGCGCGCCACTTGTAACGTTTCCACTACCTCAGTATAGGGGAACGCACAGCGCCGTTAGCGTTATAGCCGGTAGAGCATGTGGCATGAGTCCTTGTGTGATCTGAGTGAAAGCAAACAAACAATTTCCCGGGGGCGCCACTTAACTTTACAACAATCAGTGAATAAATTATCTTTATCTAAGTCAAGGAAAGAACAAGATATGTTGAATGGATGTTCAAAGTAATTTTCAATTCAAATAACAAAAGGTTGTTGGAGCTCGAGGTCTCCCTACATATAGAATTTGGTGAATTGTTAGAAGGTGCAAACTGCGGGACCCTGAAATATAGAAAAATGATTCATAACGCAATCTCCCTCAAATATGAACATTTATTTTCACTTTTCCCATGTGAATTATCAAATGTTTCTAAACAACATACACATTAACACATAGTCAATACTAAAGGTTGGAATGATGATAATTTGCAAACAGAGTCTAGAGAAGTCTCCAGCAGTGGCAGACTCAATTAAGACTTTGAATAATGATCATAACCAATTGATACCAGGCACAAAGTACTTTGCGTTGGCCGAACAACGTTGTGAACGGTTATATGTGATTAATATTAAGGTGAAAATAAATTACGCTTAGATGTCATGTATACAAGTATGAGTACTCCCTTATTTAACTCCTTATGCAGTCTTCCTCAAATCCTGGAGAAATTCCTGGGCTGCAAGATCTGACGATACTCAACCATGAAGTATGAACTATGTTATAAGATCCCAGTTTAATCCTATGGTTCCATTATCCCATTATATACATATGTACAGAATCTGGACATCAAAGGAATAGAGTAGGCGTTTCCAGCATGAAATTGGGGGGTAAAAGATGCTTCAGCCTCAATCTTTTGAAATGGCCATCCTAGCAGGATACGATCCACACAAAAGCATCGCTTCAATTTTCATAAAACTTAAGTAGTGACTCGTGACTTCAGGATGAAGTTCATATGAGAGGGTATGGACTAATTAACAATCCATTATATGATCCATCAAACAGTAAGGAAACAAACAATCCATAGGAACAAACAACCCTATGAAAGAAATACCATATTAAATCATTGTTGAGGTGAGTGAAATTGCTGAAACTTACCTCACTAAGAGGGCTGTCACTTCAAAATAGGTAATTAATGAATTTAAATAATTTTCAAAATTTTAAGTCACACCAGGCCAACATGGCGTGGGCACGCATGGCGAGCTTGTTTCGATAACGTCATTTTACGAATGCTCTCGAAATCTCCTTCACTTTAAAATTCCAGAACTAAAACTCCATGTGCTAAAGGCACGATAACAACGTGGATTAACAAAATTGCACCATCAAAAAAGTGCCACTAAGATGCCCAAATTGGCGACGTGCTTCTTTGACCGTCTCAGCTCAAAGAGATCGAGCTTTTCTGAAAATGGCTTCGAGCTAAGGGCTCGGTGAACCAAAGCGCGATCTGCGCGACATCTCTTGTCACATAGATGAAACTCCTTAGATTAGAAACATAAAAGGAAATACATGATAAATTTGAATATGAAAATTGATATGAAAGTGTAAATTATATTTCGGCAGCCTCTTAATGAAGAAAATAGCACTCCACTCAACAATTGATTCGTTTATGGATCCCCTCACAGTGATAATATTTATGAAAATTAAATAGAGTAGTGACAAAATAAATTCATCAAGACTAGGCAATTCAATACGCAACCTTCACCGCCGCAATTAGTATCAAAGAAATATGAAATTTACAAAGCGCGCAATTGTAGTTAGAACGGATTTCAGCTGAAACCCAGAGGCGTTCGTTTCTACCTGGTAATAAAACTCTTATCCCTTAATTTGATCATCCGAGGCTATAAAACTATAACACATCAAGGAATAGGTTTAAATAACCAAGGATACTACTGACCATCTGTTAAATTCCGAACTGAACAGTTTCATACTATCAACTGACACTCGCGTTGAAATATCACAGTTATAAAGAAAACAACGCAGAAGTCAGACAGACTCCAGGTACCAGCAGGTGTTCGTTTCAACCTGGCATCCAACTCTACTTCCTCAATCTGAAAATCCGAGGCTATATTACTATAACATATCAAGGAAGAGGTCGAAACATCCAAGGATCTTACTAACCTTCAGCTTTCTCCATAAAGGGTACTAACATCTTGATTCCCAGATTAATCAGACATTCTGATGTCCTTCAAAATCATCTCAATTCTACCAATATTTACAAGAGTTGAAATTAGCAATTAAATATTCAGTGAAAAGAATGGCAAGTGCCGCCATCTATTATACAGAGCAATAAGAAAAATTTACGTTAAATATAGCAAAGGAAACTGTCGTGCCGATTTGCTAGTACCACTCAGACCGTAAATAGGGGTTCACAATATGTAAAGGTCGGTTCACATTACCATCAGCAAAGCGAACGCTACATTATCAGTCCAGTTGATTCTTGTTTCAACATTGAACTTCAATGATGCATGGAGAAAAAACCACATGAACCATATCAACTGTTATTTCTTGCAAATTTCAGTTCCAGAATGTGCAAAGCGATAGCCATCAAAATAGATTTTTCCCTTCTAGAAAAACAAATTTCAACTTCAATAAATGTTTCATTCTTTCCTCTGTTGAATTTCTTGAAAGAAATTCAAAGCATAAAAGTTACAACTAAAACCGATCAAATTGGGCAGTTGTTGGGTTTACAGATTCAATGACACGTTTGATAGACCCCTCCTTCTGAAATCTAATGAATAATAATGATTAAACCGGTGACAGCGAAAGGAACCGCATCCCGAAAAGATAAATTTCAGAAAAATTTTTATTGATGGAACTCCAAATTTCGAAATTTCGAAATTAATCTCTTCATACCTCGCTTAGTTTTAATGCTAGGAAATAAATGAAGGTTTTTGAACGACTTACAAAATGGTTTGATGAGTTTTCACCGAAAAATGCATTGGTTTTTGGTTATTGTACGTAGAATCTTTCCTTCTTTCCCGTTTGCAAATACCAACCAACTTTTAACAAGCAATAATTCCGTTTGTATACACGATTTTCTTTGTTTTTTTTTTGTAAGCTATAAATTTGTTTTCCATCGGTTTTTCGATTAAATGCATATTTTCGCCTGAAAACTGACAATTTCACTCGCGAATGAGTCGAAAAGTATTTCTCTTCAGAAAAAAACTTCATAGAACAAAAGTTTCTCGGAGTCAATTCATTGATTTGCGCAATTATTTTCAATGAAGAATTTTTCACCCCAAAAAGGGGTGGTATCCACCCCGAGGAAAAAGCAACCCACAGCACAGGGTAGACTTTGAACTAGATGACAAGTAGAACCTAAATCAAAATTTTTATGAGAATCGGTGCTGTATGGGATAAATACAAAGTTTACACTTTTCAACAGTAACTGACTAGATTATAAACGTGATAATTTTTCCAAAATATCGTCAAAGTTTCCGTTTTGCCCATTTTGCAAAATGATTTCGTTATCTCATCATCTATTTTTTACTATTCATTGAATAATTGTTACTTTATAGCTATTTTCACATTATTATTCAAATTTTTAAATCGAAATCTAACTCAATTTCGCACCACCATGAAATGCTAACGGCGCATTCTTGTCTCAGTTTGATTTGTTCATTTCTTCTCTTTGAATATTCTTGAATCCATCTTTCCTGCGGCCACATGCAGTATTACATCCTTTTTCATAATTGCAAAAGATGACGTTCAGTGAGGCGTCGGTATCTGTTTTTTTCCGTTGTTGTTATAGCAGTGATCCAATTTGTGACGAGTTTCCAACGTCAGTCGAATAGATTTTCGGGTATTCTTCACCATTTTTGAACCTGATGGTAAGTCCAGAACGTTTGATACCATGCCGCGTCGTTCGTTGGGAGAATTTGGCAAAGCTTTCCTTCTTCACGTATCCACCACACAAAGCAACGAGAAACCGTACTTCTGCATCTCCGAGGTCTTGTTCTTTAGCATTCGGATCTTTGAAGAGCTCAATGATTTCAGTTCAGGTCTTTGTTGTTTTGAAATAGCTAAAGAAATTTGGTTTTTCCTTGGTTGGAGAGGGATGACGTCGTGTCACAGCAACCGAATGCGTGTACAAATAAGAACTTTTCGGCTGCTTCTTTCACCTCAAAACTCCTCGCCGGATACACATTTACGGCAGTATCTTCAGTTTCACATGTTGTTTCATTATTTATGTTCATTAACGTTGGAATTAGCTGTTCAAGGATGATAAATATATCAGAATGTTTTATTGATTCATTCATCCTCATTCGAAATCAAGATGAATGATTCATTTGAATGTGAAATTAATGTGTATTATCGCAGTAGACGGACGTGGAAGGCGGGAGCTGGCATCCCTATCGTGACGTCATGATTGATAAGGCCATGCCTTTCCTGTAACTCTAAATCTTTTTGCAAAATGCTCTCCCAAGATATCACGATAACGCTCAATATGTATTCTATATATGAACCAATTATATGAATTTTCACCTTACGCAAAATATAACTTTTGGATCTCAAAGTACTTTTTTAAAAATCAAAATTTATTAAATAAAATACAACTGACTTGTTCAACGGTTACAATATGAATGAATTCTCAACTAAATGTTCCCACAAAGAAGGAAAACCTGACACATCAGTTTCCAGGAACCGGCAGAGACTGCATCGGCAGAGACTGCATCAGCATGGTCAGCGATTCCCATGGGAACGGCCGACATAATTCTTCCCCCTGAAGATTCAGCGTAGGAGGGTTAGCGAGGAAGCTGAACCCTGGACATCTCAAATTCCTCTGGTGGTTGGTCTGGCTTCGAAGTTTTGGAGGTTCTGCAACTCATCTTTTTGTAAGCGAAGTAAAGGCATGTTGGTATCAGAATGGCATAGATGAAAATCGTCCAAAAACTTGGAATATGTGCTACGTGTTGAAATGAAATTTTGGGTTCGCTTTTATGGAATGGAGTTCATCCAAGTCTATTTCTTGAAGGTGGAGTCCTATACTGGTCTCAGGTAGTTCTGAGATTTTTCCATCAAGATCTGGCAGCATGATTGGTTGGCTGTCAGTGATTTGATTTTTGTTGTTTATGATTTGATCATTGCAGGATAGTTGGCACCCGACTGGAATGTCGAAGAGATAACTCCCGGTGGCCAAATTTTCAATTTCGTTTTGGTTATGGCATCGAAGTTTGATCGTCTCTCGATGTGGTAAGAGAACAATCCATTTGTTGGAGTTGTCTAGTTGCTTGATGGTTGGTCCCGAGAGGTGAATAGGTATTCGGCAGCAAGTGGAGGTGTTTCGGATATTCAGCAACTGGATTTCGCAAATATTCTCTTTCGAAAGCTCTCTGATGTTGGTAGTCGGACAGATATAGCTTTGTTGGGTAATCTCCAGACAAGGAGTGCTCAGAAACGCATACGATTTTTCGTTCTTTGGCAAAAACTTATTTCGGGGTATTACTGCCTTAAACTGACCCTTAATTGAGATTGGAACAGAAAATAAATGAAGGTATTCATATTCCGCTGGATATGTAATTGGTATTTGTAAAATGTACGTTATTCTCGAATTTGATATATATAGCTATCTACCTTTATGATTTTCTCAAATAATAAAGTATTCTCAAAGCTTACTTAGATTGGTAATTGATCTTTGCTTATGTATTTTTCCAATTTCTGTAGTTCAATAAATAGATCTCTTGTTCTTATTATACTAGGATGAAGAACGTTCAATCTAGAAAATTGTATCGAGTTCTCAACATCTTGCAATATTGAATCTATAATCTCATATGTATTGATTATTTGATTCATGACCTCTTCGATGACCATAGCATTCTCTCTGTATGTTTGGTTTTCGACAATCGATTCGATTTGTTTGAGTTTTGATGCTAGTAGAAGCTCGTTATGCCTTACCTTCTGAACTATGTTATTGAATTGCTCGATCAATGAAATAGATAAGGAATTTTGTTTTATAATGCTCGAAGCCAAATTATTTTGATTATTTTGTAATTCTGTGATCAGTTGGTCGTACCTTTCACCGTCATTGGAGTCTAAAATTCCTGTGACCGAATTGAAGATTGATCCTAATCCGTTCATCAAACCACGATTCGTTCTCGATGAGGTAAAATTTCAGAAAGTTTGTCGGATATTCTTTCTTCAGAGAATTTAAGTATTTTCAAATAATTTGATGTTTCGATTGAGTAATCCTCATGATATCCGACGAGCGTTCTCAGTGTTTTTGAATGGAATTTCAATTTATTGATTTCGATGATGATTGATTTCAGATCGTAGTAATAGACCGGGAGGTCATGACAGGTGACGTTCCACCATTTTTTCGTGCATGCCTTTTTAAGGCTTGATAGCTAACCCTAAAATATCAAAGATAGTCGGGGTTTTAGCCCCCCCGCGCGTCCTCTTCATAAGGAAAAACGCTTTTCTTTCTGTAGCGAATTTTCGTGTTTTTCCGTGATATTTTACTGCATGCCATTGTAATATACGGAAGAATTGAAGCTCTAATAATTGATGGCATGCACCCCGCAGCGGCCCAAGATGATCAAAGGGTTATGAAAACCTGAAAAAAAATTAAGGAAAATTCCGTGTTTTCAAATTACATGCCGATGTGAAGAATTGAAGTTTTTGTAATAAAAACACTATGAAAGAATTGGCATGCACCCCTCGTAGGACCAACGGTGAAAAATTTCCGGAAAATTCTGTACAGAAAAAAAAGCGTTTTTCCTTATGAAGAGGACGCGCGGGGGGGCTAAAACCCCGACTATCTTTGATATTTTAGGGTTAGTTATCAAGCCTTAAAAAGGCATGCACGAAAAAATGGTGGAACGTCACCTGTCATGACCTCCCGGTCTATAATGGATCAACGAATAGGTGTATGATTCTACCTTGGCTGTCCCAAGTTTGAGAGGAATAAGTCCTGGGTTATTTTGTAAGCTTTGTTTAGAATTTTTTTCCTGGATTCCGAGAGTTCCAGATAATCTGAAAGATAATTATTTGTTTTATTTCTTAACAGGGGATGGATATTTTTTCAGGGGACGCTTCAAATTATCCATATGAATTTTTTGTTGATGGGAAGTTGACACTGTCTTCATGTCACGGTTGACTTTTGTTATTTGCGTTGGTTTTTGGAATTTATTGGCATCTTTTTGTCTGACATGTTTTTTCAAATACGTTTTCTGTTTTTTTTTTAAATATTATTGGATCGTCGCGAATTTTACTGTCTCTTTCAATAACTTTTTCGTTATGCTTGATTAAATCAGTATTAATCTTTGCATAGAGAATTTTTGACCTTTCTTTATGTTCATTGGTGTAATCATTCAATAGTTTTCTATTGATTTCTATATTGAAAGGGTCGTTAGCTGAAACATGTCCACTTATGATGTCAATTGGTTTAAATTTTGTCACATAGTGTACTGAGTGATTGTATGCCAAAACTGCGTATAACATTTTCATTTTTGGAGAGGTTTTCAGAAACTCTCTCGTGTTAAGTAGGCGAATATGTTCTAAAATGGTGAAATGGAATCTTTCTATCATTCCATTCGACTGAGGATGATGGGGTGACACGAAATGTACTTCAATTTTATGTAACGCAAGAAGTTCTGATATGAGAAAATTGTTGAATTCTGTGCCATTGTCAACGATAATGCGATTAGGTATACCGTGATGAGAAAAGAATTGAATGAGGTTGTCAGCCATTTCTGTTTCTGTTAAAGAGTTCACGAGGTACGCCTGTGTATATTTAGAGAAACTATCTATGATAGTAAGAAATTTTCTGTTTTCGATCGTAAATGTATCTAAATGAATAATTTCAAAGGGTTTTGTGGCTGTGGGAGTAATATTTAGCTTCATATTGATGGGTTCCCGCTCATATTTACTTTGTTGACAAGTTATACATTGATTTATATAAGTTTGGATCGATTCTTTGATGTTCGGCCAATAGTATTTTTCTTTTACTCTTGCGAAAGTTTCCTCAACACCACGATGGTTTGCTTTGCCTTCGTGATGGTTTTGAATAACTTCCTGAATGTCTTGTTTAGTGGTGACATCTAATAATTTTTTGGTACATCTTTTGAATTTAATAGAGGGCCATTTGAAATATTTTTGGATAACTACTGAAAATGGTTCATATAATGCAGGGTCTTCAAAGTAAACATGATATTGTACTCCGGGAGCGATATATTCTCTGATAAAATTCAGAATATCACTCTCCATATTATTTTTGGAAATTTGTACATGAATTCGCCTTTTTTTCTCAAACAATATTGTTCTTTTTTGTGAGTGCAGCACCGAACTTATGATCAACTGATTTAAACCAAGGTTAACGGCACATTCTGCGATAGAGATGGCAACTACAGGATTTTGTTCGGCATTTGAATGAATGGTGTCATCATTTTGAAATTCGGGGTTTGGCTCGATTTCTGTGTGTTCGCTATGAACGTTCTGAACTTCGAGTTCAGGCTCGATTTGGCCATCTGTACGTTCGGTATCTGGTTGCACTTGTAATGAGAGATTGTCGTTCTCTTCATTATCGATAGGGTTTATCAGGGTGTTTTCTATTTCGTTTTTAGATTGATTTCGATTTGACTCAGGTAGTTTTACTGTACGCGTTGCGTTAGTGGGATTTTTTGGACTTTTGGGACTTTCGTGGGGTTCTCCGATGGTCTGAATATCAGAGGATGGTTGATACTCTGGAGTTTCCAGACTAGGATTAAGTGGAATTTGTTGGGTTCCGAAAGTAATGTTTGGGCGCGTTAGACGTGAAGCTTTATCAATGATGTCATCTAGTTCTCTCCAGAACGTGTTCGCTTCATTACTTCTAGAAGATTCTCCATAGGTTTGGGTGTCTTTTGTGTGGATTTCGACTCGAGATAGGGCATCAGCATTGGTGTTCAGCTTCCCGTTTTTATAGATGATATTATAATCATATTCGTCGAGTTCAATCCGCCAGCGTAGGAGTTTCGAATTCGGGTCTTTCAAAGAGAATAACCACTGGAGTAGCTTGTGATCGGTTATTATGTTGAATCTCCGGCCAAAAATATAAGGGCGAAAGTATTTGGTGGCCCAAACGATCGCAAGCAACTCTTTCTCAATGACTGAGTAGTTTAGTTCCGAATCGTTTAAAGTCCTCGACGCATACGCGATAGGAAGGTCTTGACCTATTGGACCCTGGGACAAAACGGCACCCAAAGCGAATTTGGACGCATCAGTGGTGAGGTTAAAGGTCTTAGGAAAATCGGGATACTGCAAAATAGGATCGTTAATCAATAGATTCTTACAGTATTGAAACATTCTAAGAATTCTGCATTATGCTCGATTTTAGCACCTTTTTTCAGGCATTTGGTTAACGGTTCAGTCAATTTGGCAAAGTTATTCATAAATCGACAGTAATATCCTAACAGACCTAGGAAACCTTTGATCTGTTTGGTTGTTTTAGGAACAGGAAATTTTTTTATCGCTCTGATTTTGTCAGGATTCGGTTTAACACCCTCAGGGGTCACTACGTGGCCCAAGTAGGCAACTTCTTTTCGAAGAAACTCTGATTCGTCGAGCTAAATTTTGAAATTGGAGCTTCTCAATCGATCAAAAACCGATTTAAGGCGCTCGAGGTGCTTTTGCAGGGATGTCGAAAAAATTATTATATCATCGAGGTATACTAGACAATTTTCATTCTGAATACCACGTAATATATTATCCATAACGCGCTGAAATGACGCTGGAGTATTCTTCAGCCCGAACGGCATCCTCAGGTACTTATAATGACCTTGTTCTGTGTTAAAAGCTGTTTTCTCGATATCGCGTTCCTCCATTTCAATCTGGTGGAAACCGCTAGCCAAGTCTAAGGTAGTGAAATATTGGCATTTTCCCAGTTTATCCAACAGATCTGTAATGTTGGGCAAGGGATATTTGTCGTCTATCGTTTTCTCATTGAGCTTACGATAGTCAACAACCACCCTCCACTTTTGCTTCCCAGAGGCATCTGCCTTTTTTGGGACGACCCAAATAGGTGATGACCAAGGAGAGCTGCTTGGCCTGATAATTTTCTGCTCAAGCATTTTATTGATTTGATTTTCTACTTCCTGTTCATGAATAAATGGATACCGGTAAGTTTTGGTATAAACTGGCACCTCATCGGATGTTTTGATTTGGTGTTTAACGCGGCTTGTGAAAGTTAGCGGTGTATTCTTACAGTAAAAAATATCTGAATATTCTTTGCATAGTGAAAGTATTTTAGTTCTTTCCTCGTCATTCATATGGTCACAACGAATTTTTGAGAAATCCAGTCTTTGTTTTAGGCTCTCGTCAAAATTTTGTAGATCAAATTCTTGAATTTTATCTTTTTCAAAAGTTTCAACTACAAAAGGTTCTGAAAAATTCAACGTCACAGGTTCAGTTGTGTTATTCGAGATGGTAGTAATTGCCTTGCCTTTTTTGCAAGTGTCAAACATTCTGGTATTTCACAATTATGAAAACTTCGGTAAGGTATTATAATTTTACCATTTTGAACGGAAGTTTTGACTTGATAATAACCTGTTCTGATCTAGGAGCTATAGTTATTAGATTCAGATCACTTTTCGTTTTTTGAAATTGAAGTTTAATTTTTGCAAAAGGGATAATGAGATAACCTTTACCAAAATCTAAATTGGCATGTAAAAGTTTGAGGTTATCGAGACCAATTAAACCATTGAAAATGTTGTGAAATTTGAAAAGGAAGAATTTCAAATATTTTTGTTCTTTCAAATTGAATAGTTCTGAGGCTGGTATAGAAACACTAAATTTGTGTGCGGATTTCTGGAAAACAGTCGTATCAATGAATGAATCATATTTTATCAAATTTGGAAATAGTACCTGAACGATTTCTGGGTCAATAAAAGATTTTGTAGAACCCGAATCGATTAAAAATCTTGCATTATACTCTGGGAAAATCATGTATGACAATTCACTAGAGTTAGTACTATTGAAAGATATCATTTCAGGGCCTGAGTTACATTGTTGGTATCTGAAACGTCCTGAAAATTTTTTTCAGTATCGTTGAAATATGTATCCTGATTTTCGTCAACATTATAGTACTGTTTCCTCATAATAATATTATTGCTCTGGATTGAAACTATTTTCAGTACATGAATCGCTCACTACTGTATTAAATAATTCCTCTGAAATGAATTTTTTCTGAGGTTGTTGTTGAAATGAATTTGAAGGTCCCTGTCTATTTGCTGGGAAATTTCTGTTCGAAATGCTCATAGGGGTTGATTTCTGAAATGTATTGCGAGTCGATACACTCTGCCACACACTAGTGAGTGACAGAAACAATTGCCAAGTTAGTGACAATTGGGTATGCTGGCGACTACGCTGCAGTGGAGAAGGGAGTGGTTCTTTCTCAAATAATTCAGAATATTTTGATGCCAGGCGCCAGGTAGATGTGACTGCCACATACCCACAATGAACTAATAATACTATACCTCATCTACCTAGGATGTATTCAAAATAAAATACACCTATTTCGTAAAAATTGTGTCAACCTGTATTGCACGAGAAAACAGCTAACAGATGTTTACAAATTGGAATTTCCCAAAAATTACCCTTGTAATTTATTTTAAGAAATGGACAATGGCCTAAATTTTACAGTATCATTACACAAATATCACATTCCTAAATTATGGAATACTGAAAATTCCCAAAAGGTCAAAATCCTAATTGACACTCAAATCAATTCAACCCAACTCAGTTTCAGATCAACAAATCTGTGGTAAAAACAACTAGGCTTCAACCGATTTCTGGTTCCCAACAAAAATTTCTTATGGACTAACATTCCATACTAAAATCCATAAATAAAATCCCTATAAAATTTATAAAATTATATCATACGAAAAACCTTCATATGCAATGTATCCTGCACTTATAATCTTGGTAATTCTTGTTCAATTCATACGAATTATCATGAAAACTCAAATAATCTAGAGAATTCCGCAAAACGCAAAGTGTACAGTGTGCCGATTACGTTACAAAATGATATATATGTAACTCGTCAATTGTAATACTAAAACGCAGAGAAAAAGGAAATTCGGTTGTAATAACTTGCGTGTCAGTCCAACTGCAGTCCTCAGCTTCGGTTGTTCGAGCAGTAGCTTCAGAAGTTACAAACAATGGGAAACTACAGGAGTCTGGCAGCGTACAGACAGTGACATGATAACTCGTAGAACAGGAACACAGAAAAAGGATGGTCCAAATAACTTCTAAGATAGGTTCAGTATCGGTAGATACATCTGCATACTATGCAATGAAGGTAAATCCCAAATTATTCCAAATTAGAGAGATACAACCCCCTCTGAATTATATCCTTAGTATCACTCTCAGTGATTGGGGTGATCCATACACCTTTGGTACCCCCAGAAGCACCCTAAAATAATAAAACGCATGTCACCAATCGCCTTCCGTTTCTGAATACTAGGTAACCAACTACGTACCTTTTCTGGAGTCACAGTTTAAGAGGGCAATAATTGTGATGGAATTATATCTGCTGTTAGATGAGAGTCGACGATGCCCTGATGTCTCAAGAAAAGGGTAATGTGGTATGACGTGAAAGTCTCAGAATCCCACCAATGTGGATTATTCCCAAGAAATAACACCCAAAATGGTTTCCAAACTTCTCCAAAAACGGAATATAATTGAGCCCTAGCCGTTATGGTCCTTCTAATCGAAGATGAATCAATATTCAAATTAACAGGCTAGTGGCCGACTTCACACAACCATCTCAAACAATAATTATTACCCATTCTACTAGACTGACTATTTTGAAGAATATCTTTCTTCTTCATGGTCTTGCAGCTTTGTACCGCTCGTTGGTAGACACCACCTTTGCGAAGTCACATCTGTCAAATATCAACCATATTACTCCCAAGCATCTGTCAATAGTCAAATCATAACCAACAATTCAACAGCACCAAATGTAAACAATTGCTGAAAGGATGAGAATAACAATGATTGTTCCTGATTGAAGGCAATTGGTGATGATTGAGAAGACTGATGAGATTTTTAGAGTATGGTAGTTACACAGGCAGCATGAGCAAAAGGTACATTATTCATCCAATCTCAAGAACAGACCAAAATAACCCAACTTGCAATTTGATAGGAGACAATACGAAGGCAGACTGACTACAATTACCAGCAGGTGTTCGTCTCAACCTGGTATTCAACTCTACTTCCTTATCCGAGGCTATATTACTATAACACATTAAGGAAGAGGTCGAAATATCCAAGGAGCCTACTAGCCTTCAGCTTTCTCCACACAAGGATACTAACCTATAGATAACCAGATCAATCTTGACATTCTGATGTCCTCCGAGATAATCTTGATTCCCACAATATTCGCAAGAGTTGAGTTGAAACGTCAGAGCTGACAAGAACCATGAAAAAGTGAGGTAATTTTGATACTCCACCAGGCTATATATCTGAAGAATAATCTCTCAGAATCAGAATAATATATGACACTATTTATATATGAAATTACCGTTACAACTCATTGGCGTGAGTTTGGAGAAATTTTGAGTCTGATTGGGTCTGAAAACGTTTCTATTTTGCATTGGTTGTTTAAAAACTTGCGAGTTCGTGAAAAACCTTTGTGGTTGATTAGGTGGTCTATGGGTATTGGTTGACTAGGAAATGAATTTTGCGGTCTAAAGAAATTATTAGGTGAATTAAAATTGTTTGAAAAAAGTTGAGTTTGCCTGTTTTGTATTTGCGCCCTTGGATGTGGTGAATTTGTTCTAATCGGAACTCTATTTGAAAAATTCTGAAAGTATTGAACATTATCTTCTTGTGAAACATATTGCAGAGCTTCACTCAAAGACGTAGGTCGCATACATCTAATAGTGGTTTCTAGTGGGTCTTTAAGTCCCGAAAGGAAGGTTCTAAGAGCTAAGTTACTGTATAACTCCCTCTTCAGTACCTTGGAAGCATTTGTCGTTTCATGTACATCAATATAATTACATAAAAGGTTCAATATATTCAAACATCTATCGTAAAATTGTTGGGGCTTTTCGTTCTGTGACTGTCTAAGCATTACTTAATCCCTATTCAAGCAAGACACATCTCTTTGATCGGCAAAGTTTTTAGTCATTGTAGTTTTCAATTCTTGCCAATTTGAAACATTCTGTATATTTGCTACTACTTTAGCGTTGTCTGATAATTCCGAAATAAGAAAGTTCAATAAGTAAATGTTTTGAAAATTATTTACGTCAGTTGCATCATAAAAATTTGTTATAATAGAATCACATACAGAAAGATATCTATTTAGGTCATTGGGATTGCCGTCAAACTCTGGCACACACTTCAAATATTCCGGCTTGAATTGATTTGCCATATTTATCGTTGAATTCTGAAAGTTATTCACTAAAGCACTCACTGGGTCAGCTGAAGGGTTTTCCGCGTTCAAATTTGAATTTTTGAAAATATCTAATGATGTTTCAAATGACATTAAATATCAAAATAACTTACAGTAAAATCGTAAAGACTTTGAACATCCTTTTATAAGGTAGGCCACTGGTTCCTTGATTTTGAATTCCCCAGAAAGACTGCCTTGCGAGATCGGACGATTCTGTTCCAATCCCCGATGATCTGCCTGTCGAGGGTAGCTTCATGTCCACGATGGACTGGGTTTCTTGAGTTTTGAAGAGCCGCTCCTTCGCAAACACCTCCACAGCACAAACCAACAATTTCGATACTCGATTAATTGTTGAAACAAAAATTGCTCGTTCGATACGTTCAATTTCGAGTATCCTACTGACTGCGCCAAATATAACTTTTGGATCTCAAAGTACTTTTTGAAAAATCTAAATTTATTACATAAAATACAACTGACTTGTTCAACGGTTACAATATGAATGAATTCTCAACTAAATGTTCCCACAATGAAGGAAAACCTGACACATCAGTTTCCAGGAACCGACAGAGACTGCATCAGCATGGTCAGCGATTCCCATGGGAACGGCCGACATAATTCTCACTAATTCTGTAGATTTCAAAGAACTATCGATTACTTCCAGATTCCGTTTTTTATATCGAATGCTCACAAATTGGATTATTCTGTATATTTACGCAGCGACCGGTAGAGCTACCGACAACCTCATTTCCCGATTGATGTTTGGAAAAAGTTACGAAAGGTTCATATACACAAAACGCGCCCACAAAAAATTCTGTTGGTGTGCACCGAATCCCTTTTTATTGGATGAATTGATGCAATGGCAAATTTCTACCTACATTCGTACTCGGTTCAACTATGTTCAATGATGAATCAGAGTATCCATGATGAGTATGTGTTTAATTTCATCGACCAGTTCGTACTGAGTTTGGGGTGATATTTCAATTCCGTAAAAGGTTGAGTGGATATTCGAATGGGACTGAATATGATATCTCTTTCAGAAAGCTTGTTTGAGTTAGATAGGATTGCACTCCACACTACTTTCCGAGTTCCAATCAAAATTTTTCCCTCCTAGAAATAGACATTCGGATGTCTGAAGTAATTGAAAATCTCGGTAATACGTCTAGACTTTGAAACGAGCCATTCATGGATCGAAAAGCAGCAGTTCAAATGAAATGATTTTATATTTGTTCAAATGAATGAATAGAAAAATTTTGTAGAGTTTCGTGTATTGAGGAGAAAAAAGCATATTTGGTTTATTCCAAGATGATACCAGGGACATCAATATCGAGAAAGAGAGAAAGAAATATACAGTAGAATACATACTGAACCACTGAATATACTGTAGGGTTTAGATTTTTCTAGATACATTTTTTTTTCATGTTCAGGCCCAACGCACCAGAACCACAAGCAATGAGTTCAATATCATATGGTATCATTTCAACATTTGTTTTTATAGATTTTCTCTCGAATTCGGATGCAGAACTTACACATTTGAGAGTCATCAATTTTGAATATTTGGAAGATTTAAACCTTCCCCGTCAAAAAAATCGAAAGTTTTGCTCTATAGTTTTCGTATAGTAGAAAAGAAGAGAAGGAGACGAATTCTCCGAAACATAGCAGAGAGTTGGGACGATACTCATATCAACCGAGCGCAAAGGAAATATTGATGATATCACAGAAGGCGCCAACCATAAAAATATCTATAAGTGAATATTAATCTGAAATCTAGCAGTGTTGAAGTATGGGTGTTCGAATGATAATAAAATAACCAGACAAAACTCTGCCTTGGTATATATGATCCTTCAATGGAATGCGACCTATTTCCTGAAATGATATGGAAAACTAAGGTTATAAAAACCACTTCTGAGAGAACATTGATATTTATTATAACAGGAGGGAAATTCAATGGATCATTAGTGGAAAAAAATTTCGAACTGGTTGTTGGGGTAGTCTTAGAACAATTAGTTATCAGATTCGTGGTTAGACCGAAATTCAAAGTTGTGTTGTGTTGGGAAATTCGATAGGAATAATATGATTTGAAGGAATTTGGTAGTCCTTGTGAGCCGTCTCGTTTATTGAGTCAGTGAGGAGCTTTTCGATATCTATTGCTTGGATTCCGGTCCAATGACAAATCCAGTAATTATTGTTCTCCACACTTTGATTCATTACCCCTCCCTATTGTTGATATAATTACCAAACTTCCACCCCACATTCTTCACTTCATACTGACGAGACCTGGATGCTTCCTGGCAGATGTAAATCTCTGTCTATTTTTACGATTATTTAGGCAGAAAGGTCGCTTCTTGATATCGATGAACTCGCGAATATCCGAGCTCGTAATGGTTTCGCTGTGGCGATGGTCTTGGTGTTCGCGGAGTCTATATTGTGACCTGCTCGGTAATAGTTTTATCATCGAGTGTTACTGACGTTGAACTAATCAGGGTGTGGAGGGGTGGGTTTAGGTGATTACCATCACTGGACGTCTAACGTACATCGAGAAGCTAAGGTTTTTCAGGCAGTTGGAAGTCACTGTCTCAAGTTTATTCAAGCAAGAAGGTCGCTTCTTGATTTCGATGGCCACGCGGATTATACGAGATTGTAGTGTTATTGCTCTAGTGATAGCCTTGGTGTTTGATACATGTGGTTTTGATCCTCTGAAGGATAATTATCACGACGTTTCGGCAAAATCTCATTTATTTATAAATAAATAAAATTTTGATTATTCATTAGGTGACTGCATGCGATGCAGAATAACGGTGTGGTTGAATATGAACCACAATTGAAGTTTAAACTGACAGGAATGACAATGTATTACGGAATATCCAGAAACATATGTGATGAAAGCTATCTTCCGGTAAGGAACTCACCCACCCGGAGTGAGAGAACACAACCACCATCTATTGAAAATTCAAAGTACTTATGAATTTATCTTGTTAGTGACTTTCGAAATTGTTATGCATTTCGATATATCTGCATACTGATGGAAAAGAAAGAAGAAAATGACCTAATTTTGATTAATTCATACCGGTAAAATAGTTATAATTTGCTAAAATGATGATTATTCTTATCATTATCAAGTAAATATGCATGAATTCCACTGAGGCACGATGTAGATTGAGAGATGAACGCCATGTCCAGTAACATTGGAATAATTTTCTTCACTTGTTGAAATTTTTGTTAAATTATAATCCATATTATGTCCATCTTTGTAAACTTAGAGCACATCTTCCAGTATGCAACCTACTATCACTTTTATGTGATGAAATTTGATCTTTAAGAGATATAGACGTTTGTTCATTATATTCACTATCACAGTTATGGTAAGGAATTGAACAGACTCACTTAGATTGATGCAGAAAAGCAGTCGTGTCTAAAAGTTTGAAAAAAAGTCAATGAATTTTTGATAAAGTTTCATAAGAAATTTTTACATTTATGTATTTGAAAATTTTTGTCAGTTCCGATGTAGGTAGGTAGGTTGAATTTTTATGTTTTCTTCACAATGATGTGTTTATAGGTATAAGATGAAGTTGATTCAAGATATGGGCACTTTCACTTTCAGACTTGGCCTGGCATTCCATTCTCCAATGATGAGTATATCAACATTGATACACTGCATTGTTGCTAGTCCGTTATACCTACTTAGGCAGATGCTAGAGAAATTGAAGTAGTTGCTATTCATGTTATAACCAGATGATTCCTGTGGTATGAGAAAAAAAACTATGGAAGTGTTTGAAAGGAGTCCAAGATTCCCAATGCTACACAGAAAAGATCGAACACGCCCTACATTATATCCTTGGAGTATTTAAAAATGTATAATGAATGCCCGTGAATAAGGTAAAACAAGAGAATGAGATATGTTGTTTCGATAAGGAAAAACGAACTGAAAATTGTCAACACTAATGTATCACCATTCAGTGTTTAGAATGGAAGTCAACAGGGATTGCACATATCCTTACCAAAGAAAAAGTTTTGAATGATCTGAAGGCGTTTCGGATGATAACAAGCAAGTGAGTTTTTTTATGAAACCTTATAAGGATGCAATGGTTGCTGGAGTGGAACAGCTTGTAGAAAGGCAGAGAGAATTCTTCACATCAAGATATTATGGACGGAAGATAATAAACTTGCTGAATACTAAATGAAGATGACAATGTGTGTATTCATATTCATCTTAATAATTTAGATGTGTGAGATTTGTTTCATTCAACTAAAGTATACATAAATAACAATGGCCGGGGGAGATTGGCATGCTGCACACCAAGGGTCTACCTTTGAGAAAAAAGTGGTGTTCTAAATGTTCTATGTGAGAATTGACCTTTGTTTTCTTGTACTAGATTAAATGTTATTATCATACTCCATGTAGTTAGTAAATAGGTACATGTGCATGAACTAATAGGGTAAAAAATGATATTTATTTAGTTGTAATATTTGTGATTGTTCTCACAAAATGCCGAAGTACATGAATTATTTCAGAGAGGATAAATCTCTCAATACAAAAATAAGGAAATTCCTGTGCATAAAACTTCTGGATATAATTTGAGGAGTGATTTTCAACTTTTCAACTGTTTTTTTTGTCATTTATTCATCGACTAATCAGCAAACACCTGAACATAAATCAATCAGAAAGCAATGCAATAAGCATGATAATTTCAAAATAATGGTAGCTCCCTTCAATCAGAATGTGTTAAAGCTAGCCACATTAGGTATTTTCTGAGAATGGGAAATCAATGCAGTAAATGTACTAATAGAATTAAGACAATTCGGAATGATAATACAGTTCATTTATTCCAAAAATAATACATGTGGGTGCATGGGGAAGAAGTGTCCTGAAAGCTTTTTATAATCGTCCCCATTGCAATTTTCAGAAATCCATATGTTGTCAGAAATTTCAATCTTCCATAACATTCATTTATGTATGTAATGGTACCAATGAACTTTGCTGTTATTGAATTTCTCATGCTGTCATGAGGGTTATTCCATTACCTTGAAGACAAATAAAATATACTTTAAGGCATGACTAACCCTGGAGTTGTAGAGCCTTCTTATCGAGTATATTGCATATATCATGATATACCCTCTGGCAAATTTTCATTTTAAAGTTTTTTCATTTCGAAGGTCTTGTTGCAAGTGCACTTGGTTACATTTTTTTGTCTACGTTACAAAATAATAGTTTTTTATTAATCCCTTACAAATTTGGTAAAAGCGCTGATGATGTAAATGGCTCATCTTCTGATACCTTGACTTTTTATTGTGATCTTTCGAAACTTGAACAACTCTTGTGTGATTACAGGTAATTGAAGATATCTGAAAATATAATTAATGGAAAAATTGATATTTTGTTAGATCACATTCCTTATTCTGCAATATAAGGATTAATAGCCATACTGATATTTTCAACAATTACTTTCGAGGTGAATTTTGAGACTCGAGTAATCTTTATAGAGGTCTGAACTTCCATCATATACTCAGTTCATTGTTCTTGGAACAAGATGAGGCGTTATAATGATCTTGAAGCCTCCATCTAGTTAGGTTCAGGTTCAGTTCTCAGATGATTGTGATTGTTATACTACCTCAGTGTTCAACAATAAACCTAGGTCTATATTGTTCAACCAATGAATTCTTCGAAACTTCAAGAATATTTATGAAATCAGGTTAAAATAGAGGCTAGGTGAATATGTACTTCGAGAGGTTCATTTTCGAAAGCATTTACTAAACAGGTATAGTTCGTCAGTATGACTTGAGAACATGAGAAAAATATAATAACAACTGCAATAATTTAAAAAAAATGTTTTTTTCCCATAACGATGAAAAATAACCTCACTTCAATGTTCAATGTCAAATTTATTCTTCATCATACGTCACATCTTGCTCGATTTTCTCATTAACGAAGCTCCGAGCTGAATGAGCTGCTCAATATGCACGCTCTGTAAATAAAAGGACACCAATGTTATCACTCTGCGCGCTCGATATCCTCGATTTGGGATCAACAAACGATTTTGAGTGGATTGAGCTCAGCCGAGCTGAGAGAGCTTGCTCGATGAATACATGGACACCTATTTACAAGCTCGGAGAGCTTGATTTGTGATGAACGAACGGCTTCGAGCAAAGTGAGCGCTCAGAGCTTAATAAACGAACTTAGCTAGCATTACCAATAGGTGAAAATGATAAGTGTCACATTCCACCAATAGTGAAGCTGGAATTGAGAGCCCTAGAGCTGTATAAAACGAAAGCAGGAAGTTTGTTGACATTGGAAACGTGGTTTTTGTGATAGTTTGACTTGTATTGGCGATTGCATCCAGAATTAGCATCTGAATTCGTGTTTTGCAATTATAAAATGCCGTCAGGAAGGTTCGTGAAATAAGCATCAAACAATATCAATTTACCATCCGTAGATATTTTCATGGTGATAAAAGTAATAAAAAACGGTGATCGTTTCAATGCAGCTGAAGTTCGGTTTCTATGTTGAAATTACTTGAAGATATTGGTCCAAAATGAGTCAACGTCCGATAGTTTTCATATAAGTTAAAGACCAAGTTTCATATTGTCGCATTCAGAAGTTATGTTATTGTTAGGTTGAAGTCACATCATAATATAGAGAATTGTAGCCTCAAATCAAATTTGAAATGAAAAAATGTTCTACAGTGTGACTCGTGAGGCATACGGGTATAAAGCCATTGGGGATGTAGGGTTACGGAGAGAGTGTCCGTTGTGCACATTACAATGCAAAGTATGCCAGAGAACAGAGTGCTGTCCCGAAGTTATTCTGTTCAACTTATTGTTGATGCGACAGATGATACAATTGTGGATGTCTTGTGCAAGGATTGTACTACTAGTGCATCAGGTAATTGATTGTGTGAAAACTCATTAGCAGCTATGTAACATGTAACATTTGATTGTAGGTGGTTGTGAGCATATGTACTTGCATTTGTAAGTAGGTGCACTGAAGAAGTAAAATCGTGATTCAAACCACCGGAAGACCCGGCTGAATGCCCAAAAGCTCACCTTCCTTTCATTCGGGGAGTCACTGATAAAGTGAGCAGAATTCTGATAAAATACTACATCAAGACAGTTCCCACAGCAAACAATCAAATATCTTGTTTCCTGCGCTCACCTGAAGATATAATACTTGAAGAATCACAAGAAATATATGGAATTCCTTGTCACGACTGCCCGAGAACACACATAAAACAGACAAACCAACGAGTATCGAAGAGGTTTTATGAGCACGAACTAGCAGTAGGTAATTCGGACATGACTTCGACTCTCTTCAAGCATCACCACGAAACCAGACACAAAATTGACTTCGACAACACGAAGACGATTGCCACAGCAAAAAGATTCCACTCCAGAATAATTCGCGAAGCAATAGAAATTGAAAAACGCCCTCAATGCCTCAACAAACGAGACGAATCACAAAGGCATCCCAATTCCTGGAAACCATCACTATCCCATAGAACAAATCCCTCAATTAATCCTCTTCAAACAAGACCTACATAGGGTCCGACAGTTTTAACAACATCGGATTCTCATATAGTCATAAATACCATCCCTCTAGCCACAAAAACACAGTCTTCAATTTGTCAAGATGAGAGCTGGAGGTTAAGGAGACTCAGGCCTCGGCACACAGTCACGAAGAAGTCTTGAGAATGGCTCCAAAGTGGAAGCCGAAACGTCGACAGAAGAACGATTTCATTATATTATATTTCCATCTTGTGTTCAAGAGATTGTTCGATTGATGTAATCTCACATTTGTAATCATGACATTTTTCAATAGAAACATAAATACAAAGAGACAAAAAATAATAATTTTTAAGTTAGAATTCGAAAAGGCAAGCAAGTGTGAATGACCCACTATTAACGTAAATGGAAGTTAATTCCATTCAAGTTCATATTCGAGCAATGTATAAATAAATGGTAACTTACTCTTGTGATACTTTGACCTCCATATCACAGCAATCTAACTCCTCGGCTTCAGAGTCCTTCGTAGGAGCACTACAAGTTTTAACAGAATTGTCTTTGGTTGAGTCGTCAAATCCACAATATCATCATTGTCATCATAGTTGACCGAAGGATTGGCCTGAAATGTAGTGCTAGAAATGATATTGATATTTTTAAACCTACTCTGGAATGGAAATAAGTTAGCGACTGTATTTTGGATTTGTGAATCAATATTTTCTATGTTCAACAGGATCATATTATAACTCTCTGCAAATTTCTTCAGCTTTGGCAATGGCTTGATTAGTGTTCAGAATGTTTTTATCATATTACCTACCTGCTACCAAAAGCTTGTGATAAGTGGGATGTATTTTCCTGTGACTTGGCATAGTGAGCCAGTTTCTGTTTCAGAATCCTTGAAACAATAGACAAAAAATTCATCAGTAGGCATCAATTCGAACCATAATGATGAATCTCAGTACATACCTTCTGCTGAGAAAGCTTAAATTCTTCTTTCTCCTGGAGGGCACGCGGCTTTTTCTGTAGGAACTTCTACATCCCATTTTTACGATAGCAAAATACACAGTACTCATAACAAATGAAAATATCGAACTCTGGAGTCAAAACTCGAAATTGGAAAAAAGGAAATTATCATCATTACACTCTCGAACTCTACGAGAATAAACGTCAAACGTAAAAGCAGAAAAATAAATAATGACGTCCATTTGGTGTAGTCAAATGATGTTGCCAGTCTCTTCTCTGCTTAACAAGGGTTCAGTTTCTACCAGATGGCAGCACTTGACGGGTGAAAACTCACTGAATAAGAAAATATTCAAAAATTTGCCAAAGGAATTAAAACATGAAATCATGTTTGGGTGAATAAATGGAAAAAATATGTTAGCGACATTCTTTGTTACATTATAGATAACTTTCCCAAATAAATATTTTCTATGTGACATCAATTTTATTACAGAGTGTTTTGGCGATTTTCAACATGGCGCTGCCACCCCATAGGGCTCTTAAGGGAATTGAAGAACTCTTTGCAATCGAACTGTACCTGCTCATCAAGAGAGACAACATTGGGGTTATTAAGAGTCGAGTTGATTTCAGAGATTTCAAAAAAATTGAGTAAAGTGCTTTTTAGCAAACGTGTAGATATCTAAATCAGAATAAATAAAAAAACTGTGGATGTAATTAAGAATATGATTAGAATACGAACTTTTTGTCGTATATTCATCCAAGTGAAGATTCCTGGAATTATCAATTAGTTCAACATGTTCAAGAACTCTGGTTTTAATTTTTCTACCACTCTGTCCAATATACTGAGCAGAACAATCCGGTAGTGAACGAAACATTCTATTAACGCCTGATTTATGGAAAATTTGTACTTCGTCTTTAGTATTGACTATAAATTTGAAAATAGGATCCATAGTATAAAAAGAAAAATAAATAACATTACGATACCGTCTGAGAATATTCGAAATATCTTGTGAAACTTCACCTCAATAAGGAATATAACAATATTTATTGGAGTTGCCGGTAGGGATTAAACTACTATTAAGTGATTCAGTTCTGTGTTCATTATAGATTCTATTAATCAGATAAGCAGGGAAACCATTATTGTGACCTATTCGTCTGATAATATTCAACTCTTCATTGAAATTTCCAGGTGACATCGGAATATTGGATAAACTGTAAAATAATAAATTAAACGCTGAGAATTTATAGGTGGCAAGGAGAAAAAGGAATACTGAATCACTATGGGTTGGTTTTCTGTGAATTGAAAATTCAACTTGGGAAACGGTCATTTCGATCTATAAATTCAGGAAAGGAAAAATATTGTCTTTTGTTAATTCCTTAGTAAATCTCATAGAAGGGTGTAAGGAATATATGGAATCCAATAGAAGATTTACTTCTTGATGATTACAATACAATCATCAACATATCTGTACCAAAACACTAACTGATTGAATAAAGGGAATAAATGGAGATTATGTTCTGAATCAGCCTTGAACATCTCTGCTAAGAGAGGGGACAAACTGCTATCCATTGCTAGAGAGGATATCTGAGAAAAATATTCCTTATTCAACTGGAAGAAGTTTTTTGTAAAACGATATTTAAGAGAGAATATTAATAAAGGGCATGAAATGACAAAGTATATGCCTCTCAAACAGCAATTCTTGGATGAACTTATCTGATACAATCTTCGGGAGGGATGCTAGGAAACAAATTAACAACATCGAAGAACAATAAGATAGAATTAGGTGGTAAAGCCACATCTTCGATTTTCTGAGTAAGATCGAGAGATTTTAACACAGCAAGAGGATTTTTGAAATGAGTGATATCTTTGATAAGTGAATGTTAACCAAGAAGCTAGCTTGGAAGCCAGAGAATTGCAATAAGAGAAAACGGGTCTAATATGGGTACCATCTTTATGTATTTCAGGTAGTCTGTGAAGCAAAGAAGTAGTAGGGTTCATACGATTTTTAATATCGGAATTGGGTTTTGGAGCATTCTCAAGTAATAAGAAATCATTATTGAGAGATATAGATATATCACTTTAAATTGAATACTTGTTCGGAAGGTTATTTGTTTCAAAAACCTTTTCACCTTCAACTGCCAAAAGTTGAATTTTTTTTTTGTTACTGTGTTTATCAATATTATAGTTGACACCATACTTGAAGGAAGACATTCCATTTTCAGAAAAATCATCAATAGAAAGATTCAAAACTCTAGTGTGAAAATTATGGTTGGAAAATATGTTATTATTATAAGAATGAGAGGAGTTATTATTAGAATTGTGAGAATGTTTTGAGCGATTAAGTTCATTTCTGCGAATGAGAAATTTCTTACTACCTTGATCATTCACAAAGTACAATATAGAAGAATGTAAGCAATCAAGTTCTGAACTATGGAGAAAGGAAGTGAGTTTATTGTGTACCCAAAACAATTCATTTTTAATGTCCGCAAGTCTAACGTAGTGTTGTTTGATTCCATATTTCATTCAATTACGTTGTGCAATCTTAACAGCTGATCTTGAAGGAGGGGTTTGTAAATCAGACCTAACGGCTACATACCCTGAGATCAAGTTGCTGCGAAGGCATTCACGATTGAACCAATTATCTAAATTAGTATTCTTCCTTTGAAGTGAAAGTGCATTGTAGAAATGGACTGAAGGTGCTCGACTAGCATTCATTAGGCTCTAGTAGAGTGTTAGAATTGTGTCTCGAAGTGGAGTGTGGCAGATTTACGAAGCAGAAAAAACTCAAAGTCGTGGATACGATTTAACACCCTCAGATGTGAGAACGATGAAACCATCAATCAGTACATTTTTCGAACCTATATAGGCTCATCATCAGATAATTTTTATTAACATTTCTACAATAAAAGAAGAACAGTAAGTATAACAGTAGTTGATACAATGAAGTATGCAATTACCTACATGGAGAGAAACATTTTCAATGGAAAAAAGGAAATTATCACACGTTACCAATGAATAATTGTTCACAATGACATTTTGTTGATTGCAATGGAAAAATTGAATTTTTTCTGAAGTTTATAACATTCTTGCCATAAATCAATGAAGTATCAATATTACTATTTAACATCAAAATGAAAAATCTCCACATGAAGATGAAATCTAGTGAAAGAGAAGAACTGAAATGGGTGACAAAGGAGAATCAACTGTTAAGAATATATAAAGTCTAGATGACATGGAACAATGACAAGAAAATTGCACACACGAAACAAAACAGAAAAAGAACCACCACCTACATATCAACTCGTGTCCCGGGCAAACAGATCTCATGCCAGCTTGCTACAATAATTTGTCATAGTAAACTTATGAGTTTGATTGAGAGATCATTACGGCCGGAAGAACAATTTTCCCGATCAGAACCACCATGCGAGACATCTATCGCCCATACGTATAATGAGCAAAGAGGTTTTAAACAACGGGAGCAGAACAACAAACAACTGCACAACCACACAAATAAAATTACTACACTAAGGGTTCATGGAACATGAAGGCAGAAGAAATATAGTTAAGATAAAGGGACACAATTTTTGAACACAGTTTTTGCTACTTAACTTTTGAACCGACCAATAGATTTTTCGGAAACATGAAGATTACTTTAAATGTCTGTATTGACACGATGCAATTTTACAATTCTCCAAAATTCAAACTCACTCCTATGAACCCTACTACTCCTTTGCTTTACGGACCACCTGAAATACATAAAGATGGCACCCCTATTAGACCCGTTGTCTCTTATTGCAATTCTTCGGCTTCCAAGCTAGCTTCTTGGTTAAATTCACTTATTAGAGATATCACTCATTTCAACAATCATATGGAACTCTTGTCCTTTTTTCATATTTCATTGTCTTCAGTGCTCAAGTAGCCATTTTGTCCACTATTGTGTGTATATACTATTTTTGAGGGCTCAGTTTGAATTCAGAGAGAGAAAACGTTTCTGATGACTTCAATTTTCGATTAACTGACATTACATTTGATCTTGAACCGAAGAAATCATTTGTTCTAAGTCACTCTATGGTGTACACATATTTACTGATAGTTGCTTCAATTCTATATTGAAAATTGTAAGACGTCCATGGGTTGATAGAAATAAACAACATAAATTTTAATTTTTTCGAATAACCCACTCCATCAGGAAATAATATTACGATCTAGAAATTGTCTAGATTATCAGAGGTTTTTAATTTGTTTCCTGAATTGAATTTATTTATTTAGCGTATGACGTAACATCACATCACAACAATACAATAATAGAGAAAAAAAAAATACATTATATACGATTACATATAAGGACATATCAGACCCTGAATGTTATTATTGGCACAAAACCTCTATAAATGTTTGTATACTTTCGTCCAGAGAAATCCTTCATAGATTATTGAAATCGCATCGAATGAACGAATCCTCCAACAAAATGCATTAGCGGTTGAAGAAACTACAAATCGAAGTAAAAATATAAAATCGGTGATCTAGAAAGCTTAGCAAAAAGCGTGCGACGGCTTGGCTGACCAGTCGAAGCCCATAGACCGGAATCTAGAGGGAAAGGAAGTCGAATAGCAAAGGTAATTGGGTCTCATGAGGGTGAACTCATCAGGAATAATAGCAGTGGCGTTCCCAATCATTTCTGGAAGTAGTCAGGCGACAAATTGCTGCATGTTTGATGCAAATGAACTATTGGTTTTAGGTCTCGTTTTTCGGTCAGTGATCACCTATCTCATACTACTGAACTATGAAATAGTGATGGAATCACTAATTGATAGGACACAGACCATCGCATGATTTTGAAATTGATCCCTCTGTGTGGTATCAGGTACAATGTTCAAAAATCGTGGCATTGAAGTGATTCCACTTGAGAATTGCACATTTAGTCCATGATGATAGAAAAACTTCTTCAGTAAATGTTCAAAAATAATGTTCGCACTAGCTGTTGAATGAGCTTCTCAGGGCTCTCCTAGAAACCTGGGATATTTTATAAAGAATTTGTTGTTCAAAAATTGTTAGAAAAACAATTTTTCCGCACAAGCTCTTGAATGAGCTTCTGAGAGCTTTCCTAGAAAACTGGGATATTCTGAAAAAATTGTTGTTCTAACAATTCCAAAACAAGTTTTTTTTTAGAATATACAAGGTTTCTAGAAAGCCCTTCGAAGCTCATTCAAGAGCTTGTGCGAACAAGGGATACTCGAGAACTACAGTTCATAAAGTGGAAACTGAACCACTTCGGCTCTGTGGCTGGACGGCAAATAAAGAATTTGGAAAATTCTGGTACTCCACAGGATTCGAAATTGGCTCGTCCTGGTGAGAGGCTGGACTCTTAACACCATGACCATGGGACCGGATACAGTTGCAATAGTTGTATCAAGACGTATCATATATATATATATATATATATATATATATATATATATATATATATATATATATATATATATATATATATATATATATATATATATATATATATATATGTATATATATATATATATATATATATATATAATATATATATATATATATATATACATATATATAATATATATATATATATATATATATATATATATATATATATATATATATATATATATATATATATATATATATATATATATATATATTTCTGAAGGACAAAACTTGTTCAAGAATCTCAAGACATTACAACATTCAAAGGTCTGATCGTGAAAGTAATTTTGTTCTATGTATCGATGAAGACCATTTCAATTTCAATAGACTTCAACAGACTCAACAGACACTTACAAGTTTTAAACAAAATAGGTACATCCAGGATAATCCTAGTTCAGGATAAAGCCTTCAGACGTTGTGTTATATTCTCTTCCGAACAATTTTTGTCTTTCAGAAACTTTTTAATTTTTTTGGTTTTGGCTCTTGTTTTAACGACGATTGAGCACTGATATATCTTTTCCAGTCAAAAGCGCTCTGCTATGATTTTAATAAAAATATTTCTGCAGGAAATGAAAAATAGAGAATTTTCAAAATCCTATCAATGGATATACTTCACAGACGAATAACTCACTCGAAAAGTGAGATTTGATTAACTTCGTCTCAGTTTTTATAAACATATTTCGTGAATATAGTCAACGTTCTTTCATCTTTGCAATTATTTAGCGGAGATGGTGAACAGAAAATTCTCTTGAAAAACATATAATTAATTGTATGATATGATTATACCCAGTGGAGTGGATTCACTTTTCGACATCTCAGATCATTTTTATTTTCTTCACTTTTTTACCTTGTTCAACGGAGTTTATTAAGTTGAAATAACTTTTGCTTCACCATCCGTGTCTTGTTTTTTATCCATGGCACTTTTTCTTCGTTTATCAATTCTACAATTCTCGTTTTTGGAAGTTTGTTTCAGTCGCAATCATTTTTGTATGATTGAAAGCAAAGTAGCAGCGTGTTCCCTTAAAGCTGTTTTAACCGAGTTCTTTGCTGAAAAATCGGGTTTTGTATTCCTCTAGTGTTCATAAATATGAGTTTTGAATTATCTTCCTATTTGTGTATTTTACACGCCATTGAATTCCGTACAAGATACTTCGTACACTACACTGCTCTGTGTAGTTCTTCTGGTGTTCTTGTTATTAGGTTCGAATAATATTTTTTTAGACAGAATTTTCATTACTGAAAGTAATATTAATTATTCTTTGTGAATTTTATTGTTTTTTGAGTTATTCTTTGTTCTATTATTTTTGTATTATTGAAGTGATTAGGTATCGTTAATTCATTCATTGATGAGTTTTTGTGGGTAGTTATCTTTGAGTAAGACTTTTTTTTTGAATTGATTTTTGTGAGAATGCACTGTTTGACTGATAATTCAAGAATATCTCTGAAACGTTTGGTTTGTGGTACTAGTCTCTATATTGATAACATTACTCTCATTTCTAATGAGAGAGATTTCGAGTAAAGGGTTTTCGTTTTCAGTTTCACATTCAAGTGGGACTGCAGTTAGAATATCATCTACCTACCTACGTATCAGTTGAAAAACTGAGACGAAGTGAATCAAATTTCGCTTTGTAAATGAGTTATCCGGCTCTCAATTATATCCAGATAATCCTTTTAATGTTATTTTCAACAAAAATCTGTTGGTAGGTTCAGTGTATGAGGTGTTCACGTGATATGATGTGTGTGACATTTACAGTAGTCTAAATTTCGAGTGTATGTTTTTTCCTTCATTCGAATTTTCAATGATTCTGACTCTGAATTCACAATGATATTGTTTCCTTCATAATAATGTTAGTGCCCTGTTGATGGACAAATTAAAGTTCTAGAAGTCGACGCAAACACAATTTGATTTTCTGTCTCACCGACCACATCCAACAAAGTGAAAAACTGAAATTAGTAGTATGAGTATGAAAGTATGAAACCTAGCTAGATCGATTTATTGCCTCCGGAAACCACTAAATATCAAATTTCATGAAAATTATTGAAGCCATTTCCGAAAATCGGATTATATGTATTTATATACAAGAATTGATCGTTTAACCCTTTCGCATCTGCGGCTGGAAAGCACGTGCACACCGCTGGAACGGAGCCGGTACAAACTAGTTTCATGCGGCACCGGCGTACGAGTGTTTTTGTATTCTTAGCATATACTTTGTTGTAGAATGAACTTTTTGTATTTTTCAGCCAAATGAAGGTGAACCACATTTTATATCAGCAATAAAAATCGGTTTTCCACAGGGAATGTACGACGTACATGTAAGCCTAGCATCCTCCTGTTGTGAGCGTGCCTATACGTCACGCGTTCATCAGCAGACATCAAGAAATCGTTCATGTTCGACCCCAGTTTTTCAGAATGTTAACGCAGGACGTAAATATACACTTGAATCCAGAATGATTTTGAAAGGTACGGCGGTCGTAGTAGCGAGTTATACTGAAAAACGTAGTAGTACGCACACGTACGGATAAGACGTAATGGAAAATCGTACATGTACGGTCGTAGTCGCAAAAAGGTGGATGGTATTAAATGGATAGATAATATATATATATATATATGTATATATATATATATATATATATATATATATATATATATATATATATATATATATATATATATATATATATATATACTATATATTATTATATATAGGTATATATATATATATATATATATATATTATATATTATCATATATAGGTATATATATATATATATATAATGTATGTCTGCAATCCACGGTTTTTGTTGTTTTCTTCTGAAAGGAGCAGCTTTGAGGGGAGCGTGAAGGTCAAGTAATGTTGTAAGTTTACTGTTGAAGAAAGTATTCCATCATCAATATTCTGAAACTGAGAGATAAATCCTTGACTTGGGATATTGGGCCATGGAAAAGACCTCAAACCATTGTGAAGATGATTTTTGTTGATTATTAAGAGATTTCATTTATTCAATTCTTCTTTGTTGACTGCACCCGAAACACAATTTAAAATTTTCGAAAGCAATGAATGAATCTAACAGAGAAGAAGTACTGTTGTTCTTGTTGGAAATGACATTAGCTGTTTTAATACAGTACTCAATATGAGTTCATTGAATCTAAGAACGAATAAAAGAATATACTATAATATATATATATATATATATATATATATATATATATATATATATATATAATATACAGGCTTCCGCTGTCGAATATGTGATGACTGGAACTTCCGGTTGAACACCGAGGGTTGAACCGCGTCTGGAATCGTTCTTCTGTCGACGTTTCGGCTCCCACTTTGGAGCCATTCTCAAGACTTCTTCGTGACTTGGTGCCGTCTCCTCAACCCCCATCTCTCATCTTGACAAAGTGAAGACTGTGGTTTTGGGGATAGAGGCATAGTATTGACGGCTATATGGGAGTCCGACGTTGTTGAAACTGTCGGACCGCATTTAGGTCTGGTTTGAAAAGGAATAAGGGGTTTGTTCGATGCATCGAGGGCGTTTTTAATTTTCTATTGTTTCGCGAATTATTCTGGAGGAGAGTGCTTTTGCTGTGGCAATGGTCTTCGTGTTGTTGGAGTCAATTTTGTATCCGATTCCGTGGTGATGTTTGAAAAGAGTCGAGATCATGTCCGAAATACGTACTGATAGTTCGTGCTCGTAGAACCTGTTTGATACTCGTCGGTTCGTTTGTCCTATGTATATTCTCAGGCAGTCATGACAAGGAATTTCATATATTTCTTGTGATTCGTTGGGTATTATATCTTGAGCTTAGCGCAGGAAAGAGGATATTTGATTGTTAGCTGTGATAACTGTCTTGATGTTGTGTTTTGTCAGAATTCGGCTCACTTTATCAGTGACTTCCCGAATGAAAGGAAGGAAAGCTTTCGGGCGTTCAGCCGGGTCTTCCGGAGGTTTGGGATGCGAGAATTGGATTTGTTGGCTTTGAATGGTTCTCTGGATCTAGGGGTAGGAATAATCGTGTTGAAGAAGGTCGAATGTGAGCTTTTTTTAGCTCACTGGGTCTAATGTGGTCATCTGTGAGTTTGATGATTCTATTGATGAGAGAGTTCAGTACGGAGCTCACCTGGGCTGGATGATGGCAAGAGTTAGCATGTGTGCGTGGGTTTTCGGTAGACAGTAGGAGTGAAGTATGTGTTGGATTTTGTGATATGGACATCTAAGAAAGGAATAGCGTTGTTCGTCTCCATTTCCAGAGTAAATTTTATATCGGGGTGAATATTGTTAAGGTGATTGAGGAAGGTGTGGAGGCTATCGTATCCATGAGGCCAGAAAGCAAACACATCATCCGAATAACACAGGCAACAAGTCGGCTTCAATGCAGATGTGTCAATGGCTCTAGACTCAAAATCTTCCATGTAGAGGTTTGCAAGTACTGGCGAAAGAGGAGAACCCACAGGGGCGACTTTTACTTGTTTGTAAAATTTGCCCTGGAAAAGAAAGTATGTACTGGACATACAATGACTGATGAGGTTGAGCGTTTCGTGGGAGATTTGATGTGTGGTTTTCAGAATGCTAAGTGTATCTGCTGAGGGAATGTTTGTGAAAAGGGATACTACATCGAAGCTTACCAAGTTGACCGAATTAATGATTTCTATGAAATGGAATGAGTTTCGAACATATGATGAGAATTGCGAGATATTAAGCTAGAGCTTGCCTTGGTGATGCGAATGCACTAACTATGGGGCGGAGTTGAATATTCGGCTTGTGTATTTTGGGAGTTAGTTAATCAATGTAGTCTGTGGTATTGGGGATTGCGGTGGCGTTTTCCTTGTCGACCGAGAGAATGATAATGACGGGATTGTTACGAGGGTATTTAAGAGCAGCTTGTTTTATTCATTTATCTATAGAGTAGAGGGTAGTCGTTGCTGACTAGTTGGGAATTAACGTGTCACGAAAAAAACTGTTTTGAGTTATCCAAGCTTCAGGAACTTTATTTTTTCCACCACCAGGGAACTACAATTCCATCACATCCATGTGGGAGGTATAACAATTGGTTGTATTATCATACTCACAACTTAGGTGAGGTTATCTGGCACGATGTTCAATAATAATGTTTCTTGGGGTACAAATGGGGTGAAGTTTCATTATGAATAATCTGATTGTGTACACAGGTATACAATTGCAATATACACGTTAATGTAATATTAAAAACTATTTGATCTGTGTAGACCATGAGGTCTGAATTCTAGGTAAGCTTAGCGTGGTCAGACTTGGCTAACCTAGAACTCTGACTACATGGTCTACACAGATTATTTTTTTTGTAATTAATTCTAACGTATTTTTTAACTTCATTGGACCAGACCGCATGGTCGAATTATGAGAATTAATTGTAAGTTAGTTACGTGAAGCGTGGCGTGATTGATGTATGACGAGTGACTATTTGTCAAGGATTTATATTGATCCATGGAACCAGTAGATCTATCGCTCACTTACTCTGTCATGGAATTCCTGGAATATAAGGAGTTATTTGACAGAACTACTAATGCCATGTTTACAATATAAATTACGGACTATGGTTAGTATGAAGCCGACTAAAATTACAGGGATTCTATTGGATTGTTTGGTGGAATATCATAAAATTTATGAAAGTGTAGTTTATGTATGAATGTTATATTATTTTCTTTTTGTATATGGATCATTTCCAGAAAGGAATGTTTGAAAGCGTTCTTCTCAACGTCAATAATCCTGAAATCTTCAAAATTTATTGAGTGATTTTGTCTGATAGCATGTTCGGTTAATGCACAATTTATATATATATATATATATATATATATATATATATATATATATATATATATATATACATTCAAGTCCACAGAAATCAAATGGCCTAAGCGAGAAAGCTGTTGGTTTAGTGAGAAATATGATGAAAAAATTGAAGGACAGTGACTCTGACATTCATTAAGCTTTGGTTTTTTTTCTCTTGTGGAAGCCGTCTGCCTTCAACTGCCAAGTCCTCGGAAAGCACTTCAGCATCTAGAGCTTATTGCTCTTGGTTTCAATCTCATCGTTTCATCTATGAGAATTGTATAATTCGTCCATTCAATGTTATTTTCAGACATTCATAACTTCAATCGTCTAAGTGATTTTTCACAGTATGAGTTACTCAGACCTACCTCTCTCACTTGTGAAATGATATCATTATTATCATCATATCAGGGTTTTCTGAAATTAGGTATATGCTCATCATAATCGTTTTAAATGTTTTCAAAGCTCATCAACATCAGTACCAGTTATTTCTGAACTATTTCTCCATCACTCTACTACGAAGCCACCTTTATCGAGTATTGAACTAATTTGACTTTGTCTATACCTAGTTTCTTCCGCATTAGAGGCGCAAAAGGCGGAGATGAAGTCCCATAATAGGTTCATTCACATTTATCACTGTATCTCCGGCACGTTTCTTCTTACGATCTCGACTAACTTCGACTTTTTTTTCCAATTCCTGCAATCACATAATGATGATAATTTTCGTAGTAGGGGAACAAAATCATTCCCGGTAATTGATGTTGTTTCAGAGTTTAGAAGGGGAGTTATTCCAAGAGAATAGTTCTATAGCAGAATCGACATGCCCTTTCTGAAAGGGAATGAAGTTTCGCAGGTAAGGATTGGAGAGTAAACATTTCGAAAGAGTAACTCGTGCACAGTAATTCTCCTGCAACCTCTCAAAATTTTGTATTACTTTTCAAGTTGACGGAAACATTTCATTTCTTTTTTACTACAGTACTTTCATCAAAAATTGAGTATACCTACTAACACGAGGTTGAATAAGAAAATAGCAATACAACTCCCAAGGAGAAATTTGAACTGGTATCTGTAAAACATTTGAAAATATCGTGAGTCTAAAATTCCAGTGACCACAAACACATCAAATCTTTGTTGAATTATTCAAAATTTTTGATAACAATTCGCTAGAACTTTTCTGACGAATATGATGAGCGTTTACATCATGTTGGAAATCTTTGATATATCAATAATGATAATATTTTACAAGTGATCGATTGTATACAAATATGGTATTAATGATCGTCCTGTGTCTTCAATCGTTCTCATCATAAGGGTTGATGACGTTTTGTGCATCTTCCGGAATTGAGTTTTTTTCTGTGAGTTCGACTTGTATCAAGTTTCGCGTCTGGATTTGTAGTGTTGCCGGTCATGATAGTCTACTTGTTGAACTCAAACAGTCTTTCAATGTCAACGACCTCAACAGAAAAATAACATAGCGCAGTCGAATATCTACCTATACGAGTGAACATTTGATAGTTGCTTGCGTTCTAGAGCACCACAGTATATAAAAAATCAGTCAGCATGTCTGTAACTACTAACTTTAACGTTAATGTGGCAATTCCGAGTGAAATGGACTGGAATGGTAACCTTGCAGAAGTCTGCACATTTTTTTCAACAGAAATTCGCAATTTACTCGACAGCATCTCGTCAAAAAGATGATGATGCTGAATATAAAGGATCTTTGTTATTAAACACCATCGGGGTTAGAGCAGTGAGAATATATAATAATTTCCTGTGGTCCAAGGATCTGAAGAAAAATGCTTGTGATTATATAATCACAAAATTCAATTCATATTTCATCCCACAGAAAAACAAAACATAAAAAAGTCACTCATTCTTCTCAAGGGATAGGAAACCAGAAGAGAGCGTAGAAGAATATATGTGAACATTTCAGAGGAATGAGTACATCTTGTAGTTTTGGCACCCTACCAGACAGTTCAATCAAAATCGGCTTTTTGTTGCAGTATCTGACGATTCTGTGAAGAATCGATTTCTGTTGTATAACATCGAAACGGGCAGAAGAAAAGATTCAGCAATTTAGCCAGTAGCAGAACACTCACAACTGACCAAACAGCAGATGCGCAGGCATCCACGACATATCCACGTCACAGTAATCATCAGCATGGCAAATAATAGTCCGAGCCGAGAGTAAACGAAGGAAAAACAGCTGATCACGGTGTGGTTTAACTCATGTTATTGAGAACTGCCCTGCGAAGGGAGCCAAATGCAAAGTGTGTGCGGAACTTAATCATTATTCAAGGATATAGCAAAACTTGAATGTAGTTAGCCATTTAGGTGACTTCAGTGATGATAGCTCTCACTGTTGCAGCAATTCATTTTTGGGAAGTATTGAAAAACATTTTTCCGATAAAGGCCGACTGGCATGATAACTAACTTCAATGTTTTACCGCATAAATATTTTATAAAATTCCAGCTGGATTCATTAACTGAAAAAACAGAACCAGGCATTATAACTACTTATGGTAAAGAAACTCTGCAAGTCTCAGTCATTTGCCACGTCCCTTATAAATTCAAAAACAAAAATGAAAACATAATATTTCATGTTATCAAAACCAAAAAAAAGTGCTGTTCTCGGCTCTTCAACTATTATCAAATTACAAATGTTGAAGAGAAATAATATTGCTGACATTGAGAAAAGCACAGCTTCTGATATTTTCTTGAAATACAATGATGGGTTCGAAGGTATTAGCTCAATATGGGTACATCATCTTGCTGTCGATCCAAATGATTCACCTGTGATACATCTATCTAGAAAGGTTCCCTTCTAATTACAAAAAGACTCAAATGAAAATAAGAGTAATTAGAAAAAAATGACAGTATCGAAAGTTGTACCGAACTTGCAGAGTAGGTCAATTCAATGTTGATCGTCCAAAAACCAAACAGAGGTTGGAGAATAGGCATAGATCCCAAGAGTCCGAACCTTGCTATCAGGCGGGAACACTTTCATATTGCAACTCTGGATGAAATAACCTATTAACTGAAAGGTGCGAATTATTTCAGTGTTTTTTGGAAATGCACAATCGAAGATAAGGAACAATGTTGAGAATTTGTAGGAAAAACAATGTAAAGTTGAATGGAAATAAATGTAAAAAAGCAATAAATAAAATCAAATATATGGAACATATTTTAAGTGAAGAGGAAATTGAGCTAGACATTGGAAAAATCAGGCAATTAAGTTCTATAAAACACCAGAAAATGAAATAGATATACAAATTTTTCTTGGGATGATAACATTTCTGAATGAATTCATTCCCAAATTATCGATAATTACAGAACCTTTGAGATGTTCTTCAAAAAAAAAGATGTGCTATTTCAATGGAATTTTGAAAACAACAATCATTTGAGACTCTTAAAAATGTCTAATGAACTCTCCTGTTCTATCATACTACTCCGTAGATTAGCCTATCACAATATGTTGTGAGTCTTCTTCAAATGGTCTGGGTGCAATGTTGAAACACAATCACAGACTTGTACCATATGCATCCAGATCGTTGACGGAATCAAAAACATCCTGGGCACAAATTGAAAAAGAAATATATACTTTGAATGCAAGTTTCTTCAATATATTTTTGAACGAAACGACGTCACGGTAAAATCAGATCACAGGCCTTCTATTCTTATCTTTTCCGAGGACCTTTTCAAAGCTCCATCGAGAATCCAAATCATATTACTGAAATTGTCAAAATACAAGATTCGATTCCCCTATGAGCCAGGCAAGAACCTCATAGGCCAGTAGACTAATACATGAGTTCTATTCAGCAGCCGTGCCAAATCGCCAATTTTTTTGTAGGTAGTTTGGACCTCAAGGAATATAGTGTGAAATTTGTGGAATCGAGAAATGACGATTTCTGTCAAAAAAAAATAATTTAAAAAAACAAAAGACATATTTTGATGTTATTATCTTTGGAATAAGATTTATCGAAAAATGTTTCGTACAAAAAATGTGCGCCGTGATGAGATATACAAAATAAGTCCTATGCAAAAATCACGTAGAATCATTAGTTTGGTGGTAAATCACTGTTAAACAAAAACTTTTCAAAAAAATTGTTATTGTATTCACGAGGTTTATCTATGAAGTACTGTCCTCAAACTCATCCACCATCTGGAAGAAACTCTCCTGAAGAGATACCGGTAAAGTTTATCCAGCCATGTTATATAGTTTAGCAACAATGACCGATTTTCGTAAATCTGGCGTGTCGCTATAGCATTTGTTCCACAAGGCCGAGAAGGTGCAAAAAAATCATGGTGATTCTTTTCAGCATGTACATTTAGGATTTGAGTGAAAAAAATATTTTTATTTTTTTTTCAACATATTTTTCGAATATATAAGATTTTAGCTTATAAACAAATAGAAGGTACGCCTTATATATTCAAGTTATTTGAAATGTTCCTTAAGATTCCCGTAGGTCTTAGCGAGACGCGTAATTCAAAAAAGAAAAAGTTCCAATATCTTTATTCTAGGCCGAGATACAATACCTTTTACGTTTGTTTCATTTGTTATTTTTTAAATAAACATTTTCGCGAAATTCAAGTTTTCAGGCATTCGTAATAGTGTTAGGCATAATATTTGATATTATAGAAACCGTTTCGAGCATTGATCTCATGGCAGATCATGATTGCATTCGGTCACTCGCACGCGAAATATACTGACGGCGGCCTCGTTCCAGCCGGGTGACGCGTGCTGGCCCGCTAGCCTCGCTCCAAGGCTCCTCTCGCGCGGCTTACTTAAGAATTTCCATATCCCCCTTATAAATTGTCGTAAAGAAATGAATTTTTTTTGATTCAACGTATTTTTTTCTCGTGAATTCAAAAATGTTCGTGAAAATCATTTTTTTTCAATACGTACCCCAAAAAATTGTTTTCAAATTCAATGTTGATGTTGGGTGGCCTATAAATAATCTTATATTTGAAAGGTGAGGAGAAAAAAAGTAAATTTGAATTCGTCCGTGATTTTTTTACTACAATTATCATCTCCATACATTCTTACAAGTACCTCATGAAATTTTTTTCTTCTCTCCGGTTCATAGCTAGCGTTATCATCGTTATTTCCTACAATATTTTCATCGTCACTCAATGCAAACGTTACATTCTCCGTATCATCTATATCGTCTGAAATTCCGGAAAATTGTTCGTCGATTTCGTCATCGCTTAGAACTATTTCAGGCAACATTTTTTGCACAATATTGTGCATTTCTCCCCTGCTTTTCGACACGCACAATTAGTTTGACATTTTCTTGTATCGCAATCGCAAGAAATGATTTCCAAGAAATTGGCCGGAATTGGGTATTTTTTACAAGTGATCGGCACCAACATACTATACTGTTGCTTCTTTTCCACCCCCATTGCATATATTGAATCCTTTGAACAACCACCTTGCCATTAGCACACTCGTAAATAAGTGCGAAGCGAATGTTCATCACATGCCTCAGCGGTTGGGGGAAGACAGCTTAAATTGAACGTACTTTTAAGGGTTGACTTCGTAAAACATAAGTACCGAAATTCATCAAAAGAGAAGTTATCATTTTTTCGTGCGCCATATAGCGTCATAACGATGTTCTGTCCGGCTGCCTGTATCGAACTTCTCCTGATATACGACACCTTATCCACGCTTTTACAGGCTGTGACACAACGTCTTCGCTGTACAAGCAGGGAAAAGCCAAACTGATTAAACTTTTGAGGAGTGACCGTAATTATCTCAAGAGAGAAGCTAGTATTTTCAATGATCCAAATGCGTTGAAAAGTTCGTATGTAGATGATAATTGTAGTGAAAAAATCACGGACGAATTCAAATTTACTTTTTTTCTCCTCACCTTTCAAATATAAGATTATTTATAGGCCACCCAACATCAACATTGAATTTGAAAACAATTTTTTGGGGTACGTATGGAAAAAAAATTATTTTCACGAACATTTTTGAATTCACGAGAAAAAAATACGTTGAATCAAAAAAAAATCATTTGTTTACGACAATTTATAAGGGAGATATGGAAATTCTTAAGTAAGCCACGCGAGAGGAGCCTTGGAGCGAGGCTAGCAGGCCAGCACGCGTCACCCGGCTGGACCAAGGCCGCCGTCAGTATATTTCGCGTGCGAGTGACCGAATGCAATCATGATCTGCCATGAGATCAATGCTCGAAACGGTTTCTATAATATCAAATATTATGCCTAACACTATTACGAATGCCTGAAAACTTGAATTTCGCGAAAATGTTTATTTAAAAAATAACAAATGAAACAAACGTAAAAGGTATTGTATCTCGGCCTAGAATAAAGATATTGGAACTTTTTCTTTTTTGAATTACGCGTCTCGCTAAGACCTACGGGAATCTTAAGGAACATTTCAAATGACTTGAATATATAAGGCGTACCTTCTATTTGTTTATAAGCTAAAATCTTACATATTCGAAAAACATGTTGAAAAAAAAAATAAAAATATTTTTTTCACTCAAATCCTAAATGTACATGCTGAAAAGAATCACCATGATTTTTTTGCACCCTCTCGGCCTTGTGGAACAAATGCTATAGCGACACGCCAGATTTACGAAAATCGGTCATTGTTGCTAAACTATATAACATGGCTGGATAAACTTTACCGGTATCTCTTCAGGAGAGTTTCTTCCAGATGGTGGATGAGTTTGAGGACAGTACTTCATAGATAAACCTCGTGAATACAATAACAATTTTTTTGAAATATTTTTGTTTAACAGTGATTCACCGCCAAACTAATGATTCTACGTGATTTTTGCATAGGACTTATTTTGTATATCTCATCACGGCGCACATTTTTTGTACGAAACATTTTTCGATAAATCTTATTCCAAAGATAATAACATCAAAATATGTCTTTTGTTTTTTTCAATAATTTTTTTTTGACAGAAATCGTCATTTCTCGATTCCACAAATTTCACACTATATTCCTTGAGGTCCAAACTACCTACAAAAAAATTAGCGATTTGGCACGGCTGTTGAATAGAAGTCGTCCAAATTCATGTACATTCCGTCTGGACTATCAAGATAGCGGATGCTATTCACCCGTGCCTTCATAATCGAAAAGGATTTTTTTTAAATAACCTAGACCTGCGGAATTGTTCTGCGGAACAGAATCTTTCTGTAATAGATAAAAAAAAGAGCTGATGAACAAGTGTACGAGTGAAGACTCCCAATTACAACATATAATAAATAGAATAAAAGCAGGCTTTGCGAACGAAAGTAGTTTAGAGAACGCCCTGGAGGCGTATTGACCATCCAAAGATGAATTAAGTTTCATAAATGGAGCAATTTCCAAGTCAGATAAGATACTTTCGCCCAACATCCTTCGAAAAGATTCTTTGAGGTTTCATTAGGGACATTTTGAAAATGAAGTTGAAGCTCGAGAACTGATCTTTTGGCCAGGTATAAGAGCTCGGTTCGACAATATTTGTGATAACTGTGAGGCATGTAATATTTTCAGAAAATCAAATATTAAAGAACCATTGATATGACATGATATACCTTGTACACCATGAAAAATGGTGGGAGTGGATATATTTGTTTTGAACCAGATCAATTGTCTAATTGTTATCGATCATTTTTGGAAGTTTATTGATATTGCTTGTTGCAACAAAAACATCATCAGTAATAAAATTTCACTCGAGACACTCGAAAGACATTTTTTCACGGAAGGGAATTCCCAATGGATTATGTTCAGATAATGGTTCATGATTCGAATCCCAAGAATTCAAAAACTTTTTCACAGATTGGAATTTACAACATGATTTTTTGACACTGATATTTATTCGACCCTTTCAGAACTACTCCATTACATAACGATATTAGAAGTCCATCTCAACTGCTGAATAGTAGGATGATCATTAAAGTATATAACGATAGGTCCTCTCTTGTTAAAATCCTGGAAACGAACACAATCATCAGGGAAAACACTATTAACTTAAGAGCTGCAAGAGAAAGATTCAATAATCATGATTAAGTGAATAGATATGATCTTGAGGACATACCCAAAAAAATAATGGAATAGTAGAAGACACTGAAAGAATAATGAAAAAATAAATAATTGTTTCTGTTTACGAGATTCTGTTCTCATTGTTGTATTGTTTTCAGCTCTAAGTATTCATTGAGGCAATTTCACTCAATAAAAATAAACCATGAATGAATAGGAAAAAAATCACTAAATGAAAATATATATATATATATATATATATATATATATATATATATATATATTATTATATTCTTAAATAAACCCAAATCAGAAAAACCATAGCTAATAGCTTATCTCATTCTTAAGCAGTCTTACAGACACTGGAACATCCAAATACCCAGCAAAAATCCATAGAATAGTTCATCAGACCACATTCGAAACTGGTATTCGATGACTACGAGCACAGTCTACGTTTCACACATGGAGATCTCTCAAATCAGCAGACAAAAACCTGAAAAATGAAACATTTTCAAAATCTAGTCAAAACTAACAAGAAGAACATCCTGTATATGAGGTACAACAAATTTGAACAGGAAAATCAAAGCATTCTGTATTAATAGAAAAAAAGGTAATAGGTCATCAAAATAGATCCCAAAAGGAATAAAATAGAATCAAAATGGAGATGGAATAAAGTAGAGATATTTCCAAACAATATTGTAAATAGTAATATCAATTTAGAAGCTAATTTTATAAAGTAGAAAACGTTAACATTTATTGTATATGTGTAAATAGTGCGGATAGGAAAGTGCGCGTACCTAACAACGGTAACCAGGAAGAATCAACAAAGACTAGAGAAAGCTGATAAAAGAATTCAGATTCAAAAATTTTAAGAAATGTTTAAAAAGTGATTTCAAATTATATATTTACCTGATCGAAACAAGATTTAAGCCACGAGAACGTCTTTATCATACAGAAGAGTTGCAGTCAAGAAATCTCTACTAGTCGACCAGAAATCCAACCCAGGAACCGGCATTTCCACACTGGTACTCCAAGACTTCTGTACATTCGATTAAAAGGTATTTCACAACGAACAAAACCAAATGCTTTCCATTTGAGGATTGAAACCTCACTTTAGTCTGCAGTTCCATAAAAATTCACATCATAAGTGAAGCCAACCCTTTCTTGAACATTTATCTGAACTTTTCCGCGTATACAAAAACTGTTCCTCAGTTCACAAAAAGACAATCTCATAAGATAATTTATATTGCGATTTTCCAATTAGCTATTAATAGAATTAAATTCTAACCAAAACAATATTATTCTTCACTTTCCAAATCAAATTGGAGAGACATGAAGTTGGTGTAATAAAGAGAAGAAGAATGTTGTTGGCATCCAGGCCAAATGTATGAATAGAGTCTACTGATATAGACGGAATAAGGTAGTTAATGCAGGGTAGGTAATTTAAGTAAAAATAGGTGGAAACTCACAGATTTAATTCCATACTCTATTGAATAAACAACAAAATATTTGTGTGAAGTCATTTATTTATTTACATTGAAATTGACAGTTCCATTGGGATATTTTATGACATCAAGAAAATTCTCTGAACCCTCTCTGATTTGAGTGTTCTACATGTTCGACGGACCGACTGAGCTAGATAAAAAAAAAGAGTAAGTAACAACAGAAAAAGAAGGTTAGTAGCCAGGGCAAATTCTGAAAACTTTATTATATACCGTCTAATCAATTGAAGATCAATTCACAACCCAAATAAAATTTCACAAAAAATAGAAACACGGTGTATAATAATATATATATATATATATATATATATATATATACATATATATATATATATATATATATATATATATATATATATATATACATATATATATATATATATATATATATATATATATATATATATACATATATATATATATATATATATATATATATATATATATATATATATATATATATATATATATATATATATGAGTGTGAGCCCAAGTAGCACAAATTACTTTTTAAAAACTCTAACAATAGTTATACAGCAATCTAATATAACTTAATACTGTATAAATTAGAGTTGACAACACTGTTTCAGCATCAAAGAAGTATCTATACATCCAAAATAGGCACAAGTTATACAGCCTCGACAAGATTTGTAAGGGGTATATTGATGCTTATGTAGTAATATGAAAACCTCTCCGCTTTGTTCTATCAGTTCTTATAAATCACATTACAAAACTTCTTAGCAGCTGCCGTATACCGCCTGTTAGTAAGCATTTATAGAGTTGTTTTATGAATGGGTTAGGAATTACAGTTGTGAAGCAACCGTATTATGGTGTTGTTAGATATGTTGTGAAGAGAGATTGAATTATCAAACGATCGGGAATGATATTGTTATGGCGTACATATAAAACTCACTGGAAGTTATTTGCTAACTTATTATGTACTTGCTGCCGTCCATGTTGAACCAAATTTACCATGGGAAGAAAATTTTTCTGTTGAAACATGCTCTTCTACTTCGAAATAATTCAACGCGCTTTCAAAATATCTACATTTCCTTAATTGAAAAATAATAATTTCAAAAAATTATTATTATTTTTTTCATAAAATGGGCTTGAAATGATGCACTTACGCTATTACAATGCCTCATGAGTGATGTTTCAACAAAATATCTTTTTTTATTCGGAAAAAGTTATCAAATACACCCCAAACATTTGAAATGGTAACAATGGCCGCTCTATCACGATTTTTTTTTTGAGTTTTCAACATGGTGGCCCGAATGAATTCACAGAAGGTGTCCACAGAAGCTTTTAAACAGCGTTTTGGCTGTATTAAAGTGATTTCGGCTGTATTAAAGTGTTACCTAGACATTTCTCGATTAAGCTCAGTTATAAAACGATGATAAAGTATCAAAACAGCAATCTTTGAAAAGGGTACAAATGACTGACCTCTAACGGGCCTTTCTGACATCTCAAATCGAATTCACTTCGCCACCACATTTTTACACATATTTTTGGCGCTTGCCTATTCCTATGTAGAAGAAAGTTGTAGTTGAAATTATTAGATCGACTGATTCGCATATTCGCCGTCCAAGTCGCCATTCGAACGTTAATGAATTCGACAAAAAGAAGCTCTCTCTATCTCTGCGACTCTTTCATTGCTGTATTAGTGCTGTATAAGTAGCTATTTGACAGTTGTTTGATGTTAGCCCAGTTGCCTGGCCATCAGATAGAACAACAGTTTCAAATTAACTTTCCTTCTGAAATTCCCACTTCGCTTCACTTTCTTCCAGTTCGTATCCATATTTTAGAGTAACCCAATTTGCACAATTAATATTAATATGAACAAATTTAGTGGTACAATTTTAGAGAGGTTATGGAACTCTGACGTTTAGTGTCCTTCAACCACAAGAAAGTTCTATTGAGGCAGAAGGCTCCTGCCTTTATATAGCTTCAAAATATAACTTTTGTTGTATTAATGCTGTATGAATGATGCCTCATTCACAAGCATAAAACCTTAATACGCTTACTATATAAGGTCTGGCTTGGATGGTATTGGGCTTAAAATTGCAAAATGCTGTGGAATTGCTTTCAAAGTAGTTAAAACTCAATATTTTATAGCCCCTATAGAGAATTACCGATATTGTGAAAAAGTGGGGTAATGGTTATATGAATGCTTAAACAACACTTATGAAGGTGCATAATTTGTTTCTGTGTGAATTTTGCTTATAAAGTAGTTAAAACTCAATATTTTATAGCCTCTATAGATAATTACCGATGTTGTGAAACAGTTGCGTGGTGGTTATATGAAAGCTTAAACAACACTTATGAAGGTGCATAATTTGTTTCTGTGTAATGCATTTCACTGAACCTTTTATAAAGTAATTAACAAGATATATAAGATGCTTTAATACAACATAGTTATATTTAAGCGCTAAGAACGTTTAATCAGCCATTTTATTCCACCAAATATCTTTATTAGCAATTTAGTGTCGAACAAAGCATCAATGTAGTCATTTAGCTTGATAAGTTGCAAGAATATATCGTTTATAAAGCTTTAGGCGAAATAAGAGCTCCCTGTGTGTTACTTGGGAGGGACAAAGAGGTAAATAATATATTACACATATGTATTAGTAGAAAGCCCAGGTACAAAGATAATCTTGTGTAGTATATATTTCCTCTGAAAAGACATTTTCAAAATTTTCGAAAAGAGCAAGCAAAATAAAGCCAGTTGAAGTCAAGCAGTATTTCAATGACAACGACCTCAACACAAATATAACAGTGGAGATTCCGGCTCCCACTTTGGAACTATCATTGAGACTTTTAAGTGAATTGACTACGAGGTCTAAGTCTCTCTAAGAACACAGTAGAGACTGGGGGAGTGTGACTGGAGGTCTTTTATTCATAACCATATGAGGGCGGACGATTTATCATTGGTAAGAAGTGTGGTCGAAACAAATCTTGAAGTAGTTTGGCGAGGTTCAATTGAAGGATTTGTTGGATGGTTTCCAGGAATGGTAGTCTTTGTGAGTCTCCTAGTTTGTTTGAAACCAAAGTCTTACAGAAAATGATTATAACAAAAAATTATCTTCATCAATGATCACCAGAATGTAGTTTTTTTTCTCGGTTCGGAAATGAGTGACGATTCGTACTTCAATCTAACAAACTGAAACAGCTAATAGCCAACTTAGAATTTCACTCTAATAAATATTCGTCGTCATTCGTCCCCGATTTCACAGGAACATCCCTGATTTGACAAGCAACCTAACAGAATCTACCTGATATTTTCGTGTTGAAAGTTTCAACAACTCTCAAGCCATCCTCAAACTCCCCATCTAGTTTTTCAATTAGGTTATCCAGGAATAATTAAAATAGTTTCTGGAAATTCTAGAGTACATGTTATTCAGGTCTGGCTGAAGCGTAAGAGATCTTTTATCTTTCCGCTCAGTTCTTCGCAACTTAACGAATTTCAACAGACAATGGTCTTTCTTGGAAAAGTTGCCGGAATCGCAACTCCAGCACAATGTCTTTCCTACCAACTGAGGTGGGCACACACACGCGGACTACGTATTGTTTGCGTTCCCTTCATTTCTGGTTTTCTGAACTTTGAAAGTGCTTTCGCTATAAGCCTAATCCTCTCGGAAAGGGAAATGTAAGGATGTCTACGTAAACACTATTCTTTCTCGGAACTACGTAGCGAAACAAAATTCCCCATGTTTTAATAGCTCATTCTTCTGTAAAAGACACTTCTCACCCAGATATGAGTTAATTTGAAGATGGAACAAAACTTTGAATTGGGTTGGGTTGAAGCCCCTAGATAAGATTTAACTTTGAGCAAAAGATCGATACTCACCATTTTGAAATAAATCGCATCATTCTATCAGCCTTGTTTGCCGAGTTACTGCTGTTTCAAAATTGAGAGGTGGAATATTTTTTAAAGGGGAAGGGATAACTGCACGAGGGGATTGGGTGGCAACTGCCCTGAAAATGACCTAAGGAGTCCGTAGCACCTTCGTACAAAGTGGCGTTCCTAAATAATTTTTTGGAAGGTTGGAGCTATATTTGTTAGTTAATATCCCCACTACAGTATGTTCGTTACATTTCAAGAGGAATGATTCCGTACTGCCCAGAAGTATATGCTTCCATTCAGAACATTATTTTTCAACTTCAAATGATGTGAATATTTATTTGAACGAAGTTTTCAAATTTTGAAGGGAATCTAAGAGTAGAAACGAAGTGCAGCATCGCAGCTAGCCGCGCCACTCGCCAGGCACATCGCCATCGAAACAATGCCATAAAACCCATAGTTACAAACAGTGGAGTCGTTCAGCACGCTGGGACTCCAATATGTTTTCTACTATTAATCCGGTCAAAATAGACATTGAAGGTTACATCAATTCGCACCTTGCCTAAAATTGGTATGAATGTTGAGAACCCTATTATACACAATTTGTCAATTATCCACATCAATCCGAAGTGTGGAAAAAAAAATTATTCAGGGTCAAATGTTGCAAAAATCGTTTTTTTTAATTTTCTAGCTAAACGGAAAGTTTCATAATAAAAATAAGTGAGACAAAAATTATTCATCTATATAAATTGTTCCTAAACTTTTTTTCCCAAGAATCACCATTTCGGAGATACAGCGATGCAAAATGTTGAAAAAGTTTTATTCTTCATAATATGCACACGTTTCCGCGCCACCCGTGAGGTGTACATGGCGCGTTTTTTTTACGTGGTTTCCCCGGTAGGCCTTTTCCACGATCTATTGTGCTTCTGTTGAGTTGAAAAGCTATTGTATTAAATTGAAAATGGTACTATTGTAAATAACAAGAGCGGTGTAAGTAATGCGTAAATTGGGAAAATTATTCGTCTGATCGATACTCTTCTAATGGAACATAATCCATACTGTCTTGCTCTTCTTCTCCTTCTTCTTCTTCCTGTTGGGTACAAATAAATTGTTCAAAGGGCGATCCATCAGATGTATCCTCGCCTATATCGTAAGAATCCTCTTCTACTGGCGATTCAACATTGGAGCACGATTGGCCTCGACAACTGATACATGCTAATAAACAAAACAAAACAACTTTTTCACAGCCGCATTTAGCATTACACCCCGTTTTGCACTTGCAAAAAATTGAATTGAGGGGTTTTTCCGGTGCAGGAGGGAGTAAAGTCTGAACTGGTTCCAATATATTGTCAATTACCTCCCAACCCCAGTCTTTTGGGTTTAGTTTATTACCAAGCCATACTTGAACTTGATAATATACCCGAAATAGATGTTGATGAGCAGAAGCAGAGGTTGGAGGAAGAGAAGCTAATTGTACTTGTATCTTTTCATACGTATTTTTGCAAAAGATAAGTATCGAAACTTATTTGAGCACGTGATTTATTTTGGAGCTCCGTAAATTGAAAGAAGAAAGCAAATTCCGTTGGTGATTACAGCTTGTGGAGTAGAGGTACTTTCTTTGAAAACGTCAGCACAATCAACTAAATCTTGTCTCTCAAACAATTTCAAAACTGATCTTTTATCTCTCCTGAAAAATGCTGATGTCGTGTCGCAACCAGTTACTGCATGTAGAAATAAGATATGATTTTGACATTTTGTGAAAGCAGATAAACTCTTGGATGAATATATTTTTGATTGTTGTTGAGCCTTCCCAGGTTTTAAAAAATAAATATTTTTTTCAGTTGGCGTTCGAGCAGTAAGTAATACCAACAAATCAACATCTTCACCAACAAGAATAGTTGGATTTGTCGAGTTAAATTGTTCCATTGCTCTTTCAACTATCAGGACATCAGCATCATTATCAGCTTGCTTCACAGAGATATTTTCAGACGTGAATTTTTCTTTCAACATTGAAATGAACCGATACTTGTTGTGTGTATTTGTGAGAAATTTCTGTTGGCTTGTGGTAACTGTCATAAATTCATCAAAAATGACGTCCAAAGATGAAGATGTTGATGTAGCTCGACGACGTTGTTCTGCAGCTTCAATATTTTTTGTACAATCAGCATAGCCATCAAATACTTCAGTCACTCTATGGTCAAAATGTCTATGTACATACCGCACGTATTTATCTAAAATATGGTTAATTGTTTCTTCGTGATCCCACACTACACGGTGTTATAGATATCCTCCGTCGATTATGTACGTAGCATTTATGTCGTCAATATCTATGTTTACTGTTTCAAAACAATCGTAAATAGCTGACTTTTGTGATTTACGCATTCCAGCATCATCGAACAGTGACAACGGATACGGAGCCAATTCATATTCGAAATATTCCTCAATTTCATCTTCGAAAGCGCTAGTAATATTCATGCGTTAAAATAATAACACAGGGTCGACAGGAACTTTCTTATCGTGAACTTTTACGGTGCCACTCATAGCTAAGAGAGGTACTACTTTATCAGCACGTTTTGATTTTATGTTATTAAACGTCATTTCTGTCATTTTATGACGGCAATTCGAACTTCACGAGCTTTGTGACAATTAATTTTATCATCACCAACGTCTCCATTAGCAATAGATACAATTTCGTTAACTTCCGGAAACGGATCATGCAATGAAAACCACTGCAGAAGGTTTTGTATGTCTTTCGAATCTTTCTTTACTCGTGAATCACTTGCATCTACATGCTGATTCGTTGTATCCATTCTAACATTAGCGAGATCTTCCAATCCTTCACAAACAGTATTCATTGCATGCATACCATAAACCCATTTACTTATTACACTGTCTTTGTACTTCTCCCTCGAGCAATACCTCCATCTGTCTTCATAGCTTTCATCATTGACTGCTTGATCACCATATCTGTTTTTTCGAGTTTATATTTCTACAACTGTATAATATGTATGTATACGCTACGAAAATTAATATTTTTGCTTATATTATCGTTCTGTAACGTATATTACGGTAATTGACATGCATATTATGAAGAATACAACTTTTTCAACATTTTGCATCGCTGTATCTCTGAAATGGTGATTCTTAGGAAAAAAAGTGTAAGAACAATTTTTATAGATAATTGCATGATGAATAATTTTTTGTCCCACCTATTTTTATTATAAAATTTACTGTTTAGCTGGAAAACTCAAAAGAACGACTTTTGCAACATTTGACCTTGAATAAATTTTTTTCCACCCTTCGGATTGATGTGGATAATTGACAAACTGTGTATAATAGGGTTCCCAACATTCATGCCAATTTTTAGCAAGGGGCGAATTAATGTAACCTTACCCCTATTTTTGATGCTAACTTGACCGGAGTATATGCGTTTTCTATGGCATTGTTTCCATGGCGATGTGCCTGGCGAGTGGCGCGGCGAGTTGCGATGCGCCACCTTGTTTCTACCCTATTGAATGGTAATGGTTCGGAATTCCATTGTCTATATTATCAACTCTATTGAAACCTGTTGCTGAGAACGGAAGGATAAAAAATACAAATCGAGTAAGGAAATCGAATCCAAACAAAAGGTTGAAATGGATTTTTTGGTCAATAAAATTAAGGTTTGGTAATAATAAAAATAATGTTGTTAAAAAAACAATGGAGATATCGAATATGAAATATTAGTCAAAAAATTTTAATGAATAAAATAAATGAAATAATATTGCGACAAGAAAATTGAGATATCCGAATTTGGATAAAGACATAAGTAAATGAAATAGTATAAATGAATGATGAAACCAAATTTCAAGTTCACGACAATCATCTTCAGGTGATGACTGACAATATTTCGAGGTATGGTCGGTTATAAAGCATCGATTTCCCTATGGTGGGGGAAGGAGCGGTTCTAACTGTGAGGCGCACGGGTGCTTCTACTAGAAGTGTGCTGATCGATTTTCGGCGGGAAGTGGATGTATTGGCGCCAGATTCTCCCTCATCGAGCCGAAGTCGGTCCATGCCTTGGATGAGCGATCTCCACACATTCCGCATCTCCACGCTGGGGTGACTGAAAGCGTCGTTGTTGAGGATGTGGGCGGCTTCCTTACATTTCCTCTAGAACCAGTGCTCCTCCCTATGTATAACCTTGGCTTCAGACCATTTAATGATGTGATGGTTTATTCAAATATGCTCCGGTATTCCTGATGATTTCGTTGTTTCTCCTCATTTAATAGTGAACAGAGGGCCCTAGTAGTAACAAGGTAGGTGCCTATGCGGCGCGAAGTGGTAACTTCCGAAACCAATCCAGAAGTGGCGCCAATTACACAAATGGCGTTGACAAGTGGGGTCAAAGTGACGAACAAAAGAAAAAGGGTAAAAATAAGCTTATATGCTACAGATGTAAACAACTTGGACACTTAATGTCGAAATGTCCAAACAAAGCTTCGAAAAATGATGAAAAATGTGCATTTGTGCAGCTTTTCTGAATGGTAATTACAGCAAAAATGATTTTAGTTTGGATTCGGGTGCAAGCAAGGCATATGTCACCCAATGAAACTTGGTTTGAAAATTGCCCATCAAACACATCACAAATTTATTATTATTATAGCCAACTAACATAAACCGCCAGTTGAATGTTCTGGAGATATTGATATTGTAACTGTGAATGTATTGTGTGTACTGTTTCCATGCTGAAAGTAGACAGTTTCCCTGAGGAGGCTTCAACAACTACTACAGAGGCTTTCACCAGAAATGATAGTAGAAAGTGGAAGGAAGCAGTGCAGCTTGGAGTTGATAGTTTAGTGCAAAATAAAACCTGGCAACTGGTGGATTTGCCAGAAAAAAGTGCGGTAGTTCAGTGCGAGCAGGTTTATAAAATTGAACTAGATGAAAAATATCGTGACCGAGTAGTTGCTGAAGGTTTTACTCAATAAGAAGGAGTAGATTTCAAAAAAACGTTCTCACCTGTTGTGAGACATTCTTCTCTCAGAATGTTATTAGCCTCAAGTGTGAATATTGGTCTTGATATTTCACATCTAGATGTTACCACAGCTTTTTTGTACGTCGATCTAGAAGAAACTATTTTTATAGAGCAAGGTTATGAAAACAAAATGTTGAAATCAAATAAAGCAATTCATGGACTGAAACAGTCATTTAGAGTTTGGTACAAGAAAGTTTCAATTAATTAGAATTATGAAAAATCTATTTTTGAGCCTTATACCATAAAATATATTTGTAATTGATTGGCAGTAATTGCTCTCTATGTTGATGATTCCTTCGTTTCCTCAAATGATTCTTCAAAGACAGAAAACTTAAAGAATCAGCTAACAATTTTCAGTTGAAGAATTTGTGTCAGGCTAGACAAATTTTGGGTATGCATATTCGTATCGATAAAGTTATACGAGTTATAACTTTAGATCAGTGACAATATATCGAATGGTTATTATCAAAATTTAACATGATCGATTGCAAAACTGTGGAAACACCTATGGAGAAATATTTGAATCTATGTAAAGTTGAAGAAGGTGTTTTTCAGCCCCTTATCAGTAGCTGATTGGCAGCCTACTATATCTGTCTGCAATGACGAAATAACTTTTTTGATAGCAGACATTGGCAGCCTGCAGAAAGACTTTTGAGGTACCTTCGGAAGACTGAAAACTTTTGTTTGGAATTTGGGAAAAATTCAAAATTTCTAGGAGGTTTCTTGATGCTGACTGGGGCAATAATACTACCTTAGAAAATCTGTTACTAGATTTTGCTTCATGGTTTCAAATTCTGAAGTGTCTTGGGAAAGCTCCAAACAAAATACGATTGCTCTTTCCAGCACAGAGGCCGAGAATATAGCATTGGCAGAAGTTTCAAAAGAAACCATTTATTTACAAAACTTGTTAGATGAATTAACATGTTTCGTATTTTACATAGCGATAATCAGAGTGCACTAAAGCTTGCGACAAACCCTGTTTTCCACAAAAGATCAAAGCACATTGATGTGTCACATCATTCCATAAGGGAAACCATTGAAAATGGTAATATAAAAATCAAATATTTGGGAGTGATGCAATGCCTGCAGATGTTCTGACGAAAGCTTTAGCGTCAATAGCAAGTTCATGAACTTGTTAGGTTTTGTTCCTAAAACATAATTTTTTATTGCATGGGGGGTGTCTCGAGTTTGAAATAGTTAATTTCATGTTGCACAAAGTGCATCTCTGTCGACCTTTGTCATGTCATTGAAACCATGTTGTGGTTTTGGCAATACTGAAAGGTAAAATAAAAATATAGTCAGTCTTTTGAGCAGAGCAGAGAAGAGTGCTTGTTGTTAATTTCTCTCCTCCTCAACCCAATATTTAAATTTCACAACAATATCAACTCAACTGTCATTGTTACATGTCACTAGGTGATTGGGCTAGGAATGAAACTATATTCATTTCAACTCCTCTGCTTATTCGAATTTTATGACTGAATTTCGAGAATTTTCATTGTAAAGTATGTTGCTTATGAAATTGATTGGTATTAAATCTAATATATTGTTCCTGAGCTTCACTGTCCTATCAACGTGAAAATAATTTTCGTTTACAATTGTTTGGTGTACAAAGTGAAAATAGCATTTGTTCAGCCAGATCGATGAATAATGTTTCAAATACTTTGCAGGCTGTGTTGAAATAAAATGTTTCAATCTCTGAATAGTTCAGTGATCGTGTGGAAAATGCGACTTCATACTGATGTTGAAGTCAGTTGTCGAGCCAACTGAATGAATAATTGCCAGAGAACACCTTGGTACCAAAATCGGTGTTTATATACAGGAGAGTCCTCTCTCTGTACAGGAGGAAGCAGTCCGATGAGGCATACGAGTGGTGGAGACGAGCTCTCCTTCCTCTCACACTACAGAATTTATAACAAGTCTACTGAAAACCACGAGTATTTGCGAACATCAAATTCGCCGATTCCTCCTAACTTTATTGGATTAGAATTGTTGGAATGTAGTTTTTGTCAAATCGGATGGTTTTTGTAAAAAATGTATTTTGTATCTTCTATTTTATCCACAATTTTTTTTGACAAATCCTGAGTTTTTACTAATCAATATTCAATACAATTTCGATTTGTCGAATAGGATGGTATGTATAAATAATTGTCAGTTGTTTCTTTCAGTTTGGTCCACAATAAATTTTATGTTTTCCAAAATTTAACATTTACAAATTGATGAATGGGAAAGAGAAAAACAAATTTTGTTTATTGCAATATGTCACTTGTTTCATTTTACCTATGAATTTTTTTCGAATAAGTGAGATTATTTTCAGTTCTCAAATTATAATTTCTGAAAATCAAATCATTCGACTCTGAGAGAGCCAGCTTTCGTGAAGTCTCTTGTCGAAAAGTTTTTATTTATATAAAATAACCCTATTACTCCTACCCGGAAACTGTTATACATGAAATAAAACTAAAATCTAACTATGCAATGGATTTATCCAACAGTATGATGGCATAATGAACTGAAGTTCGTATGAGTACAAAAAATAAAACAACAGCACAATATTCAACTTTGGTATTACAAATAAAGGAACTCATTTGCCATGAAATGACTAGAATCACTTTTCAGAAAAAAAGGCGGAGTACTAAATCTCCGTATGTCCAGAGTGACCAATATTTGAAACCATCTTTGGAAAAAGCTGGATAAACAGTAGCAAACTGAAAATACAAACGAGCTGCGTTAAACCAACATGGTTATCATCTTCTGGAGAAATGGGCTGGGATACTCCTTCAGAATCATTTCATATTTTACATCAAATCACTCCCAAACAGTTCTGAATGGAAAAACGCCATTTTGACCAAACCTATTTATGGGCAGTTAATTTCTAGAAACTTCTGAAAAGAGGTAATTGAGGTCTTTCTTCATCGAATTTATCCACAGAATTCAAAATGTCAGATCAACTTCTTTACTTTTTTAGGCTAGAAAACAATATTATAAACACATGCACTTATAACGAAAAGTGTTATTAGTATTAATAATTTTCAGTACGAGAATGTGTAAGCCTAATATCACTCTGTGCGCTCTTCGATATCACAGCCAGACAATCGAAACGCGAGGACAACTGTCAACATTGTTCAGGTGTACTCTATCTTCAACGTGAATGCACTATAACAATAAGTCATGTTTGTTTGACCACATAACCCTTTCTCTGGATGTAGGTGGCCCGTGCTTCATCTTCTGTTCCATACGAGTGTATCTAGATGGAAAATATGAATACCTGGATGGAATAACTTTTCCTCATATACAGTGAATATCGAATTTTCGAGTGCCAATCATTCCCACGGTGAGAAATTAAAACATAGCGCCGAGAGCCATTTATTCCTTCGAGTCTCCAGAATGCTTTGTCTTTTGGAGTATAATCACGTCTCTCAATGCTGTGGTATACTTTCTTACAGAATTCTTGATATGGTGAGATTTTCACAAGGCTTTCGATCAATTTAGATTGTCTTGCCTTGCCTTATCTGCTCTAATTCAGCAACAAACATTATGTGTTCAGTGGCTTCTGCCTGAGGTAAGGGCTCATCAGCTTATTATAAATATACCTCAAAAAGTCATTACTACCTACCTATTCTCTGTCAAAACAGAACCTAGAGAAGCTCCACATAATCTTAGAGAGATATCATCACTTTTCTCCTCAGAAATGAGGAACTTTTTTAATTCAGTTCCAATATATCTTGAATGTTATCCAATTAGTGGAAATTGGGATTACACGCATTCGATAAACACCTCATAGAAAAACTGTATTTCTATCATTTCTGATTAGCCTACACAAAACTTTGATATAATTCGCAAAACACTGATAAACAATGTAAACAATAGTAAACATGTTTTTTATAGATCACGATCTGATTATTACCAATAAGAGCCGAAATGTTTGAAGAGACATCAAAGCCCCCATCGGTAGAAATTCCTCCTAAAGTGAAAACTTCTGGAATTATATTGTCGGTGAGCCTATTTGATGCGGAGCGAACCATCAACAAAATGATAAAGTCGAATGACACGTTTAAGTCAGTTGAATTATCCATATTTCAGGCTGACATACTAACTTCTGTCAGAAATAAATTATACTCAACGTTGGTATATAGGAGGAAAGTTACGAATTGTCATCATATCGATCCCTCCATATTGCGGGGGCGTCAATGAGGTTAAGGTGAAATTCCACGATATACTAATATGCAAGTGGATTTCAGTTTCTGGTATCTGATTGGTAGATAACAACAGATAGCAAAAAAATACCTGCTCCCCTAATAAGATCAATGAATATTCGAGTATATTGAAAATCTAACTTCATGGTGTTCAATACTGAATGTCAGTTGAGAAAAAGTGTGGATATACTCTTCGTATTTGTGTTTGGTTTGACAGATAATTCAACTCGATCTGATCTCGATATAATATGTGAAAATTGAAAACGAAAGTAAATGAAAAATTGATGAATGTATATGGTTGGTGAAAATCCGAAAGGAATACCTGTGTTTTAAAAAAAAGTGGGACCGTTCCTCATGCAGCAAGAAAGTTTGCCAGAGTATGATAATTACTCCTATATGAAAAGGAAAGTATTTGGGTTTACCACTTTACCAGTCGTTCAAGGATCTTTTTCCGAGGCCAAGAAAATGTTTGAGCTTTGTATTATACTTTGAAAGTTATCTACGTCTTCTAATGTGTAGTGTTAAATTTATATAGGAATCCAAATGAACTTATGAACAAAATGCCTCTTCAAAGATATCGCTTTGTAATCATGCAACCAATTGTGATCTAGTCCATTCATACAAAATGAGTACCATGATTATTCGTGAATGAAATCATGTAGTGTATTTGAAAATAGTATTACTAAAGGAACTGATGTAATTATTTAAATGTAACATCAGATTATGCAGCAGTTTTGAGTAATAAGATATGGGAATTACCCTTGCAAATTCATTAGGACTAGTGCTCAAACGTTCCTATTGAAAAGTGAAGGCTGACTTCTCATTACTCAAAACTGCTGCATAAATCATTAGTTGTCAGTTTCTGATATATTCAATATATGAAAAAAAATCAAGTTTTTTCAATTGAATTGTAGCAGTGGAAAGGTAGGTATAGAGAAATTCCTCTCACAATAACCAAGATCAAGATTCATCCACTTTATGACTATTTTGGATATATTTCTCATTTAAATTTTTTTACATTTTTCAATTCATTTTTTTTTAGGTATTATCATTCAATTAAAGCTGTTTAACCTATTATAACAAGTTCAATATGAGTAAATATAGTTTACATTATGGAAGTTAAAACCAGTGATATTTTCTAGTCATATCTTTCCAAAAAAACATTCAATTTGATTTGAAGTTAGTGTAGCGGTTAGTGCTTGAGTCATGGTCAAAAAGGTCTAAGATCAATTTTCCAATGAAAGTTCTCTCTCTAGGTTATTGGCCTTTGCTTCCTCCGATGAAAGTTTTTCTTTGGAAAATTGTTCTGGCATATTGAATCAGAATTCTGTCATGTTTTATAATCGACATAACTATACATGGGGAACCTATGGAAACACCCTATTTTGTGGGGATTCAAACTCACAAAAATAACTTCATACAGTTCAAGCGTTTATTGGTTCTTAAAAGATCTAACAGAATATAAAAGAACAAGTCAGTAAAATCTGATAAAAAATGTATAAATATAAATAAATGTATAGGTCAGTATAAAAAATAGTTGAATAACGTTCAGAATTGAGTTCTCCAAGCATTATAGTCAAGTACAAAACAAATAGAAACATCCAAAATATCTTAAGAACAAACCATCACAGAACTTATCAGGTCTAATTTGAATGTAAACTTGCATCATATGCAAATTATAAACTAAAAACTGACTACCACACAAATACTAAAATACAAAAATTATCATGCTTTTCATTGTTAACAAACCCCATTGCCACAATACAAGTCAATATGATGTATTTCCGAAAGTGTACAAAAGTATAAATCTAAAGAATTATATTATACTGAATGAACAGAAGCAAGTCATTGTTAGAATTTAAAAATACTAATAGCTACTTTTATTGCAATACATGCCATTGATCTGCTAGGGCATGAACATTTGTTTTCACAAAGGAAATTTTTCAGACTTTATTGGATCACATCCTGAGTGAAATATGTTAATTTGTGGATCATACTTAGGTGATACCTGATCTACATGTCTTACTACTTACTCCTGACAAAATATCGATAACCCAAGTACTAAAGAAATGATCCTAAAAATGAGCACCTAATTGCACAGCAACATATTTTCATGTGTAGAACTATTGGTATTCAAAACGATTTCAGGTACAAAAAAAAATCATAAATTTAAATAGTTTGTTACATGATTCCTTGGTCTAGTTTTACACCTATACAGTACTACAATGAGTCATAAAGTTAAATATTTTTTCTAATTAGCATTATTATTATCTTCCGTCCATAATATCTTGATGTGAAGATTTCTTTCTGTCTTTCTACAAGCTGTTCCACTCCAGCAACTATTGCATCCTAATAAAGTTTCAAAAACCTCACTTGCTTGTTATCATTCGAAATGCCTTCAGATCCTTTAAAACTTAATTGTTCTCAGGTAAGGATATGTGCAACCCCTGATGACTTCCATTCTCAACACTGAATGGTGATACATTAGTGTTGACAATTTTCAGTTCGTTTTCCCTTATCAAAACAACATATCTCATTCTCTTGTTTTACTTTATCCACAGGCATTCATAATACATTTTTGAATACTCCAAGCATATAATGTAGAGTGTGTTCAATCATTTATGTGTAGCATTGGGAAACTTGGACTCCTTTCAAACACTTTCATAGTTTTTCATCTCATACCGCAGGAATCATGTTCATTATACTAAATGAAATTTTTCCTAACTGGTTATAACACGAATAGCAGATATTCCAATTTCTCTAGCATCTGCCCAAGTAGGTACAACGGACTAGCAACAATGCAGCATATCAATGTTGATATGCTCATCATTGGAGAATGTAATGCCAGGCCAAGTCTGAATGTGAAAGTACCCATATCTTGAATCAACTTCATCTTATACCTATAAACATCATTGTGAAGAAAACATAAAAATTCAACCTACCTACCTACCTACATTCTCATTCAACATGATCTTCATATGAACAATCTGCATGGCGAATGTGGATAATCAAAGGAAAATTCTTAAACGCTCAAGCACAAATTGCTCGAAAAAGATAAAATACAAAAATATTAGGTTATGTTACACACACGCTCCAAAAGCCGTCAAAACCCGTTCGTTTATCAAGCTCCATGCGCTCAGTGATCAGCTGATCTCAGCTCAGTCTCTCGCTCCATGAATTAACGAACTTAGCTATAAAACATATATGTTTGTGTGTTCTGTGACAATTTCTTTGCACTTTTTCTGTTTATCTTTGGTTCTGTGGGGTTATGCCACCTATAGAGATTTTTAATTTACCCAATTTACCCCAGAATTGCCAACTTCGATTTCCCCAAACCCTGCCCCTAGCCTCAGGTACCCCTTCGCCTATAAACTTGTGTCATTTCGTAACTTTCCTATATATGAACGTTGATTATACTCTTGGCCGACATCACTCAACCTAACCTCACCTACTATGTAGGTTGTGGATACTGTCTTCCAACGTATCATTCAAATTTCATGATTTGTTGATGATTTGATAATTTCTCAGAAGGATAAAAGACTAGATGGATCGTGAGGGTTTGGACTTGAACTTCACGAGGTCTGAGTGAAGTGGAGGTATTTCCTTATATCGTTTATAGGCAGATAGCGCTGACGGTTTATTCTCTCATTGTGCGTTTCAGCCAGAGAATTGATAAAGGCGTCAGAATTCTCTTTATTGTAGGATGCCAACGATTTTCAAGTAGTTGGTTAGCATCTACCTTGCACTGATGATGGGCCAAGAAGTAGAAACAGGCTCGAAAGATTTTGATGTAGAAAAGTTATTACTATTGATAAATTCTTTAGCGGTCATACACTATCATTCAATCAAGCACTAGGGCTCTTTTTCACTTCATTAGTTCAGTATGCCATTGGCACATCTTCCAGAATTGGAGAACCCTGGAATACAAATTCCAATCATTCGTATATATCTAACTACTTACGCAACCAAGATAAATTTTCATCATATGGTAATGTTCCTACATTCCTGACATTCACAGCATTCTTTGAAGAGGAGGAAAACGTGTGAAAAAAGGGAGCGAGTACAAAAGGTCGCTTTGGGATTCCGAATATTAAGAATGTAGGATGGAATGGAGAAAATATGGGATACCATAAATAGAAAACGCGTTGGAATATCTGTGATTTTCCTCTGAAGGAAGTGGGAAAAATGAAACGAAATTGGTTGAAAATCAGTGGCGCTCTCGAGAAAATAAGAACTTGGCATTTGAAGATACTCATCAAAGAAGAATGCATAAATTAAACATGCACTATATTCATATAACAATAATAATCGTGAAGATGAAGAAATATGAAGAAACTCTGAGACTAGTGAGGAACTTGAGAAATATATCAAAACTGTAGTAAATAATTTGTTGTGTGAATTGAAAGGTGAACTTATAGTTCAATTCATTTCTAACAGTAGAGCATCTCCAAGATATGAATGGAATTCTCAAGCTGGATACTAATTACATGAAGAATAACCAACAAAATTCTATAGCCATAATTCAACATGAGAATTTGTGTAGAGTGTTTTTTTCCACTGATCAATGTGAATAAGGTTCAAATATGATGTGTTGTCACTTAGTTTTCCTAATATATAGAGAGATGAGCAAGTAAACTGACATTATTGGTCCATAGACTTTATAATCCACTTGGATTTGGCCTGAATGGAAACATCGAACTGCCGATATATGTTAGTTGGTAATATTGCTATCATTCCGGTAACGTAGTTTTACTGGCCTGAAGTATGAACCCCACGAATGGTTGTTGAAGCGGAGGATTTTTTTAGAAGATAAGCACTGTACCCTTGGGGTTTCGGTTTGTTCAGATTTTCATTGGCTATGGAATTTATATTATATTGGACTCAATAACCTTTCTTCGAGTGGTACTTTTTCAGTTCTCTAGACGTTAGTGGAGGTTTCACTGAACACTTGCAACATTCTGGTGCACATGGAAATACACATAATAGAGACGTTACTGTTTATAGTGAAGTTTTATCGTCAGCAGATTGTTTAAATTCCAACGGTGAGAATAATATATTTGCCATTCCGGAATATACGACTATGTTATTTTGAGCCTGAAGGACTACAGTCATTGTTCGGCATGTCGGTAATTAACGAAAAATCAATCTTTGGAACTCCAAAGCAAGCAACAAGAAAATAAGCTCTCAACGAGCCATATCTCCACGAGAAAACAAAAGACATATATTATAGCGCTCTGACATCGTACAAGGTCAAGTAAAAGAAATAAGACATACATTTACTATACATAAAGACTTGCGATAATTGAAATAACTTTGGATGATACGTTCAAACTAGTCTCAACCACCTACAAAGGTTGTGAGGCTAATACCTGGCAGAAATTAGCACTATCCCATTGTGATAATTGCCAGAGTAGTTGTTCCTGACAAAGTGTTAGCCCTACGGTGTAGTTTGGATGATGATGAATATGACGATGGTCTCTCCATTCAGATGATTCAGAAGTCGATCAAATCACAGGGAATGTAATATCGTTGAATAGCCTCTGAATTCATTCCAATCACAGCACATTCATCTGTAAAATGAATGTTTTCTCATATAACGAAGCCCTATTACCATAAGGTCAATTTGAAAAAAACATTGTAACACTGGTTTAAACCAGAATTCAAAAAAAGAGAATGTATTATTTCAAAGTGGAAACATCGCGAGAAACTGTTTCGATACTGTTTCAATAGTGATTTCGATCGATCATCAGCTAATTCAAATAGTGACATCGTGCAGTTTTTTCAATTTTTTTGTATCTACGCCACTGTTATACAGAACATCTCACGTGCGTTCCACGGAAGCGATCAGATCGGGAATGGACAACCCGAGCCGATAATACGTGCTCACTCCGCATTCTAAAGACCTTACGGGCCTCACAGTCCAATATGCTGCTGTCCATACCATTGCCGAACCCATTTCCAGGGGACTTAACTACTTACAGAATTTCATATATTGAAAGTGGGAATCGATTCTTCAATATCCAAAACATTTAGCGTACCTGAATGGAATATACTCTTTTGCAATAGAAATGATAGATTCGGAACTCTGCAGAATGGTTTCGAGTCGTATTGAATGATTTAATTCACTAACGATGTGTCCCATGTTGATCTTTCCCCATTCAGGATAGGACGATGAATTTCTGGAAGGGATCCATCAATGCAATCGAGCACTGAATCAATAGACTGCCAGAGATCAAGTGACAGAATGGTTAAAGCTTCCGCAGCCGAGGTTTCCAGTATCGCCACTTTTGTTTGGGTTTGAAGGCCGTCGTGTTTTTTTGGCATTTCTTGGAAAAACAAAAACCCGAACAAAAGTAGCGATACTAGTAGAGATCAAGTCATTGGCAGGCGCCCATACATGAAAATGAGTGTTGATTTAATTTTATACAGTGAAGTCCATGAAGTGTACAAAAAATGTAAATTTTTTCAATTACTTGTACAACCAAAATTGAGAACAACGCCAAAAGTTGGTGAATGTTCGATAATCAACTCACATGCATTCAGCTTGACTTCTGATCAAACAGTATACAGAGCAGGACAGAAAAATTGAATTGAATTCGTTCAAGAATAAAGTAAGTTTTGCCCAAATTCGAAGTGTCAGCCTAAAACTCGAAAAAAAAATTATTTATTATCGTATGATAAATCAAAATTCTGATTATTATGTATTGAAAGTAGCTATAACCAAACCACTTTCAAATAATGTCCATCGAATTGAAGCATATACTCGTAATTCGTCTGCTTCTTCTTTTTTGTTTGTTTTAGTATCTTCCAAATTCATCTTTGTCGCAACGATTTTTTAAAATTAGTCGAGAATTTCGAAATTAAGCTTTTCAACAAACACATGATTCTACTGAGAATACTCTTATTTGGTTATTGCTACTTTTAATACGTACTAATCAGATTTTCGATTCTTCATATGGGAATAATTAAAAAAATATTTTTTTCGACCTTCAGACTGGAACTGTCTACCTATCTGAGTGAAACTTAAATTTCTCAACAACTTCTTCCGATGATATTCTCGTATATTTTTCCATATGGGGGTACTTTAAACAAATCCAACATTTTTTTCCTACGCTGTATACTGTTTGATCAGAAGCCAATCTCAATGCATGTAAGTTGGTTATCGAACATGCACCAACTTGTGGCGGTATCTGAATTCCTGTCGAAAAACCAATAAAAAAAAAACATTTTTGCCCACTTTATGGACCTCACTGTATATGGACATTATTAGTGTTGCTGAACATTGGTGTGATATTGAGAATATTGAATTTATGTCTATACCTGACTATAGGATTGTATCCAAATTTTGTCGTTCAACGCATTCGCATGGGGGAACTGCAATCTATATTAAATCATCCCATCAAGCGCAAACCCTTGATCTCAAAAGATGGTCTGAGGAGATGCACTGTGAATGTAGCGGTATAAAAATGGCTATACAGAATAGGAAGATATGTATACTTAGCGTTTATAGATCTCCCAATGGTGACTTCAACACATTTTTACATGATTTATTTTGTATATTAGAGTTTTGAGCTGGCGGTGCTGGTGATATCTTTATATGCGGCGACCTGAACATCAACTACCTAGATAATACAGCTGAAAAAATACAGTTCGATGATCTACTAGTCAATTTCAACTTGAAAGTCACATCTTTAGCACCCACTCCAGTTTTTACCAACCAAATGGGAAAAACTTCATCCAGTAAAGTTGATTATATTTTAACAAATGTTCAAAGTTCACTTTGCAAATCTAATCTCTACGAAGGAAGTTTCAGTGATCACATGGTATTTACATATAATATGCCCCTAGATAAGGGTATTATTGTTGAACAGTCTGATGTTGAATATAGAGATGTCTCAGGAACACAAAATCACTAGTAAACGTAATTGGATAACTCCTGAAGTGAGGAGGGAAAGTATTAATCTAAAAAACATGCATTGGCTATGTAAACATTCAGGCAATCAAAACTCTCATGCCGCATATAAAAGAGCTAAGGAAGATTATGAACTACTGCTTGAGAAAACAAAGCTGAACTTTCACGAAAATGTTATCAACAAATCTAATAATAAAAACAAAACAATCTGGAATCTTGTCAACAAAGAAACGGGTAATCAAAAACTTCAAAAAAACATTTCTCTCGACTATGAGAACGAACTGATAACAGACAGGGAATATGTTGCGAATATATTTGGACACTATTTCTCGTCAGTTGTAGAAAATAGCTTGGTAGACCACTTTGGCAGCATCAGGTCATCCGCATGCACGGCTCCTAATATTGAAACGAACACTTTTTTTTTCCTTCCTGTCAATGAATATGAGATAGCTAATATTATTAATGATCTAGAATATAAAAAGAGTACGGGAACTGACAATATTTCAGTGAAACATTTGAAAGAAATTAGTCTACAAATCTCTACTCATTTAGCCTATCTTCTGAACCTATCAGTTACATCTGGCAAATGTCCATCAAGTCTGAAAACAGCTGTCATCATACCAGTCCACAAAAAAAAATGAGACTACAGATAATACAAACTATCGCCCCGTGGCTCTTCTAAGCATTTTCTCAAAGATTTTTGAAAAGGCAGTAAATGAGAAAATGCTAAACTTTTTATCTAGATTCAGGATCCCGTCTGATTCTCAACATGGGTTTTGCAAGTTCAAATCCACTCAATCAGCTACCTGCAGGTTCATAAAAGCCATATATAGTTCTTTGGATAATGGAAGGCATATTGCAGGCGTATTTTTCGATCTGTCGCGTGCATTCGATTGTTTAAATATCAAATTCATCGAAAGTAAACTGTATAATCTGGGATTCAGGGGTGTTTTCGTAAGATGGATCATTGACTTCCTTTCAGATCGTACAATGTTTGTAAGGATCAAATATAAGAAATCGGAGTGTCATGAGCTTAGTTCTGGGGTTCCTCAAGGCTCTGTGCTGGGACCACTAATTTTTCTTTTATTCATTAATGATCTGCCTAATTTCTTTAAAACTTATGAAAATGCTCTCACTCTTTTTGCTGACGACACGTCTTTAACTGTCTCTGCAAATAGTCGAGAAGAACTACGCTCAAAAACTGGGGAATTGATATCAGAATTTTTAAATTGGTGCAGAATGAATAATCTGATAGTGAACTTAGACAAAACGAAATTAATCTATTTCAATCTAATCAATGACTTGCAAAGGCATTCACTTGAGTTGGAAATCAATGGAGTTGCACTCATGAGTACAAGCTGTACGAAATTTCTTGGTGTTCATGTGGATAGCTGTTTGAGATGGTCCGATTATGTCACCGCAACATGCAAAAAAATGAATCAAGCGTATTATGCAATCTCTAGAATTAAGAACTGTTTGCCTCTACATGCCCAGCTCGATGTATACTATAGTCTGATTTATAGCCATCTCAGCTATAATATAGTCGTTTGGGGAAATGCTGTTGATAAAGACAGGGTCTTCATTGCTCAATAAAAAGTGATAAGGAAACGATTTGGTATTCCTTGGAGGGAGTCCTGCAAGCTATACTTCATTAGTCACAAAATTTTAACATTTCCATATATATATATATATATATTCAAGTTACTATTATATGTTCGAGAAAGTATAATGGACTATAGCAAAAATTATTCCTTTCATAGTTACTCAACACGACATGCCGATTTGTTAATTGTTCCTAAGCACAAAACTTCCAAATTTGAACAGTCACCTGAATACATGGGAATCAAATTATACAACCACCTACCCGAACGCTTCAAAAACATAAGCATTATAGCATTCAAAAAAGATGTTGAAACATTACTCCTCACCAGGGGCTACTATAGTGTCAAGGAATTTCTCTCAGACCATCTGGACTGACATTTAATTTTTACAAATACTGCAACTGTTTCTATTTGAATTTTAAACTTTGACGTTATATTGTATATGTATTGTATTTTATCCAGTCTTGTCTATTTTGTCAACCAAGAAATTATCATTATCATTATCATAATTTTCCAATTATAATGGATGAATGTTTCCAGATTCTCAAAATTCCATCCCAGGAGCTTATTGAGAAAGGCCGAGTTATTTTGGGAATATTAAAAACCTTAACTTCCGAACTGAATTTTTTTACAGAGAAATCCATTCTTCTTTTTAGTCTTCAATAGACTGAGGGGAGACGGCAGAAACCCCACCCCCTGGGTAACAGAATGAAATGTTTGAAATTTGTTGTTAGATCTAAAAACAAAAATGACAAAAATCATCGTCGACCTGGATGTACCTTGTGTGCAGGTTTCATATAAGGCTACTCAAGAAGAATTTTTCACTTACTATTTCAAATGGTAATATGAAGTGTGTGATATAATGTGTGAAAGGTTTCAAATTCAGATCATTCGAATGGCTCTAATCAAAATGGCGGAAAGGTGTCATAGCAAAAAGAGATACGAGTTCCTGAAACCCCGCTCGCCCTCAATTAGCATGAAAAAGTATTGAACCATATTTGACCCATCAATTACGAAACACATTTCGTATTGTTACATCCTAGCGCCGGCCCTGACGAAATCATAAACGCAAGGCGAGGAATCGCGTCGTAGCGAACGTCATTTTCCTGGAACCCGTTGATTGCCGCCTGGAGAGTTCGAGACACGTCATCGGGGCTTCTCTCGAGGATTCTCGATAGGTACGCAGAGGTATATATGCGGGAGAGGACTTCGTCGCAGACAGAGTGAAGTTTATTCGGAGAGTTGGTTATTCGGAAATTTGTATTCAGAGCTAAGTGGAGCGAGTTTAGTAGAGCTAAGTGGAGAGTTTTGTTATTGCTAAGTGCGAAGGTGTAGAATTGTTAGTACAGAGAGTTTTAGTAGCGAGCATTGGAAAGTTATCGGAGCGATTTAAGTGATTGTGTTGTATTGTATTGTGATAGAGAGTTATAATAAAAGTAGTTTAGTGTTGTTTGGTGTTTTGATCGACGAACCCAGGGATTATCGTAACAGTGGTGTCAGAAGTTGGATTTTGCAAGGATAAATCGTAACAGTGTTATCTTAACTTGAAAACTCCTTTTATATGAGTGATACTTAAAGCGAGCAAATGTTTCCTAGAGTTTAGCATTGAATGAAAAATAGATCTTTCTGTGCATACAATGAAAAAAAAAATTGCTCAGTTCGATTCGAATTGCTATATTCGAAGAGAAATTGTGGATGTGTGACAGAATGAGAAAAACTCAGTCTCGCTTTCTTGTCTGGTCTTGAAGATCGCTAGATAAGGTCTCGGTCTTTCTTCGCACGAATTTCATGAATATTTCTGTTCTTATTTTTAGAAACACTCATCATTACGAATATTTCAACAAACTCAAACTGAAAGCAGTCATCTCGATATTGTATACTTGTGAATCCACTCCTAAGATCACTAGTTTCTGATATATTTCAGCACTGAATCACAATACTGCATGGATACAAATATTGTGGTTCAAAATTTTACGGTAAACACGACATATTCATATGAGGGTTCCGAAGAGTAAGTATTATTCGAAGTGATCAGTCTTGCAAACTCTCTCTCGGCACTGGTTTGGTGAACGAGGATTACGAAATTGAAATTTTCAATATCGGGATATCAGGATCGATTCCAGAATTCATATTATGTCGATACCAAAGTTGAAACGTGATTTTAGGTAGAATAAACGACAATTCTTCGCTAAACAGTTTTTATATCAAGCACCCACAAAAGGGTATGAAAAATAATCCAAATGTTAATTTGAAATGACTAATGAGGTATCAAAAATTTCATGAAAAAGAAAAAATTCTAAAACATTCGATATGTTCGATGGGAATGACCCAATGTATCCATCCCAATAATTGAAAATCAATTCCATCATTTGTATCGCCGTAACCAAATGCAGGATTTTCTTCTGTGAAGGAACCTGCACTGCTACCGGCCAGATATAATGCAATGCCCTTCGTGGTATTAGTCAAGGGATTAGTTGTTTTATGACAAGTGCCAGCCTAAACCTACTGTGTAGGTAGTTCAAGACTGACCTGAACGAATTGTTCGAAAGATGATTGGAAAAAGTTCTGTTTCTCAGGATTCCAAATTGAACGCTGAAACTGAGTAACTCATTAAAAATATATATCTATCCAGTGAATTATTACTCCGTAAAAGTGTATGCTCCCGCTAATTCAACGGTGGTAGGGCAAATTTTCAGCAGCTCTACTCATTGTGATGAAGAAACACATCAAGGAAGTAACATTTCTTCAATGTGAAAAAACATATTTCATAGAATGTTTTTTTCTGACAAAGTTGAAGTAACTGTACGTGCAGCAATTTGGCACATTTTAAAAATTTGTCAAATGTACATACTTATCTCTCATTGGATTCTGAAAACGTATAATTTGATACACAATTCATTCGTCCTGTTACTGACAAACGGTGGGACCTGGGAAAACACTGAATTTTGAATCATCTGCCAATTATTGGAAAATGAAGATGGAACGCCAACTACAAGTTACAGCTTTCTCTGCTAGTGGACGGAAGACGATTTTCGTTCACAACTGGTTGACTCTTACAGCTTAAATATTCCGGCTGTTACAAATCTCCAACACTAAGTGTTAGTGTATTTTAAAATCTGCTTATCCAGTAGATGGCGTTCTTCACCCATGGAAAAATCATCGAAAACAGAATTCGAATGTTTTTGCTATAAGGGACAGATGATTTTGAATGCCTGCCAAGTACTACTGGTGGGACATATGGCAGATCCAAACAGCTGCCTGGCATTGAAATAGTGAATCATTTCTTATATCGATATCACGATATCTATCGGGGTTACAGCTTTCTCTGCAAGTAGGTCGAAAAGGTCGAGTCAACTGTTACAGCCTGTCAGTACAACGTGCTGGTTGGCATCAATACTTGGTTTGCCTGAAGTCTGAGTCTCAATTCATTCAGTAGATGGCAATTTGCCTTCACGGTAAACAGTAACAGCACCAGAATAGAAATCATAGATGCTTGAAGTCGAACAAGTTTCCACGAAAGTCTTTTTGTTGCAAGTGACTTTGTGACAGTCTCTGGACGGAGCTGTGTTTGATCCGTCAGCTACATATTCGAATTTATACTCGAACATTAACTCAACCAAACTGACTTGATTTCAATCAGTCATAATCTCAATGACACCAGTGACACAAACCATATTGAATTGAAATAAAGAATGAACGTAATGGCAAAAGTTGACCAATCAATTATAAGTATATCTATTTATTTACCTATCAATTTATGAACGGACATGCCATTTTACAAAAAACATAAATATTTAATAATAATAATAATGATAGGTCTTTATTTCCCAAAATATCGATCTGACAGAATAACATGAACTTAGTAAGTACATATCAACAGATTCAGGTGGTCATGCATCATGTACGAAGTACACAAAGCACAACCTCTGTTATTATTCTTAAGCGGGTGAAAAACGTTATTGAGAAATATAATAATAGAAGAGAATATATGAAGGTTGAGCAACCAACAAAAATAATAATAATAATAATAATACGAGCAACAAGTTACCTACAAACATATGAACACTCACATGTATTTCATTGTGAAGTTAGTTGTGAAAAACAGTAATAATTGCTAATGATAAACCAAGTCGTTGCCTAATCCTATTGGTCTTCGAAGAGATATTTTTTCAAATGTTTTTTAAAGCTATTTCCTCTAAAGGACTTCAAGCTTTGAGGGATCGAGTTATAAATTCGCGAGACCTGATACGAAAATGACCTTCTGAATGTAGTTGTTCTGTGAGCGGGAGGTGTTATAGTCCCCTTAAACCGAATATTTATATTATGTACATCTTCACGGAATATTATTTTTTTCATCAGTTAAGGAGGAGTTTTCGAGACAATGATTCTGTGAAACAGGCAGGCTGAATGAAGAAACCTTCTTTTTGTCATATTGAGCCAATTGTGTTCTTTCAATTTGTGAGATATACTCTGTCGACGTCTGATTCCATAAATGAGGCGCAGACACGAGTTTTGAATAACCTGTATAAGACGTATATCATCGGAATCAATACATGGCCCATAAATTGAATCACAATAATTAAATCGAGACAGAACCAAAGCTTCACATATTACTATTATATATATTATATTATTATATATTTTTTTGAGGTTAGCAAATCCTACCCGGCGAATATGACAGATGTGTGATTTATACCTGAGCTCGTTGTCCACTATCAGCCCTGAATTCTTGCTGCTTATTTTAGGTGTCAGTTCCTTATCTTCTACTTTTATTCGCACTCTATCATTCAGAGAGTTTCTATGAGATTTGGAACTGAATACCATTACAGTAGTTTTATCTGCATTTACGTTCAGACAATGAGATCTAGATTTGCTTATCAATGTAGAGATATCACTGTTGATGTTATTTAGTTCAACATCCAAGTCCCGAGCAAAGAATGAGTAATGCAACTGGGTATCATCAGCGTAAAAATTCACCTTACAATGGCTTATTGCATTTTCGAAGTCGGATATATAAAGAGCAAATAATAGTGGGCCCAATATTGATCCCTGGGGAACACCTGTAGTTATCTGAAGGGGCTGCGATATGTTTTCGTTTATTTTGACACATTGAGTACGTTCGGAAAGGTAACACTTGATAAGATTTACCGCTCCGGCCGATAAAGCAAAGAATCTCAATTTTGTTAATAGAAGGTTATGGTCCAGAGTATCAAAGGCTTTGGAGTACTCAAGTAGGACCAGTATTGTGGCTTGTTTTATATCAATTCTCCTCAAAATATCGTCTGTAACCGATAGAAGGGTTGTCTCGCAACTATATCGTTTTCGAAACCCAGATTGCACCTCAGGGGCTATATTGAACTGAGTAACATAATCTCTCAACTGAAGATCGATTCCTCTTTCGAGAACTTTTGAAAGAGTCGGAAGAATACTTACGGGGCGGAGATCTTTGAGCTCCTCTACTGATTTTTTTTTGGCAAAGGTTGTACCAGGGAATGCTTCCAATCATCAGGAAATATTTTGTTAATAATACAAAAATTTACAATGTGTGTTATGAAAGGTAAAACATATGGAGAACACATTAGCAGTAGCTTTAAGTTCATCCCATCCGATCCTTTTGCATTAGATTTCAGGTTATATAAGAATTTCTGAATATCATCCTGTGATATTGGAAGAAAATTAAGTCCATTTGCAGTTCTTAACTGATTTACGCGATAAAAATCAATAGCATCTTGATCAGCTGAGCATTTGGGTATCCCATTAACAAAGAAGTCATTGATTGCATTCACATCATTCAGATTTTCTGGTAATGTTGGCTTACGTTTACGAATATCTAGGTGATCCAAATTTTTCCACATATTATTAACGCCTTGTGTTCGTAAAATATATTGGTAATAAGCTTTCTTTTTATTTATACAAGCAAGTGTAGTGAAATTTCTGAGCATCTTAAAATAATTATGATGTGATTGCAATTTAGTTCTCTTCCATTTTTGTTTTGCCTTATCCCTGAGTGACATTAGTAGCTTGATATTGTCTGTAATCCAAGGTGCATATTGTTTAGTGATTCTGATTCGCCTCAAAGGTACATGTCTATCAAAGAGCGAGATTATATTTTCATTGAAAAAACGCAGCTTATCGTTAATGTTATCCATGGTGAGAATTTCTTGGAAATCTATTTGTTCCAGTTCATTTTGGAATATGTTCATATAAAAAGTTCTAAAATCCCTCATATATTTATATGCCGCATCATGTCTTTCTCTAGTAATATCTAATTCTACATAAATGAATTCATGATCCGAAATATGATTAACAGAAACGATATCTACATTTTTTTCGAATAGTATCATTATTTGAAGTGATTATCAAATCAATGAGCGAAATGGAAGAATTGGTAATTCTTGTGGGTGATTCAATGATTTGTGCAAGTCCCAAACCCTCAAGCATATCATTCACTCTATCATAAATAGTAGTGTCACTTTTGAGCATATCAATTTCGAAATCTCCCAGAATGAAGATTTCGTCGAAAAGAGGAAGTAGCATCGATATTTCATTCTCTAGTTTACTTACGAATTCATTTGATGAATGGTCTGGGGGCTTATACACAACACCTATTGCAAAATTACCTTCGGCAAGTCTGACGTTTATCCAGAGTTGTTCAATATCTTCATTAGTCTGGATTATTGTGAAGGTCAAGGGGTTTCGAACGTATATGCAGACCCCTCCACCCCTAGCTCGTGAACGATCGTTTCTAACTATTTTATACCCTTCTATTTCACAGAGATCATTGTCAATATTTGTCGATAACCATGTTTCACTGAGACAAAGAATGGACAGGTCATAATTTAGTGCAAGCTCTTTTATATCAGACAATTTCGGTAACAAGGATCTAATATTCAGATGACCAATATTTATCATTTTCAATTAGATGATTCCCAACAAAGATCTGAAAATTAATAGAATATTTATATACAAATTTCAAGGTTTGTTGATTCTGGAAGATGATCGCAATGACTTTGATCCTTTTCTTGATCTGAATATCTCAATATCTTTCTGATCTACAGCTGCTCTCTTCTTAGAATTTTCATCCCCTTCCACCTCTGCGTAATCTGGTTGTCCGGTTTCAGAATCCGCAATATCCTCTTTGAGTTTCAATTCGGCATAACTATACTCCACACCTTCTCTAACAAGTTTTTTCCTTTGATCCTGGCTGTCAGACCGTTTTCACGAGCTCTTTTCTGTTGATTCACAGGGAATTTATTTTCCTCATAATCTTCTGGAATTAAATCGAGAGCTATGAAAATACCACTACCTTTTAGTTTCTTCGCGTTGTTCAGAATTTCTGTTTTGATATTACTTGTCAGAAGTTCGACAGCTATTGGTCTAATTCTGTTTACATCAACCCTTCCAATCCTGTAAGAATCCCTTATGCCAATATCCTGGATTTTAATTTTCAGAGTATTCCTAAATAACGATAAAAGTGCAAAGTTCCTGTATCCCATACACAATCAAACTGTATTTTTTAGTTTCCTTTCCGCTGTCTGGAATCCCTTCTGTAACTTATTGTTATCTGCCTTTAATTCTTCGTTAGCTTTCTTTAGACTGCCCAATTCCTCTGCTACCTCAATTTCAAAATCTTTGAACTCAAGTCTGAGTTCATTCAACTGCCCAACTATTGTTTCATTTTGGGTTTTGATATCACTTATAGCTTGAGTTAACTGTTTCAGAAGTTCAACAGCATTCTCCATTTCATGCGTCTGTGCTCCTGTACTAATACTCGAAATTCGATGGTGTATTTCGATATTTTTTTCCTTTTTCACTTATCGCTCCGTTTTTGTGATGTGTATATATTTCTTTTATCAATGATTCGGTGCTGTGTGTTGATTATATCCAGAAACTCAACTATTGACGACTTTTTCAAAATTCTAAGCTCACCTGGCTGACCTCTGTGCCTAACTGAACAAGTACATACAAAATTCACTCGTCAATTCACTTCAATAACTTGAAATTTGCACTAATTACTGGAGTGCTTGGAATGTGTGTGCTATTGCTCGAACCGTATCGTCAAAAAACAATGTGAGGAACAATTTTTTGCTACCTCATCTGTGAATATGATCTTCATCAACTACAACTAAGTTAAAACGAATGTGCCTTTTTTGATTACTGGATGAAGGTGAAAATGTATCGAATAGATGAATGATTCCACAATTTTCATTTGCTCATCTAAACATCCTTGTAATTGACTCATTTTGACCATAGTTCGTACTGTGTTGAGGAACCATGAGCAGTTTGAAACTCTTGTTGTTCTTGGATTTGCATTCAGATCAAAGAGATCCATTGAATTGGTCCAACTTGTAGCTCCATTTATAACTTTGTGCAGAAATCTTAAATCTACTTCAGCTCTTCGATGTTCCCCATACTCAATAAATTCCAAATGCTCGAAATGTCAGAATATTCATGTTACTCCTCTGATTTCCAAGTTTGAATGCAGATTCTTAATTCTACTGATATCTACTTGATTGAAGGGACCTCATGTAATTCTGGTATATTCAATAACTGATCGAACAAGAGAGCAAGCAGTATCATATTTCAAAAGTGTGTAGGGTAAATTCATCTGGATATCTTGTAATGAAGCCCAATGAATCGAATGATTTTGAAATATTATTATCATTGTGTGTCCTGAATGTTATTTTGAAATCGAATAATACGCCAAGATCTCGAACACTATCAGCCACTGCAACACTTCAGCGTCACATACATCAATAAACGTTGGGATTGGAACCTTTGGTGAAAATTTATCATTTTTTTTTAGTCACCTATAGAGTTTGCAGTCATCTGCAAACATCAAAAAGCAGCTGTGTTGTAGTACTTCTGATATATCATAATTAAATAATAAAATGAGTAGTGGACCTGTATGGGATCCTAGGGAAATATCATAGTCATTCCTCACACATTCACCAATAAGCTTGGTCTGATGACAATAATTTGTAAGACAATTCACAATAGTTTGATATCATGATAGCGTGTGCTGTCAGCTGGGCGGCACGCATTCGAATCCCTTGAGTATAAGAATCTATCTGGTATCTGCCTTCCATTTACGGAGGCGAAATGAATCGGATTCCAATTCATGAATCGTAGGTTCCAGCTCCCCCTCTGGTCATATAAGCCTTCAGATGAACTTCTTAAGAGTTCCTAGATGCCTAGCCGAACTTTTTGTCAACAACATTATTCATTCAGTTTTGAATATTGAGTTCATCCAGAAATATAATCATGAAAACATTTAATAGGCACGGAAAAAAAAATTCGTTAGCAAGGATTTGATTGAATAATAATCTCATGGCAGGGTGAAGTGGGAAAAAATAATGTCAAATAAAGAGAATCGTCATTAAATAATTCAAAATCCATTCAAGCAAATATATGAATTGAAAGATGTTTCAACCTCAACTTCAATATTTTAGAACAAAAACACCCAGTATTCACAATTCCATCTTTATCCCTGATGCATTTTGGTTCAATGAAGACCTTGGTCTGAATGTTGATTGTCCAGAAAACTCACCTGCATTAATTCTATTACATTCATTCAGTTTCCATAATTTATATCAAATCAATAATATTCCAAATTCAAGAAATATTCACTTAGATTTAATTTTTTCATCATTCATTAATATATCTGTTCAAAATCCATCGGACTCAATCTTTCAAAATACATTACATCATTCAGCAGTTAGTTTTGATCTAAAAAATGATACAAACGAATATCTTAAATATGATGAATACTTTCATGACTTCCAAAATGGCGATTATTTAGGCATGAATGATTTTTTTGCGAACATCGACTGGGATTTGGAAATACTGAATAATGAGGACTTAAATATTACAGTTACAAATTTTTACAATGTTCTCTATACAGCTCTAGACTACTATGTTCCCCTAAAAAAATTTAAAACCTCTACTTTTCCAGTATGGTTCAATTCTGAATTGAAGAAATTAGTTTTTAAGAAGGAATCGGTTCACAGAGATTACAAAAATGGAAATTTCAATAAATTTGAAGAATCTTGTTATCTGAGAGAAAAATGCAAAGCTCTGAGAAACACTTGCCACCAAGCATATATAAATAAAATTGAGAATAACATCAACAATAACCCTAGAAGTTTCTGGAATTATATTAATAACAAAAAAAATCTCACTCCTTACCTTCCGAAATGTATTATGAGGATTCAGTCAGTGAAAATAACGATGATACGGTAAATCTTTTGGCACGCTATTTCTCATCTGTCTACCTACAGTGATGAAATGGTTAATCAAATCCCAGAATATAAATTCAGAAAGACAGTGGATATATGTAGTTATAGCGTTGATATTGAAGAAATTATTGAACTGGTAATGTCATTACCATGGAAATTGTCTACAGGTCCCGATGGAATCCCGCTATTCCTAATTTAAAAATGCATTTTTACTCTTTACTCTCCAGGAAAAATAATTTTTTGAAACCTATTTATAAAAATGGAGCACATAATGACATGAAAAATTATCGAGCAGTTTGCAATCAATCTGAATTACCGAAATTGTTAGATAACCTAATAACAAAAAAGTTATCTTGGGATTGTAGGCATATAATCATAAATCAACAGCATGGATTCAGTTGTGGTAGATCTACCAATACAAATCTGATTATTTACCAACATTTTATGATAAATGCTTTTGAAAGCAAACACCAGGTTGATTCTATTTACACAGATTGTATAGAAGTGCGTCAACTTACCTAAAAGAGGTTCAAACTTGTTAATCCGGCAGAAGGATCAGCGAATTATCTCTTTTTTGGCTTTTTTACTCTCTTTCAGAATTATACAAATTCTTGCTTTTTTCTTATTTTTATTCAACAACAACTGCTTTCAACTTTTTTTTTTTCTACATGTCATTTTTTGAACATATACAAAGGCATTCACAAAACTAACTTACAGGGTAAAACTTAAATTCTAAACATTCTCCCCCCGATGAAGACTTCTAAAGATTTCTATTCTACTTCTTCTAGATGTCTTCATTCAACTCTTCCTAAATGTCTTCATTCGACTCCAGAAGATCCAATTTGCAAATTTTTGAAGTGGGTCGTTTGTAGGTCCCAAACTGTGTCTTCACATCTACGACTCTGACTTGACCATCGTTTCCTGGATAGGTAGCAACAATTTTACCAAGTGGCCAATTGTTTCGAGGCAGTTTGTTATCAAATATAATAACAATGTCATTTACCTGTAGAAGTGATTTATTCCTCTCAAACCATTTGGTTCGCTTGGTTAAGGTTGGTATATACTCTCTCAGCCACCTATTCCAAAATTTTTCACTCAGATCTTCTGCTATCTTCCATTGTTTTCTTAAGTCTAGGTTTCTCATTTCAGGAAGTCCCATGCCTTTCAGGTTACTCTGTGGACCGATTAGAAAATGATTCGGAGTTAAACTTTCTACGTCTCGACTGTCTGATGATATGTAGGTAAGAGGTCGGCTATTGACAATTTGTTCAGCCTCACATAACAGGGTGTACAACACTTCGGGTCTGGGCGCTCTTTCTTTTAGTGTCAAATTTAACGATTTCTTGACCGATCTAATCATCCTCTCCCACGCTCCACCCATATGAGGACTTCCAGGAGGTATGAATTTCCATTCTGTCTCAAAGTTTACCAATTTTTCTCGTATCAAATTTTCGTCAATATTTTCCAAAGCACTTTTCAGTTCTCTCGAAGCTCCTCTGAGATTAGTGCCATTGTCGCTAATCATCATACAGGGTTGTCCTCTTCTTGCACAAAATCTCCTTATGGCCAGAATAGCTGAATCTGTAGTCAAAGATTCTGTTAATTCTATGTGTATGGCCCTTATTGATAAACAAGTGAATAAAACCCCATACCTTTTCTCTCTTCTTCGACCAATGGTTACTTCGTATGGTCCAAAATAATCCAAACCGACATATGAAAATGGACGTGGTGGTCTTCTCAAACGAAATTCTGGTAGTTGGCCCATCTCAGGTATTATTGGTTTCGCTCTTCTCAGTTTACACAGCATGCACATTTGAGATACAGTGTGGATTGCTTTACGTCCCTGAATCATCCAAAATTTTTCCCTCATCTGATTTAACACAAACTCTGTCCCACTATGCTGAAAAATACAGTGATAATGATAAATCAAAAGTCTTGTGTAAGGGTGTTTCCCTTCCAAAATAATTGGCCTTTTCGTTTCTTCTTGTATTATGGAAATTTTATCGGTCCTACCATATAAACGTAAAATGTTGTCCTCATCTATGCCTGGAGACAATTGCAACAAACGACTGTCTTTCGGAATACCTTTTCCTTTTGAAAGTAAATTGATTTCTTCTCCAAATGTGTCCGTTTGAGCTTTTCTTATCCAGAGAAATTCTGCTTCTTTCAAATTTTCCTTCACGAGTTCTTTTGTTTCCGAAATCTTCTTTCTGCAGAGGTTTATGAATTTCAAAACATATGCAGTTGATCTCACCAATTTTGTCCATTTCGAAAATCTCCTTATGTCAGGTAGATAATCATATTTTTCAATATGGTGAACTAATACAGTCTGAGCTTTGAGTTCCAAAAGATCATCATCAATTTTTTCAATCTTCTTTTCTTCTCTTGGCCAGTTGTCTGATTTGCGATATAAGAACTCTGGACCTTTGTACCACCTTCCATTTGGGTTCAAATCAGTCACTTTTTCATACCTTGTTGCATCATCTGCGACATTTAATTTAGTTGGCACCCAGTTCCATTGCTCCACATTACTTTTTTCATGAATTTCGCCAACTCTATGTGCTACAAACACTTTGAAGTTCCTTTCTTCAGACCTAATCCAACATAATACAATTCTAGAGTCTGTCCAAAAAAATGTTTTGTCTATGTTCAGTGTGTGTTCTTCCTTGACTTTTTCTGCAAGTCTACTAGCCATCACTGCAGCTTGCAATTCCAGTCTTGGTATGCTCATTTCCTTTATTGGCGCAACCTGTGTTCTTGACATAATCAAACTGACTTCAATATGATTTTTATTCTCGAATCGAAAATAGCTTACCGCAGAAAAAGCTTGTTCACTTGCGTCACAAAATATGTGAAGTTGAATCCTCGAATCTCTCCGATGGCCAAAACTGTACACTCTTGGTATCTTTAGTTTTTCTACCTCTTGCAGTCGTCCTATCCAAGACTTCCATATATTCTCTAGGTCTCCTGTGATTTCATCATCCCAATGTATACTTGTCTTCCAGAGTTTCTGCAAAATTATTTTTCCCTTAATGACAAAATGTCCCAGTAATCCCAAAGGATCGAACAACGACATTATTACTTTCAGGATTTCTCTTTTAGTTGGGGTCTTCACACCTGTTAAAATATCTTTGTTTACCTTATGAAAGTTCATTGGAAAAGTAAGAATATCTTCATCCGGATTCCATTTCAGGCCTAAAATTCTTTGCGGAGTGAGCATATTCTTGCTATCCACTATTTTATCAGCATTTTTCATTTCACTAGGAATTTTGTCGAGTAAATTTAATGAATTACTCACCCAACTTCGTAATTCAAAACCTCCTGCTTTGTGAATCATGATGACATCATTCGCTAGTTGGATCGCTTCTTCTTCAGTCTCTACACTATCCAGATAGTCGTCCATGTAATGTTTATGTAGAATGGCGTCTACTGCTTTGGGATAGTCCACTTGAAAATCCATTGCATTTCTGTTTTTGACGTACTGTGCAGAGTAAGGAGATGAAACTGCTCCAAATATCATTACCTGCATAGAGTAAACTGAAAGTTTGTTTTGTCCATTTTCTTTCCAAAAAAATCTTTGCGCGGCTTGATCTTCCTTCCTTATCTTCACCCGATGAAACATTTCCTGGATATCTGATGAAAAGGCAACTTTGTATTGTCGAAATTTCCATAAAATACCTATGAGTGAGTTATAAAGATCGGGACCAGTAATGAGCAAGTCGTTCAAACTTATTCCCTGACTCTTGGCTGCTGCATCGAAAACCATTCTCAATTTGCCTGGCTTGTTTTCGTTGATAACCCCGAAATGTGGAAGATACCAAGAGTTCCATGGGTTTTCTTCTGCCTCTTTTTCGGACAATTTCTGGGCGTACCCCTTGGAAACATACTCTTCAATTTTCTTCCGATAGGATTCTTCAAATTCCTTATCACGATTCATTCTTCTTTCTATGAATCCATATCTCTGAAGTGCCACCGTCTTACTATCTGGAATTTTAGAAATATTTTCTTTCCATAATAGTCCTGTTTCCCACCTTTCTCCTACCCTGTGTGTTATTTCCTCCATCATTTTTTCAGCTCTTTCATTTTCTTTAGACAAGATTTTCTTGTCCGGAATTTTGACACCAAAAGATTCTGTAGTGAAAAATTGTTTAACTTGGTTGTGAAGGTCATCAATTTCTTCACACCCTGTCTGTCTTATATGCAAAACAATATTTTCATCTACCCTTCCCACAAATTGTTGCAAATTCCCATGAAGTATCCAACCCAATTTCGTTTTTGATAATGCAGGAGCATTTCTGGGCCCCTCTATTATTTCACGAGTGGTTATGAGATCCCAGTTATCCTGACCAATTAACAATTCAGGTTGAGCATCACACATACTTTCAAAATCAATACCTTGTAAATGTTTCCACCTTGTTTTGAGGTTTCGAGCATTGACACTTTGTACTGGTAAATCCATATCCTTGAGAGTATATATATTTTTCAGAAAATAAGTAGCTCCATCCTGCCCACTTACATTGAACGACACTAATTTTGACACGGTGTTCTTGACAGAATTTTTATCTGCCCATTTCAAAGAAAGATTCGTATTTTTGCCTTCCAAATTCAACTGAGAAGCAATATTTTCGTCTAATAACGTAACTGTGGAAGCTTCATCGAATAATGCATATACTTTCATTTCTTTATCACCCGATTTCAAAATCAATGGAGCAATACGTAATAAAACTTGCTTACCAAATGTCTTCCGTGTATGTGCTACCAATTGCTCAGTACCTGAAGCTGAATTTTCTGAAGATTCCTTCGTCTCCTCTACGGTTTCCTTCCTGAAGTCCTCATTGTGCAATAAAGGGTGATGGAACTTCGGACAGCCATCAACGTCGCACCTTCTCTTCCTTGTACAGGATACTATGCGAATTCTTCATGCAGGCGAAACAGACTCCATTTTTCTTGACGAATGACCATTTTTCGTTTGGGTTCAGTTTCTTGAATTTCTCGCAGTCGTGAATCTCGTGGATTCCCTTGCAAAAAATACATATTTTGTTTATATTTTTATTTCTACCTTGTGTTGTCACTAGGGACGTCTTGTGTTTGTCCTTTTGTTGAAATCACAAATTATTTGACACTTTTGATGTGAGCATTTGAGCGTAATTTGCCCCTTCTGATTTTTCCCATATCCAATTTTTAAAATATTTCAGTGAGAAGTCCCCTTCATTCCTAGCAACTTTTTCACCCCAAGATAATTGTAAACTATATGGCAATTTTTGTAAAAGTTCGGTCAACAGTTGAGGACAACTCAAATAGCTATTCATGTTCATAGTTTCTATTGTAGTTACCAAATTAGAAACTACATCAGCAAAATGTGTCAGACTCGAAAAATCATTTTGTTTTACTAAAGGCAAATTGTTGGCATCAGTAATTAAGGTTCGTATTATAAGATCTGATCTACCAAATCTACTTTTTAAAATACGAATGATTTCATTCACCGATGAATTCGAGATCAATAGACCTTCAACTGCTCTTCTGGCATTTCCTTTCAAACACTTTCTCAAACGGCATATGTTTTCTTCATCGCACAAACCCAACAATTGCGTAGTTGATGAAAACTGCGTGTAGAAATGGGGCCATTCTTTTATATCACCGAAAAATATTGGGAGATCCTTGTCAATATTTTGTCTTGACAGCAAATGTCTAATACTACAATGATTGTCATTATTACAAATTTCTACTTTCTTAGCACGACCGTCGCTGTGTGTGCATTGAAAATCTGAATGATTCGATAACCAATTCTCAACCTTACCTTTCTGAGACATTTGTTCTACAGGTAATACCTCTATTTGACCTTCCTCAGTTTTCAAATTTGTGCTACCATCGGACTCGTCTTCTAATCTTGCCTCATCCAGAGCCAGTTTATTCAGAATTCTCTGCTTTTCGTGCTCCAAAGTTTTCAGTTTCACTTCTTGTTCCTGAGCTAAGAGTCTTGCTATCTCTTCATCCGCCTTCACTTGAGCTTCCAACATTTTACGTCTTGTCGAACTTGTTCTTGAGAACGAAGACATTGATTTCTTGGTTTTTGAGCATTGACTTCCTTTTTGTAATGGATTGTCAACATTGACTCCGTCACCTGAAGTTTGCTCACCTTGGGTTATCAGTCTTTGTTTACTTCTTGTAACAACTCCGTCATTGACTTGCTTCTCCATATCGTGGCTTTCTTTTAACGGCGAAGGACCAGCACAATGTATAGAAGTGCGTCAACTTACCTAAAAGAGGTTCAAACTTGTTAATCCGGCAGAAGGATCAGCACAATGTATAGAAGTGCGTCAACTTACCTAAAAGAGGTTCAAACTTGTTAATCCGGCAGAAGGATCAGCGAATTATCTCTTTTTTGGCTTTTTTACTCTCTTTCAGAATTATACAAATTCTTGCTTTTTTTTTATTTTTATTCAACAACAACTGCTTTCAACTTTTTTTTTTCTACATGTCATTTTTTGAACATATACAAAGGCATTCACAAAACTAACTTACAGGGTAAAACTTAAATTCTAAACACAGATTTTTCAAAAGCATTCGACCGAGTAAATCATAATTTGTTGTTGAATAAACTAAAAGCTTGGGGTATACAGGAAAACATTCTGAAATGGATTGAAAATTATCTTGCTTGCAGAGTTCAATATGTAAAATATGGTAACTCAATATCTTTTTCAATAGCAGTTCCATCTGGTGTGCCGCAGGAATCTCATTTAGGACCATTACTTTTCAACCTATTTGTTGTTGACTTGAATGATGTTATTAGCTATAGTGAATTTCTTCTGTTTGCTGATGATCTGAAGATGTTTAAAGTTATTCATGACTCATCTGATAGTGAATTATTACAGTACGATTTATCTAACTTTGTACGCTGGTGTGATATAAACTTATTGCAATTGAATATAGACAAATGTCATAAATTTACTTTCTTTCGAAACAAAACTCCCATAAATCATCCATATAAAATCAAGAAAATAAAACTGGAAACAACAAATACAATCAAAGATTCGGGAATAATTTTAGATCCAAAAATGTCGTTCAAACCTCATATTGCAAATATTACTTCTAGAGCACTAAAAATGTTAGGTTTCACTCTTAGATCTGCAAATGAATTATCTCTCCCTTCCTTGAAGATCATATATTGTTCAATTGTTAGGTCAATAATGAAATACAACGCCACAATTCGGTGTCCTTTATATAATGTGGATATTGATATGCTTGAGAGTGTTCAAAACAAGTTTTTACGGTGCTCGGCATATAAACTAGGATATCATATTGGAGAATATGACTATAAAGATATATTGAACATTCTTAACTTGAATACTCTGACTCATAGAAGATTAGAATCAGATCTTACACTAATCCACAAAATAATCAATGGTAGCATTAACTCCCCAGAAGTTGTTGAACTTATAACTTTGAATGTAAATCCAAAGGGAAAGAGAAATACAGAAATCTTCAAAGTACGCTTTTACTGTACCAACTATGGCCAGAATCTATAGGTAGAATTCTGAGACTTGCGAATACATACAATGTGGATTTAGAACTTTTTGATTCTTCTTTGGAATCTTTTAAAAAATCTGTGCAAAGATTGTAATTGATTAATTGAGTTATTTTTACATTTTATCATAGTTAGGTATTTCTGTATTTTACTTACATCTAGTTATAGATTATTGTTACAGTACATATGTGTGAATTTATCAATTTTGTTGTAAAAAATAGGCAATGTCGTAAATAAATAAATAAATGAATGATCCAGGTTCATAGACATCAAATTGATACGATTACAGGATATGGGAAAATAAAACAATCTCGAAATTCGCAAACTTGCACGGATGCGCGCTAGGCATTTCACCATAATACGGTGACCGGAGCGAACTTGCAACCTCAGCATATGAATCTCTATAAATATTGAGGGAGGTCAAGATTCGGGACCCATTATTCAGAAATTCGTCAGTACGCATTGATCACTCTTCAGAAACGGTCTCCAGAGCATTTTTCCGGATTGCAGCACATCTCCTTATCGACGATCCTGCTAGGAAGCAGTATAATGTAAGTTCTAGTGTTTCTTTATATTTTTCCAACTATTTGATGTTTATTGTATTTTCTCTTCATTTTTTCATGAAATGAGTTCTTTCATTATTTTGGATGAATGAAGGTTGGGTGAAACAGCGAAAATTCCTCTCAACGCAAGCCAAGCTAGTACTGAGTTGCGACAATAATAAGCAAAACATGAATTTTAGGGTTTCCTTCTATTTCATTATGATTCATATCCTTCATCTCAACTTCAAATTGAATATCTAATCGTTGAGTTCAACAATGATTTGGATGAAAGCCTTTTTATGAAAGAAGCTTTGCCACACCTTGCCCTCACGAAGTTCCGCCTTCTGGGCGTACTCGAAAAAGTGTTCAAAAAAGTAAATATGAATATATGAAATGAAATAAAAACGAAATTCTGGCATTAGTTACCATGTGCATTTTTTGCAGACCATGATTTATTTCAGATTCAAGTATTTTCTCTTCCAAAGGTAGACTGTATTGGTTCAAATAATGTGTTACTGCTGTCCGGTCCAGTGATCCAATGATGATTCGTAGCTGGTTGATAACCGTGTGGGCAGTAGCGTTCGTATTGTAATCACTACTCATTCCTCACTGGCTCGGCCGTGACGATCAAGTTTGACATGTTTCTGAACACCTCTGGTCCCATAGGCATTCTATCCACAAAATTGTTCATATTTCAAATCATCAATTCGGAAATCTTGATACATCAGATTTCACTGAGTCGTATGAATAAATGGATCATCGAAAGGTTATTTTATTCAGATATTATCAACCTGAATTCGACTTTTTCAAGAAGGTTCAGAATATCAAGTGGGCGAATTCCACTATTGATTGATATGCTTGAGTTCAAGAGATAATTTGTCTGAGCGAAATAAGGTGGTCTAGCTGACAGAATGAAATGGCATTCTGATAAATGAATTTCATTCTGAAAACTCTTTTTTATTCGTGAAGAAACATCCTATAGATGTTCGATTGTAGGTGCATGCTCTATACGACATGGGTAGGAAAAGTGTAGCTGTGGAGACTATCTTTAGTTTTTTGTGGATAAATTGAATTTTAATGAATTATATACATATATTCACAGAGAGTGTGAGCTCATTTTTCATTGCTCACCTTTCAAAGAGTGAATCCCAACACTGTGGTTTCGTAGCAGGAAATCGAACCACGGCCTCCCTTATTTCAAGAATGAGGCCAAGAAATTCTTTCTCAAAACTTCATTCTATTCATTAACTTAAATTTTTGTTACGCGATGTTGGTTTTCTAGATATCAATATAAACTCGAACTATAACCCAATAAGTGGATGTGAACTGATGTCAAATCTGAGATTCATGGAAGAGGCCCAGACCTGAACACGTAGTCGTTTCAAAAATCAGACGTGAAGAAAGCCAACAAAAAAAGGTAAGGGACGATCAAACCACTCATCATATTGTTACGATCTTCCTTTGAGTTCGTCGATTAAAATACCAAACAATACTAAACTTCTTTTATTATAACTCTCTATCACATTATAATAGAACACAATCACTCAAATCGATCCGATAACTTTCCAATGCTCAGTACTTAAACTCTCTGTACTAAAAATTCTGACGTCGGCGTGAGCGGCTCCCGCTTATATAGGCGCGCATACAGTGGAGAATCATCCAGACAAATCTTGACAATCGAATATTCTGGGTGAGCCGCGATCACGCAGGTATAATCTTTTCTGGAACTGCCGCACCATTTCGCATCCATAGTCGGCAGGGCCGGCGCCAGCACATTTCGTTACAATATAGTTATCAAACACGTTAATATTTTCGAAACTGTTTGTGTCTTTGGTCGTTACAAGTTTCAAAGACAATGAATACATTCCCATGATATGATTGAAAGCTCCCATTCTTATACCCCTGGTACCCATTTTTCTTGAGCCTTCAAGATTTTCTTTCGAATTTTCAACAAAAACTTCTGACTTTTCTGTAGTGACTTGCCTTAGCGTCGAATTTCGAAAACAATTAGTACTCAAGAGGGTCGAGGGGTGCAACTTTTTGAATAGAATCCATCATTTATTCCATTGGTCAAAAGATCGTTTTCATATATAATGAGTTCCCGATATATCGAGTTACCCTTACCCTGATTTTTCCGTCGCTCGGGACGATGGGCGCCTGGACTTGTTTACAAAATCGACTGCCAAAATCAACTTCATACATATGAATTTCAGTTCTCATTGAAGGAAATCGGAGAGAATTTCAATTTTTCCAATTATATTGTTTTTCCATTTCTCACACCATATTTGACAGGACGATGATACCATATTGAGGTAGAATCAAAGTATCATGCTGATTTTCAGCGCTGAGGAAAACCTCTTTCGTAATGAGACTAGACAACAGTAGCCGTCATCTACTGGCATAATGTTTTGCTTTCTGGAGAAACTCGTGAAAATGATGATCAAGGGAGAATTTCACAAAAATGGCACGTAAATTCGTAAATAATGATTTCTAAAATGAATAAGTATATTGAAATGAATATGGATTTTTCAAGATAAAGATACAGAAGAAAAAGATTTTTTATATCCGAAGATATTTCGTTGTGAACTTTGCTCGTGATATATATTTCCACACTCTGGTTAAAAATAGACAGAGCAGTGTATCGAACCAGCATGAAGTCAATCATCCTGATTGAAGCACTTCCAATCGAGATTTCTCTTTTTCCCATGAAACTCGTAGACAAATCTCTTTATGATTACAGTAAAGATGTTTCTGTCAGAACCGGATGAACAGATAATAATGCTGATATACTCCATCTGGTGCTTCCAATCAGACCTGCTGTCGAATCCTTCCTGCAACACATGTGTACGTTTCGTCCTCCGTTTCCGATTCCTATTGTTGCCGCGGCTCATCACCTTTTGTCTCACATGGGCGGGTATGGGAGCTGGAGAACGATTTCATCTGGGAAATTGAAATGATAGAATATGTTTTTTTTAGAGATACTGTTTTTTTGTATACTTTGCATCAGTATGCTATGATTGCAAATAATGTCAATGGCAGTGATATCACTAAATATGATGGCCATATCGGACGAGGACGAAGTCGTGCTCAAACGTCTAAAGGCAATGGGACCAATATCTTCTCGAGATATACAGTTACTTGTCTCTGAACAAGAGGACTATTTCGGTTGTGATAGCAAACTTCCACTGTAGTTGTGTAGTATTTTCGAAAAAATCATTGAAAAGCTGAACTATGGATATCCTATCGAATGTTATCGATCATCATTAGTTTTCAGATTAGGTGAGTGATTTTGAATTCATCCCGATACTTGTAACCACCAACCATTCACAGCAGACCCTTAGGGTGGTGCAAGAGTTCACGCATGCTGTCGGTATGAAATTTGGGACTGACAAATGTGCACTGGTTCATTCCAGAAGAGGGACGATACGAGAATTTCGCTGAGGATGCCCAACTCGTAGACGGAAGACTTTCTACATCATCTGAATGCCGGAGAAACAGACCTATTTGGGTGGTGATTAATTCCATATCATTTTATTTAGATTACCTAGTAGGCTATTGCTGATGTATTCGCTATCAGCTGCAAATTCAAGTATTACAGAGATATTTTTAACTGGTACGGATACTCCCACTATAAATTTCATTGGTAGTAGTGGAGTCTCAACAGAAATACACATTATATCAATAGAAATTTGCAAGAGCTATAAGTGCCACTACACAGATGACAAGGATTTGCCTGATGGACTTTATAAGCATAGAATCGAGGAGTTGCTCTTGATTGAAACGTAATTATACGCCTAATGAATATTTTAATGATAGTCTGTGATACTATGTTTATACATTTAAAATCTTTTTAATGACATCGTTTCTGCAAATTTTGTCATTTTTGTTTGATTTTATTGTATTTCTCTGACCTATTCAATATCATCTTTGAATTTCATTATTATTATTATTGTGTCGGTCAGTAACACTAACCTTGTCAACTATCCATTCAATCTATTCAATACAGATATATAAAATTAGACTACAACTTCACCAAACAAACTATACAGAAGGACAATCAACACCAAGAGAACCCAATGTGACTCAAGAAACAAGTATACAATTTGAGATGAAATGAGCTTGGTTAGGTAAAATAACCACAGCAGCAAGTTCATTATAATATTAGACCGGTATGAAGTTATTGGCGTTTTTTTCACCTAGACACAATCACAAAATGGACTGATACTATGATATTTCGATCACATTTGTCATATCATGTGAAGTGTATTGTCAATTCTGAGAAAGTATTTCTACAGACATACATTCGAAAAAAAAAATCTGGCATGAATAATGTAACTCATACATAAATTCAGCCTGGAATTCCCAATGAAAAATTATCACTATAGCAGAAAAATTATTATTATATTTTTTTTCACAGTTATTAGAAAAATGCCATATCTTGCTATCGAGATTAAACAGATCCCTAATTTATGATATGTTCTTAAGCATAACAGCGACACGTGTTTCATAAACCCATTGTTACTGAGAATTTCACAGGAAACTGTGATAGTCTTTGTTTAATTTTCATCAAGTATGGGCCAGTTCAATTCAATATCTTGTTGTTTTTGAATTTTTTTCTGTTCAACATCATTGCACCTGCCTTCTGATGTTCACATAGTACACAAGCTTTCTCTATTAACTTTTTTCTCTCATTCCCCCTTTTTCAATCTGAGAAAAAAAATCCGAAAAAAGTTCTCCCAACAAAATACTCAAGCTCCTGAATATCATTACACTGATGGCTCGGTTCAGTTGTCACGAAAATGAATGTTAAGCAAAAACAAATAATTGTCTATTGATGATTCCAATTGTTTTGTCGACATTGAACTTAATGGCAACCAGAAATAGATGGGTCCTCTGTCATTCATACCATTTTCAGGTTTTGATATCACTAGAGTCTCGAATGCATCGAGCGACCCAAAAACGTATCAGAAATTATTTTCTATCATTAATTCGTTTCATCTCAAGAAATGTTCATGGAACTAATTCAATTTGTCTTTATCTCATATGTACGATAAAGGATTGTGAGATATGAAAAGTGCGAGATGATTAGTAAACTCGTTTCGAAGACCGTATGATATAGTTCTCATCTTTAGACGAATGCAGACACTAATAATCGATAAGTTGAACTTGAATCTTCTCCTCAACATTCATCTTCAGTTTTCTCTTTTTCATGTTTTCTCTTTCTGTTTATACTGTAACTGTTATTTTGCTTTGAATAAAAATTATTAAATATATCTTTTCGAAACATCAAGCATTAATGTGAGTAGTCGTGATATATACATGGGGATGCATAGGCGTGATAAAAAACGTTTTCCGTTAATAAGATTCTCAATATTTTCAAAAAATATCATTTTGGTAAAGATTTTGATACAGTAGTAGTAGATGAAGTAATGGTATGGCTATGGTAATTTCACTCACCAAACGCCATCGACTTCAATCGAACTCCTTCAGCAAATATGGCTTGTTACTGACTCCATACGATAAACCTCTGAATATGGATAGTTGTTTGCATAAATATCAACCATAAAACATGGCAAAGTCATTCGCCAATACAACAGAGACACAACCACAATGCCTACTCATTCGCCTGTTTGCGATTTTTTACCATTTTTGTGTTTTTGTATGTCGTTATCTGAAACGGCCCTCATTGCATGCATTGGGTGAAGGCTATTAGAATTCCATGGCCACGTTTTTTTTGGCGAGAATATGCATTAACGATTGAGGGTATATTTTCATAAAACCATAGTCGTTTTGATCTGTTCATAGAGACCTTATGAGAAATATTGTAATTTATTATCCAACCACGAACTGTTACAACCGTCCTTGTGTGCCTATAATGAAATTATCAAGATGCTAGACTCACAGGATAATAAATATAATCTCCGTTCGATCAATCATGGAACAAATTAAACTTATCCTGGACATTCTCAAATGCCCATTTTTCGACTGGGGATTTTTTAGAGGCTATGTCAATGATTTTGACCTAATCCACTGGTGATTTTTCAAATGTAGCTCTTACGTCATCTGAAAGATTTTTCAATATTAAATTATTGATATGCCAATTGATTCGATTTATTTGTACATGCAATTATCATTTCATTTCTGTTAGATAATTCGTTATTATTATCATCATCAATTGAAACTATCCCTGACCTGTGGTGCTCGACTATTTGAAATGAAAACACCTTCCTTTTGGAGCAATACTCACGGAAAAGCAAAACAAAATAGAGCAATGAGAAATGAACTGAAGGAACACGGAAGATTGATCCATTGGTATGTTAGATCAACAAATCAGAATTTCCAGTCAAGTAGGAGGATTGAGGCCAAATTTTCATCTTTTCAACTCCAGAACAGAATATTATTTCGTGAAAGTTCATTCACTACCCATTCTTGTTTTTAATTTGTTTCCCGACAAAGAATGAAAAAAAATCCTTCACTTTCGCAATTTTTCACTAGCTCACTTGCAGCTTTCATCGATTATTATTTTAAAATGATGCCAGATTTTAACAACCGAAAAAAATAGTATTCGAGTGCCTGGCACTGCTTCAGTTCCCCAGAATGGACCGGAAGATTGATGATTCAGTGGATTCCATGCAACCAATTGATTCTTTCCAGGTATCAATATATCATATTACTTTTATTCGATTTTTATTGCTGTATTTCTTCTTTGCTATGGATGTTTTTGCTAAAGAAGGTGAGTGAGAGTTACCCATCAAAAATATTTTCTGCTATAGCTCACTGATATTTATAATCAAGAAAAACAAATTCTCTGATTGAAAAAAAAAACAGATGATTCAAATCAACCTATCAAATGAAATCAAGACCTAACTTTTCATTAAAAAAATATCGTTCACATCACACATCAAAACCGGTGACGTGAACTCTTCCGAATATTCCAGATTTTTATCGAAAGTACACCGATGCAACCAATATGTTTCATAGGTGCTCGATGTTAGCGCACCAAGTTGTTATGAATGAAAATTACTATCACTATTACAAGGGAAACGTTCTAAGAGGTTGCCCGTTCGATTATGTGAACCTCGGTATTCACGGTGTTCTAGAAACACTACCTGATTTTCCTTGTACCTGACATTATCCTGATCACACCACCTTTATATAACACTCACATTTCAAAGTATACGGTAAGAAGCCCGCTGCTAGGAACAACGGCACCAATACAAATATTTTTTAGGAAGGGATAAATCCATTATGAAATTGACCAAATTTTGCATTGCGGCTTCAATTACGACACAAAAACGGTGTCAATTGGTATACAAAACTTACTCATTCTGAAAGATGAAATTTTCATGTATGTTCATGTGTGTATGTGTTTATCTGATTTCAACCATTTGTAATGAGTTGTACCAACAAATTTTCCATATAAAATTACGCAGGAATATAATTTTTGAAGTAACAGTCAATCGATTTGACAAATGTCAAACACAACTGAATTTCAACTTCGACTGTGAAGTGTATGAAGTTTTGTTTTGATGGATGATATATTCTACCCTAGAGGCTAAGGGGGCCGGCCCCCTCCTGCCCATAGGTAAGGGCGCTCATGGCTCAGAGCAGATATATCTGGCCTCAAATCGAAGAAGATGAATAAAAGCAACATGTATTGCTGCCACGTTCCGAATCGCGCGTCCTCTGCTAGAGATCGCGTGAACTGAACATGTATATCTTGGAATGGTTTCCGCCATAACGAAGCCCATGCTATATTCGATCCTAGACCGGGCGGCAGTGACAGATTTTTTTGGACCAATATTTATTAGTGTGCCTCTGGAAACGGAAGTAATTGAAGATAAAAAAAAATCGTAATTCGCAAGATAAATTATGCGGTGCGTGGTACTTCATATGAATTTGTTTCAAACTCTTTTCACAGACTGATTTACATTTGTAACACATAAAACTTCGACTAAAGTTGAAAAAAACTAGAAGATATACCCTGTTTCAAATGATAAAGGGTGATTTACAAATTCCCGGAATGTATAACCAAAAAAAATTTGAAGAAAACCAACTTTTCCTAGTACGCCAATTACAACTGAGATTAGTCTTATAGTGAGAATAACGATAATTTATGATGCATACTTTATGGAAGTATACAGTGTGTTTCATCAAGAACAAATTGTGGGTTAGTCATGAAGTACCACGCAGCGCCTTTTTTTTGCAGATTATGACTTGATTCAGATTCAACTATTTTCTATTCCAAAGGCAGACTGAAAATTTGACGAAAAAATTTGTCACTGCCGTCCGATATATCTATGACGAGTCCCAATCACTTATAGCTATTGGGAACGATAAACACGTGAATTTCCAGGAAGCCCGACTTCCTACCGGGATATTTTTTGTTGAAAAATATGTATATTTTTCAAGAATGATGGAGTGCTAATCCTTGAAGAACTAATATTTTGTGGTGAAATGTTCAGGGATTTTTGAAAAAAATGTAAATATGCAATTTTTCTGTAAATGTCCTGAAAACGCTCAGTGATTGAGGTAACACATGTGATGCTCACTGTATATGCTGGAAGGAAAGATATATAAAAGTTTGAAATCGGAAATTGAACAAAGAGGGTGATAGTAACATGTAACGCCATATCGTCCTATCGCCATATAGCTGCAATTTCAAAACTCTCTTTCGCAAGAACAAGACCGTCATGAAATACATGATCGAATATTTTCTTGGTTTTCTGAGCGGTTTTCACTTCCATTTGACTTTTCGCCCAATAACACCACACTTCTTATAATTTGTTTTTCAGCAGATCAATATAAGTCAACATCTCTGGAATCCAAAAATTATGGATACCTAAAAACGCTGATTTTTATATCTCTGCTCCAATGTTATTTTCTCCATTGATATTTCAAGAAAATCCAATGATTGAGCATCCTTGACGTTGAATGAAGAACTATTGAGCCAAAAAATGAATTGTCTCGAATATTAATCTGTCCTGCAATGTCAAGAAATTTCATTTCAGATATGGTGGTGCTGATTCACATCATTGAACTGCCATACAGATATTTGAATTTCGACTGAAAATTGTGTGTGAAATGGAACACTTGAATTCAATTCTCCAAACGGAATACGCTTTTCGAACCCTTTCTTCCGATTTCATTACAGAAAATCTCCTACAGGTTTTCCCCATCGGAATAACTACTCTCTGGGGTGTATTGTGATTTTTCGAGTTCGCAATCGAAGTTGTAAAGTCTTTGAAAACAGTTTGTTCGCTAGAATTTGTATTCATTAATGCAAAACTCAAGAGCTAATTGCTATGCTTGGAACACCGACTAAACACTCGAGTCCTTTAATTAAAGCCCAGTCGTTTTGGAGAGATTTAAAAGAACTGCAGTGCACATTACTGCGAGAAGATTCTGTGAATGCATTAACATTGGTCCAAGAACAGGACGGGACCGAAAGGGATAATTAGGCTACATTTTTAGTTACCAGCAAATTAAAATGAAAAATTCGTTTCGATATCACGAAAAAAATACGTTATTTGTGAAACCGATATGGTGATGTCATTTAATTTGTTAGATTCCATCTCGTTTGATATAATGACTCATATCATTCACCCCATCAACTATCTCATTTAATAGAAACCAGACGACTAGGCTTTCTGTGAGATGAAAAAACACAACAAAAGAAAATAGAGGAGAAACGATGTCTAAAATTATTCATGAATCAATATACAGTGAGCACCATATGTAGCGGATGAATTCATTTTCTACGTCATAAGCCATTTTCAAGAAAAACCCCGAAACACGTCGATTTATGTTTTCGAAAAGACACTCTGTGACATGAAAAAAATCCTCCCTCCTTCACCTCCCTCAACGTGACAGCCATCCCCCCATTTTTTTTAAATGCAAAAGGGGGTCAAGTGATACCTCATTTTGAAGCGTATTCAATTTTCTGTTCAGCCATATCTTCATTTTTTAATTTCGTGCATGCGTCATGATGAAACAAAAAATTTCAAGTGTTCAAAGGTATCACGTAGGTATTCCATTTAATCCGTCCGCTGTACAATATGCCATGCACCTTCAATTTTTTTGTTTGTTTTTACCAACCGTTGTTTGTCAGCCGTGACAGTTGAGTAAAAAAATTTTCTGTGAACGTGCTGAAGAGAAACAATTTTGCAGTTGTTGTTCTCGTTCAGTATTACTTTCAGACAATAGGCTAAAAGTTCTAGCAATGTCTCATTTGACTGAACGTCAAAGAATAGAAGTGTTGATAATGCTGGGATGTGGGGACAAAACTAGAACCCAGAAGAATGTAAGTGAAATGTTCAATGAGAAATATCCTGATCATCACATTTCTCAATCTACCGTTAGCAGAATAGAACCGGAATTCCGTGAATTTGGGACTGTCAAGGATATTCCACAACCAGGCGGGAGTGTTTCGATTGACGATGGAAAGAAATTGGATATTTTGGTAGACATCGAGGAAAATCCTCATAAACCTACCCGACAACTTGCCGCCGATTACGACATAAGTCAAACTTCGATATTGCGTGTTTTTAAAAGTGAAAAGTATCACCCTTATAAAGTACAATTGGTACATGAACTCAACAAAGACCATCCAGATCGTAGAACTGAGTGTTGCGAAATAATGGAAGCCAGGTGTCTGCGGGATCCTTCGTTTAAGAAAAATATATTGTTTTCCGACGAGTCAATTTTTTTTTTGAATGGAACCGTCAACAGACAGAACTGTCGATATTGGAGCCGAGAAAATCTCCATTGGATGATGGATGCCCACACTCAATATCCCAGAAAAGTTTATGTTTGGGCAGGGATTATAAATAATCGCATGATTGGACCATATTTTTTCAACGAAACATTAACCGGTGAACGTTATTTGGAGTTTTTGACTAATTTTTTAGTTCCAACGCTGAAAAGACTTTTTCCGGATGATAATAATCCGAATCAAATAGATAGGAATATCTGGTATCAGCAAGATGGTGCTCCGCCACATTTTGCAGCTGACGTTCGTGCATATCTGAATGAAATTTTTCCCAACAGATGGATTGGTAGACGAGGTGCCATAGAATGGCCAGCCCGTTCTCCCGACATGACACCACTTGACTACTTTTTGTGGGGTTACCTAAAATCCAAAGTATACGTCGATAGACCAAACAATATTGAAAGTTTGCAAATCAGTATTAGGGAAGAAATAGAACATATCACTCCCGAAACCATTCAAGATGTTGTTGATAACTTTCATCAACGTCTTTATTATTGTCAAGAAACAAATGGCTGTCAGTTTGAACAATCTTTCTCGATTCGAAAAAAAGCATTGAAATATTCGTGTGAACTTGTGATACTACTGGTGCTTGAATTATTTCCCGAATTTTTTTCGAGATCACAAATGTTTTGAAAAGGAGGATATGCTTCAGATAGGAATATTTGGGCCTTTTCTGAAAACATTTTCAGACGCTTTCGAATACTTATAAATGAGTCTTGTAGTAGTACCTTTCTTTTTTTTTAATCTAGAATAATTTATCTTATGTATAGAAAAAATAATAACTTCTTATAAATCATTTTCAAAAAATGCGAATTGCAATATTGCTTTTCGATGATTATTTGAATGATTGAATGTCAGAACTGACATTTTTTCATTAGTATTGTTGATAACAAATAAATGCATCGTTTTCTTTCGATTCATGTCCCCAATAAAATGTTTTGGTTGCAATGGATACATCAGTAAAAAAAGTACTTCAAAAGCGGCTAATAATGAACACCAGCAGTGTCTACTAAATATTCGAGCTCACAGATGTTGACGGGGTGGAGGCTGGAGAAAACTGTAGTACACCAGTAGATTCAGAACATATCGTCGACTTCTTAATGTAGATTGCATTTCTGTTATTTTATTTTTTTACTTCAATTTGTATACCTACATACTGTGACGACCGGGTATAGTTGGTTGGCAAAAAGGCGAGCGGTCCTTGAGATGTTAAATACCCAGTCGGACATGATTAATTTTAGTTCGTGAATTCTTGGTGGAAATAATAACATTCGGCGGAATTTTCAACAGTTTTTAATTTGTTTATGATAAGCGGCATCTCGAACATTCAACAAATAAAACAAGTAAAACAGGGAATACATAAGGACGAAATCGATGATTCCATAATACAAAATACGTCGACAAGTCAATAGAACTCACATAATTTCGTTCATTTCAATCTCGTACAGACATGGTACATAAATAATCAGATCATCGCTTCGGCTTTAACGGCTAGACTTACACATTTTGAAGAGCGATTCTGGGTATACTTCAGTTTAACGTTTAGCACTTCTAGCGACTGATTTATTACTACACCGCGTTTTTGTTTAAATCACTGTCTACTGTTTGGTACATAATACTTGATCATTCACTTTGTTACTATATTACTCTGATGTCATACTACTGTTACTGTATTACTCTTTCTATAACACTCTATTCCAATACTATGATACTGGAATACTATCTTGAATTTGCAAGTGCGAATGCTTTTATACCCCCCTCGAACAAAGAACATTCTTTGTGAGTTGCGAATTACGCAAGCTTCAGCAAGTGCTTTGAACATCTGTCCCCATAAAATTTTATGGGTTTCAAAACATCGCATAAAGAAGTCGTAAAGATTGCCAAATTTCCTGCCACGAGTTTGCCAATCGAGGTCAACACGTGTAAATTTTCAAGAGTAGGAATTCCCCACCATATCCTCCAAAGTTGCGAGCTTACTTCTGTTCTATTTCTTGTTTGGTGATGAGAAGGTAAGGTTTGAAAAATTTAGTGTTGTGTATAATTCTATGCTATAACTTTCCTTGAATATTTTTGCCAATTGTCGAAATTTTGATTCAGAATTAATTTTGCAAGCGTTTCTGGATTTCTTAAAAAGTGTTAATACTTTACTATGATTTTGAATATATAAACAAAATTTTCCTTTTTGTTTCACTTGAGTGAATACATAGTCAAATTTAAAGGTTCAACATGAACGGATTTTGAAACAAAACTTAATTAGAAAGCTTCTCCTTGAATGAAGACTTTATGGAATCGAGTATTTTTTGTGAATTTATCTCCTTTATTGACGGTGGCACCACATTACCTCCAATACCCCCAAAAAAATGGTTTGCCTAATCTTGAAAACCATTTTTGATTCAAAAGATAATATTTTCAACTCTCATGACTTGTTAAACAGTAAACAGAATTTTTATCGTTTTATTGTTAAATAGAAATGCACCCAGAGACTCCTTGTTTCGAAAGAATTCAAAAGTTACCTATCCTTGGATTCCAATGTCCCAGGAATATATACACATATTATATCTATACATATATAAGAAAGATAATAAGCAAATAAAAATATTCCACTGGCCTTCATCCATAGAACAGCCAAGTCAGTTCAGAAAATTGTTATTTGATCCATTTCATAGGCCGAAAAATGCTTATTACTAATGAATACATCCAAAAATCTTAAGGTAGTATAATGGTTATATAGAAAAAATAGTAAAAATGGATATACGCAAAAACCTTTAAAATAATATATAGAAAAAATATCAAAAATGACTATATGCAAAAAAACTCAAAGTAATAAAAATGGTTATATAGAAAACATAGAAATGGCTATATGCAACAATCTTAAAGTAGGTAATATACAAAAGAAATATTGAGAATGTCCTATCATTGTTTTTCAAATCTTCACTCACGCTTTCGCTAAGTTTATTAGACTTCGTCGAATGGCATCGCGTCTTCTTCACCGAAACCAGAGCTAGGAGTAGGTGGCATGTCGTGGGCTACCGCCCACACTGCGTTCCGCTCCGGAGGCGTCGGACTCCGGGGTTCCCGCTGGAGGAGAACTCTGTCGTCGACTCCCTCTGGGGCTGCGGCGAGAGCATCGGGGGGTCTGGCAATGGGGTTGGCCAGCAGTGCATCAAAAGGGGCAGGAAAGGCATTGGCTGCTGCATCCACTCGGTTGGGCTCGTTCGAAAATCTCCCTTCAAAGAAACGAGGGGGAGAAGGAGGGTTGCATAACAGACATCGGCATCCCTCGTTTCCGTTTTGGATCGGTGAGAGTCGTTGAGGATTTCCAATTTCATCTCCGGCTGCATCTGTGCTAGGTGTTTCTGGTAGCGGTGCGCATCTTCCACATGGGCAGGGTGGTCTGCCCGCTAGCTCACACCATAGACAGGAACAGCTATGCTTCCCCAGGTGTAGGGATACTCGTGTTAGCTCGGCATGGAACACCATACTATATATCAAGTTATATCCCCATTGGTAAGCTGAATACACTTCTGGTTCTCTTAAATAGGGTCTCTCCCGCACTAGTTGGGTCACTATCACTATGAGCAATGCCCATTTTTCCTCGGTGTTTGGCATGGATCTCACTAAGTCGATCAATTGATCCATACTAGAATTTGCGTATTTACCACTCACGTCGTGAACTACTACTGTCCCCGTACGTATCGAAGTTCTATATATGGATTTTCCTTCCAGGCAAAAATGATTTTAGCTGAGTCTGACACTTCACTTGAGAATTATTTATTTATATGCTGGAACTTTCGTCTATGCTTTTTAAGTGTTTTTTATTATAAATATTACTTTGTTACACTAAGTCCGACCGAGCGCTTCCTCTGATGTCCATTCTGCAGATTTAGCTGAATTAATATTTACGCTGACTATACGCTGGCGTAGGAGTGGTGTAAGGCCTTATGTATTTCAAATAAACAAATATCAATCAAGCGTTCTTCGCTGTCTAAACATCACTTTTCGAACTGCCATGTGCTCCTAAATGGATTTCCTATGTTATGTAATTCTTTACGCAATTCCGGAAATGCAATTACAGATTCATCTTTGGATACTATTGATGCATTTCCAAGCTCTGCTAGCGGCATTTCAGGAGAATGATATATTTTATTATCCGTTGCCGTTGTCGGTTGAATTTGTTTATTTGTTCCATCAATTCTTGGTTTCATTTTTAAATCATATCGGCGCGCGCACCACTCTCTAGTCTAAGACAGAGACGATCGGGGAATCCTTGTCTAAAAATCAATACTCGGTGCCTCCTTTTGAAACCAGTGGTGCTGTATCTCGCAATATGCATCTCGGTAAAACGGTGTTGTCGGCTTGTGGAATGCATTCCTCTTTTACTACACACGTTTTTATTAAAATCGTTTTTTCAGGACCCAATCATGTTCCGGTGCTGGTCCTTTCGATCTTGTATGATGATGATTGTTGGTGGGTGGTATCGGTTCAATCTCGGTGACAGATTCTGAATCAGAGTCTACGTTTTCAGGGTCGGCGTTGTTATTTTGTTCGCTATTTTTCTCGGAAATATTAGTATCGGCATCGCTGTTGGATTCGTTCTCCGAGCGCTCGCTACAAGCATGTTGGCTTTCTTCGATATCTGCAGGTTCGGGCAAAATTTGATGTTAGTCATTCGCATATACTGGGTCATCCAGAATTTGTTCTTCGGTATCAGTTTCGTATGCCTTGGCAATAACATAATTCCGCTGAATTGATAGTTCAGTCTCTAAAATATTCATAACTTGAATGGGGATGTCATCCTGTAATCTACAAACAGATCTTGCCACCATAATTCCTTGTTGAGTTTCTCCTCCTTCTATTATTACATTTTCCGAAGTCAGTGAAGGGCGTTTCTGCAACTTAGCCATACATATAGTCATAGTTCGGGGTGGAAAAATTAAATCCTTGGACAAATAAATTCCTACCCCATCAGTAACGACTTTTTCGGTTTCAGAATAGCTTCTGGAAGCAGTTTATGTCTGTCCGTCATTGTCGTTCTTGAGATCGACTAAAGTATCGCTTCCTTTCATTTCTGACTCTCTTGGAATTCCTTGTATTCTCTTATTTTTCTCTTCATCTTTTGTCTCAATTTCCTCAATTTCCTCTTCATTTTCTATTTCTCTGTACTCTCTTTTTCTTGTTTCCTTATTCACTTTATCTTTGTTTCCTTTTTCGTATTCACTTCATTTCCAGTTTCCTTTTTCCTATTAATTTTATTTCCACCGGTGATTGTTTTTTTTTCTAGAAACTTCTGATGAACTGCTGGAACTGGCCAAGTTCCTTGTTTGTAGTATACGTGAAAGATTCATACGAAGTCTGTTGTTGTCGATTTCTAAGGGGTCGTCACACCCCGACGTCGCGGAATTCTCAGTCATTGACGGTGACCTCGAACTCGCGTCGCTCTTGAATTTTTCACTTACTAATCTTTGCATTTTCATCATTTCATTTTTCATCTCGTTCAATTCTTTTTCCATTTCTCGCATCCTGTCATCATAAAATTTTTCTGTGTTTCTTATTAATCTTTTTTCTACCATCAACTCAACTTTTTCCTCTGACAAATACATGCATCCATTTCCCCAATCAATTTTCACGTCGGATTTCTGCAGAAAATCCAATCCTAGTAATAAATCTGCATCGAAATTTCCTGATTCAATTATAATGAAATCGTGTTCAATCACTTTTTCTTGACTTAACGTGATAGGCATCTTCACGATTCCCTTATCTGGTATTTTTCTACCCTGTATATCAATTATATTGAATGTTGGCGTCCTTTCTATACTAAACCTTGACGACGTCTGGCTTTATTAAGGATACTTGTGCCCCAGAATCAATCATAGCAGTATATAATTCTCCTCGAATCCATATCTGCGCAATATTTCGGGGTTTTTCGTCTTCCTGAGTACAACTAAGTATCCTTGCCAATCCAGTATCTAAGCATCGTTCTGAGAGGGAGCAGCTACATGTTGAAATGCAGCCGCTTCCTGGTTTAAATTCCTTGCAGACGGTCCATTTCTCGGGTGAAAATCTCTTGCTGTAGTGTATGTATCCCTGTATTGTCCTGGTCTCCTGTTATTGAAATTTCTGGGTTTAATAAAAATTACCAAAACTGAATATTACCAGAATAAGATACTGCAAGCCGAAGGAAATTATAACAAAATCTGGAAAGTTATCAACGATATATCGGGGAGGGGGGGGGGGGGAAACACATAAATTTAGAAAACGTCTCAGTGCTAAACGAAGGAACTGAAATAACTCACAACAGAGAAAAAGCAAATGCATTTAATAATTTTTTTGTGAAGCAGGGTATCAATATGGCAAAAAAAATTGAAAAAGCAACGCTTAAAGACTTGTTTCTCGATAACAAAATAATAACTTCTTCAATATTTCTTGAACCCGTAACATATAACGAAATCACCATTCTAATATCAAATTTAAAAAATAACTGTTCTTCCGGACCAGATAAAATATCAACTAAAACAATCAAAAATATTTACAATCATGTTTCTACTCCGTTAGTACATATCATAAATCTCACTTTTTCTTGTGGTAAAATCCCTAGACAGTGGAAACAATCAATAGTCACACCAATCTACAAATGTGGATCACAGGGAAATCTCTCAAATTATAGACCCATTTCAGTGATAAATAATTTTGCCAAAGTATTCGAATACGCTCTGAAAAATCGAATAACAAATTTTTTCAATAAACACAATATAATAAGTGAAAGACAATTTGGATTTGTGGCAAATTCGAATACAGAAAAAGCTGTTCTTGACTTTCTAGAAAATACCGTCAGAGCGATGGATGAGTCCAGAAAATGCATTGCAGTTTTTCTTGACCTCGCCAAGGCTTTTGACACTGTCTCACATAATAAACTACTCATGAAACTGAATGACTATGGTATTCGGGGTTCAGCTCTGACTCTTTTGGAGAATTATTCAACCAACAGATCCCAGGCCGTAAAAATTGGCCAAGAAATCAGCACCGAATTGACAGTAGAGATAGGTGTACCACAAGGAACCGTACTGGGTCCATTACTGTTTCTTGTATATATGAACGATTTAACAACAATCAAAAATTTCACAGGACATCTTGTTTGCTATGCAGATGACACAGCCCTAATTTTCACAGGGGAAAACTGGAATGATGTCGGAATATCGGCTGAATCAGAATTAAAAAAAGTTCAGTCATGGTTGAATCACAATTCACTGACTCTCATTGTGAATAAAACTAAATATATTACGTTTTCAGCCTCCAAAGTCGATCAACCTGTCAATTTCTCACTGAAATTGCACTCAACCACATGCGACAACCGCACTTGTTCTTGTTCACAAATAGAGAAAACTCCATCCATAAAATATCTAGGGGTTATTTTAGATCAAAATATAAGATGGTCAGAACACATTAACCATGTTATTGAAAGATTGAGAGCACTCATTCACAAATTTTATGTATTAAGAGATATCCTCTCACGAAAAAATATGATTATATTGTATAACAGCCTAGCAGAATCAGTCATAAGGTATTGCATAACTGCATGGGGGGGTACATTCAATACAACCATCAAATCACTAGAAACCGTACAAAACACCTTAATAAAAATAATATTCAGAAAAAACAGACGCTTTCCAACAAATCTTTTATATAATGAAACAAAACTATTAAATATAAAATCTTTATTCGCTTACCAATGTATCATGCAAGTGTATGTTACTCAACATAAATTCACTTCAAAAAGTGAAAGAATCACCAGATCCACCGAAAATAAAAATGTTTACGTAGATTATTTTAGAAAATCTGTGACCCAAAAGTCGTTCAGATACACTGGCCCAAAATATTTCAACCTCCTTCCAATTCACCTGAAACAGATAAAATTTCTTAAAAAATTCAAACAAGAAGTTAAAAAATATTTAATCGAAAATCCCACTGCAATTGATCTAAAATGAAAATGTGTATTACATTTGCATTACCTACCGGGTTGATGCAAGAAACGCTTACCGTTACTTCATCTACTTAACTCGCTTGTTTTCTCTCCTTCTCTTCATAACTCTTCCTCTCATATAAAACACCGGGACGCAGTATTGCAAAACAGGCACCCTTGTCTAGGCACAACTTAGAACCTAATAGGTATGTATACATTTATAATTATATATAAATACTATAAGTTTGTAATAAGTCTTGATGAATTTGTTAACTGGTGTTTGAATAAACTGAGTTGAATTGAATATGAATAATTATTGCGTCCTTCTCTCTCTGGTCTATATGCTCTGAGTTCCCATGGTTTACCTTTTGCACAATCTCGGATTTTGTGACCTGGCTTGTGACATTTATAACACAAATTTTTAACTCTGTCATTTTCATATGAAGGACAATTTCTAGCAATATGGCCATTTTTTTCGCATTTAAAACATTTTATGGATGTATTTTCCACGCGTTCTTCCCTACTCGTACTAGCAAAGATGCCACGACATTCTCTATTCTGGGTTTTTGTCATTTCTTCGATGATTTCTTCCCGTTCGGCTATCTCAATGGCATCATCCACTGTGTCCGGTTGTGATGATAAGACAGTTTTTCTTATTGGGTTCAATAAACCCATGACAAACTGGGTAACGAGGCTTTGCTCCCATTGTTGTTTCAAAATGATGTTTACGGCTGGATCTTCTGTGACTTTGAGGGTTTTAAGAGCTACTATTTTCAATCTTGCTAGAAATTGTCGGCATGTCTCTCCGTGTCGTTGGCGACATTCTAAAAATTGTTTTAGGGCCTGTCCTGGATATTGTACAACGCCAAAATGTGTTTTCAAACCCTTTTTTAATTCTTCCCAAGATTTAGTGGTTTTCAAGCTGGGTTCTGATTCCAAAAATTGCTTTGCAAGTCCTCGTAATTTTAATCGGACTATTGCGACTTTCTGATTCTCTCTCCAGTGTGCGATATTGGCAGTTTCGTCAATGATTTGTATGAACTCATTTATATTTGTTTTACCATCAAAATTTGGGATAGAATCAATGTTGAATGTAACTGGAAAAATTAACTCTTTCTTTTCTTCTTGTTGATTCGGTTCAATTGCCATAATAAATTTCCTTTTGTCAAATATTTTTTTTTCCTCGCCAAATGTTTACGTGTTAATACATGTTAAATATTTCCGTATATTCATAAGGGTTACATATGAATTAACCAAAGAATTCACCCCACACCTGACACCAAATGTGACGACCGGGTATAGTTGGTTGGCAAAAAGGCGAGCCTTCCTTGAGATGTTAAATACCCAGTCGGACATGATTAATTTTAGTTCGTGAATTCTTGGTGGAAATAATAACATTCGGCGGAATTTTCAACAGTTTTTAATTTGTTTATGATAAGCGGCATCTCGAACATTCAACAAATAAAACAAGTAAAACAGGGAATACATAAGGACGAAATCGATGATTCCATGATACAAAATACGTCGACAAGTCAATAGAACTCACATAATTTCGTTCATTTCAATCTCGTACAGACATGGTACATAAATAATCAGATCATCGCTTCGGCTTTAACGGCTAGACTTACACATTCTGAAGAGCGATTCTGGGTATACTTCAGTTTAACATTTAGCACTTCTAGCGACTGATTTATTACTACACCGCGTTTTTGTTTAAATCACTGTCTACTGTTTGGTACATAATACTTGATCATTCACTTTGTTACTATATTACTCTGATGTCATACTACTGTTACTGTATTACTCTTTCTATAACACTCTATTCCAATACTATGATACTGGAATACTATCTTGAATTTGCAAGTGCGAATGCTTTTATACCCCCCTCGAACAAAGAACATTCTTTGTGAGTTGCGAATTACGCAAGCTTCAGCAAGTGCTTTGAACATCTGTCCCCATCAAATTTTATGGGTTTCAAAACATCGCATAAAGAAGTCGTAAAGATTGCCAAATTTCCTGCCACGAGTTTGCCAATCGAGGTCAACACGTGTAAATTTTCAAGAGTAGGAATTCCCCACCATATCCTCCAAAGTTGCGAGCTTACTTCTGTTCTATTTCTTGTTTGGTGATGAGAAGGTAAGGTTTGAAAAATTTAATGTTGTGTATAATTCTATGCTATAACTTTCCTTGAATATTTTTGCCAATTGTCGAAATTTTGATTTAGAATTAATTTTGCAAGCGTTTCTGGATTTCTTCAAAAGTGTTAATACTTTACTATGATTTTGAAAATATAAACAAAATTTTCCTTTTTGTTTCACTTGAGTGAATACATAGTTAAATTCAAAGGTTCAACATGAACGGATTTTGAAACAAAACTTAATTAGAAAGCTTTTCCTTGAATGAAGACTTCATGGAATCGAGTATTTTTTGTGAATTTATCTCCTTTGTTGACGGTAGCACCACAATACGTCCTACTACCATTAAGACAAGTTATTGTCTAGTTACGAAATGAAGCTTTCAATCGTGTGCCAGTTTGTTGGGATCCTTTTTTTTGGAAGGACAAAGGAATGAAAAGTTCAGGTTGTCCCATTAGTGATTTTTTATCTGATATCAAGTGACCTGAAATTACAGTTCTGTACTACTACTCAGTTCCGAGATAATGCTTGCCTTAATCGTCGTGGAACAATCGGTACTTATATTTTTATTGATATATTGCAATATTTGTTAATTATTTATCCATTCAAATAGGCCAATAGGGCATGTGCGGATGAGAAACTTTGGTACTATAAAAGGAGTTCGATTTTTAATTATGAGATGTTATCGACTGTACATTGATGATGGCACTACTTTGTACTGATGAGTGGCCGAAGATCCCGAAACCGGTCTGCAAGTGTGTCTGTCCCAATAATAAATTTCTTCATTTGTATCGCCAACAGCAAATGCAGGATTTTCTTCTGTGAAGAAACCTGCCCTAGCACCGGTCCAATATAATTTAATGCCCTTCGTGATATTAGCCAGGGGAGAAGTTGTTTTCTGATAGGTGCCTGCCCGAACCAACTGTGTAGGGGGTTTGAGACTGGCTTAAACGAATTGTCCAAAAGATTATTTGTTTAGTTCTACTGGAATTGGGAAGGTGAAGTATTATTTTAAACATAATCGCAATTGCAACAAATTACCCACACGGGAAAAATTTTCATTGTAATACCACTAGTGCTTGAATTATTTCCGGGAATTTCTTCAAGATCACGAATATTTTGAAAATTAACTTGAGCCGACTATGAAAACTAACTATAGTAGTAATATTTTGAGAATTATCGACCTACCGCTCTTGAAATATTTATAAACAAAAAAAATTTCAGGAAAACAATTTAACTTCGAGCGGTATTCGAAAAAAAAATTCCATACCAGATTGCATTCAAATTGGATATTTTTGAAAGTTTATTTGCTTCTTTGTTCGCCCTGACCTAAGACAAGCAAAACTATTGGCTTTGCTTGGAATCATGTTTTCAGATTGGATGCGTTCCGGAGAATTCTAGCCTATATATTTTTCATTTTCACCATTTCACCATTTTGGTACTGAATACAGTATATTCTTTCATATCACATTGACTTTGGGGTTGGTTCAAATGGTTTATTAGGGTTTTTCAGGGTAATAATTTATTTTTCAGGTGCATTCAGATTTGGTGCATTTCGGGGAAATCTAATCTATTATTTATTGATTTCCACCACTTTTAGGCGAACCAAAATACCGTAGGTTACTGAAAGTGGATAACTTTCCTTTTTTCGGAGAAACTTGTACCAATTGATTTTCGTATGCGTTCAGATTTGGTGCAGTCTAGCGAAATCTAAATTATAATTTCGTAATATCCACCAATTGTGGTTACACCAGAGTACTATTTCAGTACTTATACTAAGTATATTCTTTCATATAACATTCAGTTTGGGTTACTACAAGTGGTGCAAAATTACTTTTCTGTCAACTCTTTCGAGTGCAACTGATCGCAGTATTAATTTTTTTATATGCTGATGTCAACGAATAGGTCATGGGCGGCAATGAATAATTGTGCCTATCGAAATGTTCTGACAGCGATGAATTTCAATGTATTCTTTGATAAGCAGAATATTTGCTGCTGAGACACGTTTTTTTATTTTTAATAATGAGTCGTTTCAAGGTAACAGTATATGCAATTTATGAAATAAACTATCAGATGTTTAAATCATCGCACTCTCTTATATTTGGCCGAAGTAATGAAAGAATTCGGGTGGCATTAAGGGAAAAAAAATTACAGATTTTTCAGCAATATTTGCTCCCGAATAACTATGAATTGAAAGCAATAAATGGGAAGAAGCTGAATAGAATGGTATCCAAATACTTTATATATTCAATCAGACACATATTCTTGATAAGGAGACATTAGAAGATATGTTCAAGCCCCAATCCAGCTTTCTCGCCATTAGGAGAAAATACTTGAGAGACTATAGGAAACATCTAATAGGTCAAATGTTCGAAAATTGATTTTTTATAAAAAAAGACCTGAATTTGGCTAAATTCGCATTCATTTTGTGAGTAATTGCCTGCAGAAATAAAAAGGTTACCATCAAGCTCTTTTTTATATCCGCGTAGACGAAATACCAACAAAACAGACCACTTTGAAAGACGATTTTGACGTCATGAAATATCCACTTTAATCTCATCCTGGTTTCCCACCCCAGCCAAAGAATATTCTGAAAAATACGCTCGTTACCATGGTAATAATACAAAAAACACGTTTCGATTGTTAAAAAAGTAATAATATGGAATTTTCACTTCAATTAACGAGTGGCTGAAAAAAAAGCCACCACTGCCCAACAAGAAGAAAATATATTCGCAAATATGTTTGCTGGAAATTCTACTCTGGACTCATCTGGAAAAGATCCTCCGAATATCACGCCTGTCGACAGTCATGAGCCTGAGATAATTTTTCACCAAACAAATATGAGAAATATTTTAATGGACCTGAAGACGAATAAGCCTTGCGGATCCCAGCAATTGTTCTGAAAGTATGTGCCCCCGAATTGACACCAGTACTTTGCGAATTATTCAACCTTTCATATAACTTGGGGGTTTTTCCTAAGTCCTGGAGGACAGCAAGAGTTCAGCCAGTTCCTAAAAAAGGGAAGAAAACATCACTTTGTAATTACAGACCAATAGCATTGCTTTCTATCATTTCCGAAGTCTTGGAAAAGGTAATCAAGAGAAATCAGGAATAATTAATGATCGACAATACGGATTTCAACATCAAAGATCAACCAGTGACTTTTTGGCTTATGTTTCTCATATTTGGCAGCATTCAATCGAAAAATTCGGAGAAACGATAGCTGTTGCACTCGATATTTCAAAAGCGTTCAGGGTTCAGTTCTGGCGCCCACTTTGTTTCTGATTCATATCAATGATTTGCTGGAGAGAACATCTTGTTCAGTACATAGTTCTGCGGACGACAGTACTCTTCATACTAGTTTCTCTTTCATAGTCCCCATACCAGCTCGAGAAAAAAAAAATCAAAGAAACATTCACGTCAATGAAATTAACGATGACTTGGTAAAAATTATAGTATGGGGTAACATGAACTTGGTGGAATTTGATGCTGAGAAAACCCAGGCATGTCTCTTCTCAAGGAAAGCCGATCCATCATCATCAAGTATTCAGATGTCAGGAGTGACTATTCCTACGAAGTCAAGTATCTCGATGCTAGGAGTTACGATCAGTGATAATCTCCAATGAGACCAATGGGAAGAACCTTTAGCGATAGATCTCACATGGTTAGATCTATCGCTAAAGGTTCTTCCCAGAAATTTGGATTTCTATTTCGTGTGAAGAAGTACTTTACTTCTCGTCAGCTTTCAATGATCTATAAGGCTCAGATATGACCTGTCTCGGGATATGGTTTGCTTGTGTGGAATTCAGCACCAAGACATTCATTGAGGCTTCTCGATTCTAATCAGAAAAAGGCAATCCGTCTTGTTGGTGATTCTTCGCTCACAGACTCGCTCACTCCATTGGAACATCGTAGAAGGGTCGGAGACTTGTTTCTCTTCTATAGATATTTTCACTGTCGCTGCTCTTCTGAATTGATATCAATCATCACACCCTTGGCAATATCTTCACGGATGACTCGACGAGTACAGAGTTCCCACCCCTTCGTTGTGAATTTGGAGACCTGTCGAACCTCTCTTGCTCGGGGATCTTTTTTTAGAACAGCTGAGGCTTTGGAACTCCTTGCCGAGAGAGGTTTTTCTGAGTCTTACAAACTTCAAAAATTCAAGGTGAATGTTATTCGTATCTCCTGTCCCTTGATTGATGCCGTGTTCTTTGAACATTACAGGGCTTCCCTTTCGTGTGAATCTGCACATAAAAAAATTATCCTGTGAAGAAAATATCTTCTATAACAAACCTTGATAATGAGGCAACGGAATTGAAAAAGATTCCAGTTCAACCTCTTCCAAATGATGCTTACTTATATCTACCAGTAAATGTTTATCTTTCAATCGAAGAGAATTTTCACTTGAATTTACCAGTGGCTGAAAATACGGTAGGAGCGAGTCCCTACGTGAGGGATTATCCTGTGAATAAAAAATGTGAAATCTTCTATAACAAACCTTGATAATGAGGCACCGAAAGCGGATTGCATACTGTGAACGTGGAGCTTGTTACATCCAATAGATTGTATATGTGTATAAATTCGTAGTTGAATTGTCATCCTCCTCTCTACATAATGCGGGGAATAGATTGGATGCAATCTTTCTGTTTATTTCGAAATGCTTGAAAGTTCTGATATTCTGTGTAGAAATATAGTGACGTATACTCCTTTGTCTTAAACCTGTCAGAAAATCCTAGAAGCATATTTTAACCTACATAAACATAAACTGATGAGCGATGTCCACCTAGATAGAGTATTTGAAGAATTATCAATTGACGAAAGACACCCTAGCTTATTGATAACTACTGAAGGGTAACGAAATTGGTGTTACGTATCCTTCACCTACCCGGAGTCAATATAAGATCGTGGATAATGAGTGGGAAATAAGCCCTTCAAATCTTTTAAATAAACGTTTTGTACCCTAAATAATGTAGCAAAAATTGTATGATTTCTTGGCATAAATGAGTGACAACTTGAACAAAAAACATTGACATAGAAATTTAGTTTTATCGAAATCAATAAAAAAATGTCTTCTTCATACAGGGTACACAAATCTCAACATCCTCCCACCTTGAGTCTCTGCTTTGGTGTAGGGAAGTCGATAATAACCACTTATTTTCCTGGAGTGAACCTTGAAGGCGGTTTAACTTTCCTTCCCCTTTTCGTCGTGACCATTTCTTCGGGTTTTGTCCTCGTCTGGTTGGCTATCAATTCGTTTGACATCATTATCTTCCATATTTATTGACAAAGCCAACTCGAGTTCAAAGTTGTCATCCTTGTAATCGAGCTCCAAAAGACAAAGTCTCTGTATAGATCGTAAGAAACTTCCTGATTGTGTTTTTGATTTGACCAATCCTATTCTTCAGTCTTTTCCAATGGAAACCTCCTTTATTTCACCCGAAGGCAAATCCCGTTTCTTGAAGTTCTAGGTTTCAATGAGATAGATATCTCCAATTTTCAGATTTTGCGGGTTACCTACGCTCCTTTGACACCAATATCAAAATGCTCAAATATTCCATCCGAATAATCTCTTTCTCGAATGCTCTTGGAGACTTTTACGATATTTATAAGGGTTTCTCGAAGAATAAGCTTCAATTTCTTTCAGATATTGAGTGCCAACTTTCTTCAATTCTCGTAGAAACATTGCTGGAGTCAATGGGAACAGATCGATACTATCCTCTGATGAATATGCTAGAGCTCTTGAATTCATGATTGATTAACAGTGATATACAACGGCTAAACGTTCTGTATGTGATGAAGATGTTTTTCCAAGAAGTTTCAACAATTGTTTTAGAATTCCAATAGGTCTCTCTCACCAACCTCCCCACCAACCAGCCCTTGGGGGATTAAACTTCCAGTCGATACGTTGTGCCATACTATAATATTGTATCACCTCCAAATCAATTTTAGCATCACAGTACCTACAAAGTTTGTGGCGTTATCGCTATAAACTGTTGTGGGTCTTCCTCGTCTTGCAATGAACTTCCAGAATGATCAATTGATAGCGTGCTAACCAACTGCAGATGAATATCCCTGTATATGGAGCAAGTGGCCAAGCAAATCCATACCTTTTTGCCATTGCGAAGGGAAAGTGGAGAATCAAAATAATTTTCTGTTATCTCGGAAACAGCTGCATTTCTAAGACGAGATTCTGGAAGAGCAACAGCAATATCCTCTGAATGTTTGGAATGATATCGACGGTAAATGACAAATTTTGAAATAACGGACCTAACGGCAGAAGCGTTCTCTCAGTTTGCAGAGCAATCTCTGCACTCCAACATGACAATTTTGAATGTGATAGAAGTGTATCAATTCACTGACAACGGGATGTTTGGCTGGCAGAACAATAGGATACAAGAAATCGCAAAGTTCTTTTCTTTCAGTTCTTTTCATTTTATGCAAATTATGCCATCTTCATCTCGTAAAGGACATAAATATAGAAGCATTTTGTCACCAACTGAATCAAAACATTCATTCTGAATAATGAACATGAGTTTACTTTTTGACATATAAAACTCCTCTAACGATAACATGCCTATTCTTCTCTCTTTTGAATGTCGACAGTTGTGAATGAATCGACTAATCCATCCAAACAGCTTTACTCTTTGGTTATAGTTGGAGAAATAGTTATTGAATGCACCAAAGTTTTTCTGACTGCATAATGAGGACGACACGGTTATCTTCGATTTCTTTTCGAGAATATCACCTCTGCAAACATCACATGTTTGTGGAGGCTATTCTTCGATTCTGATCAACCATTTTGGTCCACCATCGAGTGTCTGAAAGATGTTTAGCTGAACATCCTCTAGATGGAAGATCGGGAGGATTCATTTGACCTGGAACATGAAACCAATCGTTTGTATCGCTCAAAATCCAAATTCCATCAAACCTATTGTAGAAGAAAGGCTTCCATCTATCTTTCTTCTGTATGCAACTCAGAACTTTAGTCGAATCAATCCGACAATAAATTTTCGGAATATTCACATGTATAAGTACATTCAATTCATTCATCCAACTTTTTATGTCTTCTGGTACCTATTTATTCCAGCTGTGTTTTTAGATACGAGTTTCCTATAATAATGATCTGGGACAAATTTGCACTGGACAGGAGAAACCTATTGAATTGAATAATCGAAGGACAAAAGATGGAATGGTTCTCTTGATGATGATATCAATATTTATGTTCACTAACCAATCAGAAATCAATTCTAAAGTAGCTGTGTTACAATCCCAAATCAATTCCAATACCGGCGATAAAATATTCCCGTGTTGACTGTTGGGCATTGAAATTAAAATTGTGTGCTCCCAGGCTCGCAAAACAAATTCTGCTTCATATATTACTTCTGTTGATTGTCGTATGAATGTTTCAAGTCCATCCTCACATTCCACACTCGCCACACAATTATAAACGTAAAACTCTCTGACAGTTCATTTATTGTTCGAAATGAGTATGAGGAAGTTTCAGAACAAGATTTCAATAATTCTCTCGAGTGATATTCGATTTCTGCACCGAGTAAAAAAGGCTGCAGGTTACTCCAAAAATGACCCTAGTATATGGAAAATGTCTCAAAACATCAGTTTCACCCTTCCATACGATTCTGAGAAAGTTTATATCGGCTTCTGATAAACTAATCGGTATAGAAGTTTTCCGAATGTTAGAAATAGCGCCTATCTTAGATAATCGAAAATGAAGTTTATTCCTTTAACTAAACACTGATATAGAGAATGTTGACTTTTTCCGCAGGAGTGTCTAAAACTGGCCTTAGTTTTGTTGTGGAACTGTTAAGTTCAACAACTTATCTGTGAGGAAAATAGTGACATTGTCAGTTCAACCCTTCTCTGGGTACTTCCTCAATCACTCCTTTGTCCATTCATTCTATGAATACATCAAAATACATTTCATGATAACCATCATGATTCAATTTGTCCATCTAACCTTTTTTTTAGATATGGAATAATTATTAGGTAATGGTGGATGATCTTGAACCCACGTTGAATTAACTTCGTACCAAAGTGCTTCGTTCATAGTTACTGAATCTGAAAAAAACTCAATATCTTTCCCAGTTTCATTCTGGCCGGTATCAGAAATACCTAGTGTATCAAGGTTCCAGAGATCAGCAACGATAACATGATTACAAAATAGGAAAGCAAGCATCATAGAAGAGTTTGAGATACTACAAAGAACAACCAACGTTTGCGAGAGAGTTCAATGATGAGTAGCATTTGCGAGATTTTCAACAATAGGCTGTTCTGGAATATTGGCACGAGGTGTTGTTTTAACAACTCCAGTATTGGTTTTGGGTCAAAATACTGTTGCATACCTTTCTCTACATACTGAACATATAATTCTGACAGCGCATTTTTTAGCAATACGACCAAACTTCAAGTATATTAAGTAGCATTTCAGGTTTTTCAGAAATAGACCAGGTTTAAGCATTATAATAACTATCACTTGAATACGACTTTTGACAAAAAAACGCATCGAAGTATGTATTTATGATAAACCAATCCTGGTGGAATGGCACTATCTTTTGACGGTATTTCTTTTTTATATTTATTATTAACAAAACCATTAACGGCTAGTGAAATTTTCTTCTCATTTCAGCACCCACTCAATTAAACATTGTAAATATATAGTATTGAATTTCTTAGATGTCTGAAATTTCTGTTTAGAGAAAGGTATATCTCCTGTTACATACAAAACCAGCAGGTGTATACGAATTACATAGATCTGAAGATGAAAGCAACCTAAGAACTACAGATCAATACACATACCACCAAGTATCTCCAATATATTCGAATATACTTCGCTGCATCAGTTAATTAGGTTGACGTGATTAGTGATGATGTATCAGTTCAGATTCAGGAAGGTTGATTGATACTTCGGATACCATAATCAACTTGGTGAGTCGAATAAAAATGGCAATCAGTATTTGCGAGTTTTGATTCATGACAACGTGAATCATGAGATATTCATCATTAAATCTTAGAAATATTAAATGGTAGACATACCCAACAACATATTTGAGTTTCATTCGAGGAGTCTTACACAATCTGTATGTGTTGAAGGAAAAATGAGGAATGACATTGAAATCATAGGTGTTCTCCAAAGCTTAGTCCTTGGATCTTTCCTTTTTTCTGGTGGAAATAAACTACCTACCAAATGACATGAACATTCCTAACCAACTTAACAATTTAATGAAATGATAGCAGCATTCAAACAAATTATAATTGAAAAAAAAAACTCCTTCAAGTGGGATCCGAACCCATGACTCTAGGCGGATGTTTTACCATTGAGCTATCGAAGACAGTGAGTTCTCCATCCAGCCTAGAGAACCGAAGGTCGTGGGTTCGAATTCCGCTTGAAGAAGTTTATTCTTCTCAAATCCCAATTTGTCTGAATGCCGCTATCATTTCATTGATTTGTCAATTACACAGACACTAACACATCTATCGTCAACATAGCAATACTCTGATGTATACATACGATAAAACTTTCTTGAGATATGCATAAATTTTGAATGGACCTTCTTAATTCAATGAAACTCTTTAACAGCTGATCTTCGATGTGAAAAGGGACAGAAAGGTGGAAGTTTTTACATCGATATTGTGGTGTGATGTAATGAGAGAACATTACCTCAACTCATCACCTCTTTGATGAAATTTTGTAAAATGTTGGATATTACTTTTTGGGGATGGTCTGCAGTTCTTCCAAGGGAAGGGAGAATATTGAACCATTCCAAACAATATTTTACAGACATGAAGCAATCAATTCCATGGTTGAGATACCGTAAATAGCGTACGTATTATTCATGATTACCATCGTGGCCACACACAATCAGATTGGTTTGATTTGAATTTTATGTAATTTGTTTCTTATTCGTGTACCTATTTACTCATTTCGTTCAAGTTCGTGTATTTTATTATCTTTTAGTCGTGCTATTATGCATAATATACCAAGTTTTGTTACCTCAACTCAAAACTAAAAGTTTTACGCTTGTGACCGTATATTTATATCTACATATTTGCTATTAATGCTTTGTCAATAAGATTATATCTTCGACAATAAAGTATATTTTTGATTGATTGATTGGTTTTTAAATCAACAATGATTATCTTTCCCAATTCGTGAATCAATACATTGATTGCTAACTTCTGGGGTTTTCTACCTCATTGTTTAGTGTTCAACCATTTGTAAGAAAGTTATCAATAGTTTCATTCTCCAGTTTCTTCGTGAACTTCGCGCAAATCCACATAAAAATCTGTAAACTATCTGATGACCAAATCTATGACTGTGATAGATTGGCAATCAAGATGAAAACCTAGGAAGAATGATATTGAAAATTAGGAACCGTCAGATGGCTCATTTCAACAATGAGAATATATAAAAAAATAGGTTATATTTGATATTTCATCGACAGAATAATATTCAAGTACAAATTATTCAAACGATTCATCCAATCGAAACTGAAAATTATCATCCTATCTAGGGAAAAATATGGTCCCAACCGACGTTTAACCAGTTATAGATAAAAAGTTATTAGGAGTCTGCAAAAATGCATCGTTTATTGTCAACTGATATTTAAAATTGCCTCAGTGGTTTGGGACTCGCTTATCTCTTTCGAAGAGCCTGCCAGATGGCAAGCAGTTGCGACTGTTCGGGAGATTTAATTTTTATTTATCGCCTACGATTTAATTGAAGTTCGGGGCGAATCACAGAGTGCCAAATAGTTTCATAAAGTTCGAAAAATTGCGTGTTCAACGAGTTATGTAACTGGTACTTAGGTTTCGAAATGCTTGAAGTGATAAGTTATGACACATAAACATTCAACTGTTTCATTTTTATTATCGTTCAACTTGATTTTGCTTGAAAGAGACACATACATATATCTATGAAAAAATAAGTGACTATAATGGGATTGACCGAACCTTGAAGAAAATCTATGACGTTATCAATGATTTGAATGTAACGCTACTCATGTTTCACTTTACAATATGTTGCATGTTATAGTACTCTGTAATATTATGAGTTGAAGTAGTTATTGTATAGTAAAACACGTATCGCTGTTTTGTTATCTGTCGTGTGAAAATCACCCAATGAAATGTTATTCAATTATGATTCGAAGAACTCTCTCAACCGAAGGTCTTTACTCACGAATCCTCAGGACTGAAACCCTCAGAATGATCTTACTGGTATCCCAGGAGTTCTCTGTACTGATGCTTCCCGTGAATCTTACAGAAAATACACTGGGTTGAAAAGAACTGGACTCGAATATTATTGGGAGGTTTTAGCGCAGATTTCTAATCTTCTGTTATTTTGGATCCTTAGCAAATGAAACATTGATAACATCAAAGTAACAGTCCGGCGTTAGTTAGTTATTCACAACTCAATAACTCGAATCAATGAAATAGTACCTCTTTCTTATTTCAGTACATGTTTTCATAGGAGAAAGGAAACCTGATGACACACTACCTATATTTTTCAAGGCCTGGCGGGTAGGGCTGATGGGAGTATACACTCTGAATAATTGAACAACTCGTTCAGATGAAATAGTACTGCAATTTAATTTCAGTAGATGATTCAATAGAGGAAAAAACCCCGATGAAACCCTTCTTATAGTTTGAAAGGCTCCTCGAGGGTAATGTGTCATCAGGTTCCTTTTCTTCAAATGAAACATGTATTAAAATTGGAATGCTATACTATTTCATTGAAACGATTATTCAGAGTGACTAACCCCCAACAGCCCCCCCCCCGAAGCCCTAATACGTGATTCGTGATAGAAAATTCGCAAATTTTCTCAATCTCAATGAAGATCATGGATCATATTATTGTCATCATACACCGTGTAGACAACATCTCATTTGTCACAGAATTATTGAAATATTGTTTTTATGTGATGCATTGGCCACCATACTATCGCTGATAAATGCTCGTGAAATCTCAACTAAATAGTTCTGTATGAAAAATGCAGTTACTGAGAACGTGTAGTAATTATTTGTGAACTTAAGTTGCTTGAAAATGGTCTTTTCGTGTAGGTAGAGCGTGCAACTTGAAAAATAGAGTTTCTCGTTAGAGCACGTTTACGTCATTAGTTTCATTTGGAGTAATGAAGTTGCGATCACAGGTGAGTTTCCACTCTGGATGTATGATGTATCTGGTGTATGCTGTGTGGTAACGTATGGTGGAATACTGTGATTATGCTACCATTTCTTTTTCTGGGTATTGTTAGGCTGTCTGAAAACTTTGGGAAGTAGATCGTGATCAATTCCCATAAAACGAAATGGTTTACATTCGTATGTACTCGTGAAAAGTTATTTTATCCTACGAGGAGACAGAACTGAAATAGAGCAATGATTAGAGTTGATAAGGCAACGATTAATGATGATTCGCTTTATCACTCGAAAATATCACAATATGCCAGAATTAACTTGAAATAGATGAATAACGTGGAATATTCTCAATGGTACATATCGAAAGTAGCAAAGCTAGTTCCATTTAGGAAATAGGGATCGACTGGATGATTACAATAACATTCTTGCAGTGTTTTAGGTAATTCAACCCACAACAATATAATGAATGGGTGGTCAATTCCTAGTCTACCTCAAATAATTGATGCAACGAAGGAAAATGCTCCATCTGAATGAGGACAAACGAAATTATTCCAGTAATGTATTGATTGTAATGAACTCTTCGTGATAGGTATAATCTCATCGAATAATGGCCCATAATGTTTGGAGTACAGTGCCGAATTATACGTCGAGCATGTCTTAATATGTGTTATTGAATGTGACGAATTTGGCAGGTGAGATAATTTGACCGAATACACCAACCGACCTGGTACCACTGTGAGTTGTTCTGGGACGATCTAGTACGGATGTTTGTGAAGGTAAGATTTGAAACCTGGGATAGTTGAGATCTTGGAGAAATGGATCCAGGCCAGATGACCTGAATCTTTGGATAGTCAAAAACCAGAATTATGAAATCAATAAAATTTTACTTGTGTGAGACTACAGTACAATATGTCATATGACATATAGAAGTGCAATCACCACGTAAAACCCAGACTTGAAATTGCTATTATATTTTCATTGATTCGAAAAATAAGCAACAGGTTTTATATAATTCTTCTCCGTCATATCAAAGAAGCTTCATCTGTCAGCATTTTCAATTCGAAATTCAAAGAGTTCGTTTTCTCTGAATGAATAATTCTTCAAATTGCTTGCAGCAGTGATCTTGTTCATGAAATTTGTATTCACTTATATTCAACTCTTGGTTGTCTATAGAGAGCGAGTGATTTATTTATATAACTCAGGAGTTATGTCAGTTCTATAGGCCGAAAAAACAAATACAATTGTCCACCAGCTACCTCAATTTTCAATAACATGCGATTACACCCTATTCCGATGATTCTCAATTTTCGTTCATAACTGCTACATGGTTGTGCTACAAATTATAAAATTTAAAAAATTATGATGACACATCTTGCTCTTTATTTCCATTAGACGATAGCTCACCCAATTAACTAACAAAAATTGTGCATGTTTTGTAACTCATTAATTTTTCGGAATCTGAAGAGAAATGATGTTGACTGCACCTTCGGAAGCATTAGAATACCGAGATAAATCCATTCATATCCACTCAACAGAGAAATGAACGCTATTGTAGCTGACTTGACAGTCCAACCAAACTTCCTCTAGAGCTCTCCAGAATAATTACCATTGAGGACTTGACAAATATTCCAGAATGGGATTCCAATATCTTTTAAGCCAATCTATCATTTAGTTTTACGAATTATATATAGTGAATGAGCCATATATTAAGACTGGCAAACCATTAACAAAAACTATAAATATTTATGATAAGTCGAAGTATGTTTCAACTACCTACATCTGCCAGAAAACAACTAATACTGTTATCTCGATGATCCGAATCAAAAGATGTAGTTTTCTATTACTTCACATCTTTTTAGGCACACATCCAACCTGTTCTGGAATACTGTGCCTGAAGTTCGATATAGGGGCATTGAGGTTACTCCATAAATGGGCTCGCATATTTTTATGAATTACTGGCGATTGCCATGTCAAACTTCTGAATAATATTGAACGAAGTTCGTTGAGAACAGTAAAAACCGCCAGGAATGAAGCCATATTTGATTTCGAATAGTGCTTATGAAAAAGTTGAGAGGGTTTGCAAATCGAATGTTTTTGGATAGGGTTCGAAATTCATGATATCAAACTGTGAAAATCCACCACGAGATTTCTTCATCGTGAAGATACGAGCAACAGCAGGTACAATAACAAATGTGTCACCCTGCAGATCTTACTTTCAGTTGAAATTTCGCTTTGGAATACGGATTTTTCACGTAATTGAAGTGGGAAAATCCTTAATTACTGAATCGACGACGATGAAGTATTCGGACCAATTCAGTGTCTAATGACCAGATGAGAGAGCTATTCAGCTGGAAGACCATGGAACCCGACCCCAAAACTTTGGTCCATCAGAAATAAAAAGGAGAAGGTTTCTACATGGAAGATCTGGAAATGAATCTTACGGTGGTTTAATGTAACAGCCATTTTCACTTTGAGTTTCACTCGAACTTCTACTATGGAAGATGAATTTCTCATTTTCAAATTACCATTTCAAGCACCAACATTTTCAGTTTAATTTCAACTTGGGAAACTTCAACTCTCCGAAGTGAAAGTGTAATTTGCTTCTGCGCATGGCCGAATTACGGAACGGATGACAATAACACTAGAATCGATAGGCTGATTTTGGGACGTTTTTCTTTCATCCAGTCACATCAATAATGAATACACCTGCGTATTTTGTGAAGGAAGTGCTGTATGAAATACCAATCTGAAAATTACAAAGTTGAACTCACCTAGTGATAGCTGAAAGTCTGAAATAGTCTGGAAGGTGCAGTATACTGAATCGAATGTAGCTAAGTTTGAGTTTTACTTTTGTGAGGGAGATTTTACAAAATGTTATAAGGAGTAGAAACAGCCTTCGACACTTTTCATCGAAAAATCAATCATAATTTTTTTGTAAATTCTCACAGAAGAAGACCTACCCTGAGGAATAACAATCTTACGTGACTGAAAATAGAAAGCAGTACAGAGAATGCAAGGCTTCAGGAGATATAATGCGGAAACGATGTTTTTACTGTTACCTTGTCTATGACATCCCAGAAAATCCCTGTGCAATAAAATAAGATTGCACCGACCTCCAACGTAGACCTTAATAAGCACCTCCAAATGGTCCACTATCGCGATACGGTCAGGCATGGGCCGGTTCAACCCTCTTTTTGAATCGCCAGCATAATGAACGAACTCTAGGCAAGAACCCGTTCCACCTACGAAAGGCATAAAACAGTCCACTTTCTCCAAGACGACTTAGTTGGTCTCAATTTTCGTTGTTTATGACAGATTCAAAGATACCCTTAACTAGCTCCGGTTAAAGCGAATAAGCAGAATGCATAAATTAAAGGAAGTAATAATGCGAAAACAACGTTTCTACCGTTATCACCCCATTTCAACACTATCAATACAGGCATCAGCAGCTTGATCTGGTAATTACCGGAAAACAAATACTATTTTGGGTATATGCCACGCAGATCATGATCGACTCACTTTGCAAAAGGTCAGATTACACCGACTGGAACTGATGATCAACTTTGCAAAGGCACCCCCAATTCTATCAGTAAATGCTTGCCCACTACATGCTTCCCCTTCCAAGGTACTTCACCTTTCATAGCATCAAGCCTCGACCAAAGCTGGGGCGAACAACACGAAGTCATTGCGCCATCTACCTATGGACGCGGCATGCATTCAGTTTTGGTGATACAAATGAAGGAGCTGATTTTCAATTGTTGAGGCGGGATAACTTGCAGACTGGATTGGGGTCATAGCTAAATAACCCAAATTGCCGGAAACCGGTCAGAAAATGTTCCCTCCTGAAAATTGTAAATCAATTCCTTCATTTGTTTCACCAGAAGTAGGAATTTTTTCTGTGAATAAACCTGCACTGGCACCAGTCGGATCAAATGATGTTACTGAGCAAAAAACGATAAAAAACTCTCGAACAATACAAATCGAATGAGGCAATCAGATTCAAACAAATAAGGTAGAATTTGATTTTTTTGGTCGGAAAAATAATATCGAGAGATTTGATTGATGAATGAAAATAATAGGGTGCGCTGATCGGTTTTTAGCGGGAAATGCGAGTATTGGCGTGAAACTGTCATTCATCGAGCCGAAATTGATCCATCCTCTATAAATGTTTTCCATTCATTTAGGATTTCCACGCTGGGATGACTGAAGGCATCGGTGTTGAGATTATAGGTTTATTCCTTTTTTTATCTTCTCTTCAACCATTGCTCCTCCCTGTGCATGAGCTCAGCTTCAGAACATTTATTGCTGTGATGGTTTGTTCAAACATTTTGTACCACTCTCTTTCTTAAGTAGTAACAGGTATCAATAGAGTTGATAATAGAGACCGTGAAAGTCCGAACCAATATCATTCATCATATCATTACCGATCCGTTTTATGTTCTCAGATAGTCAAAGGAAGTGAGGTATGATTTTTTTTGGAAAAGTTGTTTTTTATGTAGCTTGTATGTCTTCACTGTGGGGTGTGTTACGATTATCTTGTTGTTTGGCGATGTTTCTTCTATAAAATCCCCTGGATATCCATTTTCATATATCAATATTCATTCTATGGAGTTTATCTGTCCATCTATTCTTTCAAATGAATCGCATATACTTTTGGTTCTATCCTGAAGACATTTCACCATAACTTGTTGACAGCTCTTTGATTGTTTGAGTTCTAGTGTACTGTACTGTTCTCTTTCGATTTTTCTTGTCTACAAGTGTTGATTTCTCCATCATTGAACACACTGCATCTTCCATCTTTTACGGGTATACTAAAGAATCTGCCCTTCTTGTGTGGATTCCAATATAAATTTTCAAATGTTTCAGATTGAAGTGGGTCGATGACACAAAAAAACATAAGGAAAAAATATATCAAAATAATAATATTCATTCCATAAAAAAAAAGTCGAGATACATATACAATGATAAGGGAAAGGAATTGGAAACAAATCACAGAAAGAAAATCCTCGAAACAGGCAATTTTATGATATCTATAACACTATTAGAATCGTTAATACAAAACACTGAAGACAATAACTTCCAGATATTCAAGAAGATGTATTCCGATTCATTTTATTTTCTTCAGAAGTGAATATGATTCAGTTCAAAAAATAATATACATCTTCATATCGAAATATTGATCGATACACAACCGAAGAAGGGCAAGTAGCCAATTTTTTCCATTTGTTTTTGCACACTTCCAAAGAATGAATATTCTTCAATTCGCATGGGATACTGTTATATAATTTTGGGCCTGGGTTATATTGACTTCTTCGTAAGGTACATTTATCAGGTCCAGGGACATGGTGAGCGTATAATAGATATTTTGTGAGTATGGCTGATTGAATGAAGAAACTCTTAATATGTATGATGTATTGCCACCGCTGAGGAAAAATAGTTCTTGATCAAATGTTCATTCACTGCTGCACCCCATGCTATTATGGCTTTTGAAAAGATTCAGGGCTACACAGGAGTCGATATTTTCGGTGATATCCGGGGTTGATGGCCGTGGTCTCGGATTTTGATGTTCGAACTTCAGAATCTGGGACCACCGCCATCAAGCCTGGATATCACTGAAAACTAGTAGATAGAAAGTAGATATTTATGCCCAGAAAGAGGACATTTAATTCCATCCTCCAAAGAGATAAGATATATTTTCCTCAAAAACGTCTCTGTTCAACTAGAAAATGACTCACATTTCTTGGTGGACGGAAAGCATGGGAAGAGTTTAATGCCTCGGTAGCCTTTTGTATCAACTACTGCATATATAATTTACATAATTCGAGAAATTTTTGTATGGAGATATATTTTAGTCGTTATTTCTTATTATTCAGGTTGACTTCTCCAGCGGTTTTTCACTTCAAACAAAAAGTGAACATTATCCAAAAGCTTTATGGTTTCTTCGCCAATGCCTGTAAGTATTGATAAAGGTTCTCGGATTTTCAGCTGTGGCCTGCAGGTTTGAGAGCCTGATGTTTGATCCAAAACTGCGACAGACATTGGCAAAGGCGATTCAGCAACAGACGGGGTATTATCAATTGCTGCGTTTTATGGCCTCACAGTCGCGGATAATAGCAACTGGTTCTATTCAAAACGTGCGTTCAATCGGAGTCAATGTTATGAATACCTTCCAAGAGAACGTGCTCCTCGATTGCCGATATGCCTGTTTGTTCATAATGGCGATTACTTTCATTTTCAGATGAGCCTCTTATTATTATTCCTCTCCATGTGGTTCCAACTGCGAGGTATCAGGAATACTTTTGGTGTAGTTAGTCGTTTTCTGGAATATCTTGCTGATTCTCCAGAAGAAGGGAAGCCATAAAAATTAATATTCATTCGAAGAATTTCAACCGTAAAAACAGGAGTATGAATATGAACAGAGCATGGATGACTCTTAGAGATTTTACTCCGAAGGGACAGTTAGTGGTGATTACAGATGACACTTGGACCTGTAGTTCAACGATAAATATAGAAGAACTTTCAAGTCCGGTATCGGTGAATACAACACCGCAATAAAGGACACTTCGTCCACTGTCACATCGCCTTTGGCAATCAACCACAGTTATAGACGAGATATCAGACCGAAAATCCTCAAACAATGGGAAAATTTCGAAAACCGCTGTCAAAATCGAATTGTTGGAAATTGAAAAAAAAATCAGCGTTCGCGATATAAAATTGAAATGCATTTTTTCAGCAGGGTGCCATAGTGACGGAGGAGTTTTCATTTCCTGTGAAAAATGCTATAAAAATAAATGAAAAAATATCAATGTAGCTACGTCTTCTTCAATTTGAAAAAATCTTGTCAACGAATATATTTCCTTTTTGAATAGCTTCAACTCGCAATGCGCTATCTCGACGACCACGTCCAGAGCATCGAACGCTACTATCACAAAGGGACCTCGCATAGATTCCAATAAACTCATGTGTTGTGAATTTCTGACAGAACTAACCAGTGGCTTTACCCGCGACGATCTAAGGGCTGGTTCTCCTGTGAGCTTACAGAGACCGTGACATGAGCAGAAGATGGAAAATTCCCAAAGAACTCGCACCAAGATTTGGTAGAGAACACGCCACACAATTTCATAGAATGTATTGTTTGAAAAGTTTTCGCTCATAATATTTTGGCAGCGGACATTCAAGGGGATTTTGAGTTCTAGAGTTCTCGGAAATTCCTCAGATGATTCACAAAATGTGTCACTATTTCCATCAAAGAGCTAGCCAAAAATATTTGAGGCCTCTTTGTGTTCTCTGAGCCACCTCAACAAATATCTTTCATACTGCAACTCGATAGCAGCTGTTTCATTCGGCTGCACTTCTGAATCTCACAAAAAAAAATGTAAGTTGGCACCGACGCGTTGGATCATTGTATTTACATAAAAAGAAGTGGTTGTTCAATTTGGAACAATTATGTCATTTTCTGCCACGGAAAATGCAATATCCTGTTCGTCTAAAGATAATTCCATGATGTGGCGTTAGTGATGTTTAACTTTTATCTGAAACATCCTCTTATATCTTCTCACATTATAGATATATCGAGGAAGAATGCACTCTATGGCCACCCTGTATATGAACATTCATTGTTCGGTCTTCTAGATTCGTTCTATTATGTATAGAATTTTTCAATAAGAGAAACTGAATGCAATAAAACCTAAAAAAAAATACTCGCCTAACCCGACTGATTTTTGCTAAAGCGTAATTGCAAACAGAATTCAATAACACGAGAGTATGGTTTTGTAACAAATTGGGGCCTTTATTAAACCATTGAAAGCATCCAAGCGTGCACCAACTATCAGTGAGCGCACTGCGGTTTGTGATGCGGCTGTATAATAATGGGATCATTTCTGATTATATCTCCCATCACAAGCTTACAGCCTCAATATATTTGCTGGAATATGGGAACTGAACTATCTATAATTGGTGATGATGCATATGTATGGAAACTAGGTGTTTGTAGATATTGATGGAGGGATATAAACTATTTTCGCTTATTTTATTTAACACACTTAAAGTTGTCGATAAACATCCACATTCATGATGAGCTTTGGATGTATTGATTCCAGGCATTTTTCAATCTAATTTTCAAGACGATTCATCGACAAACATTGTTAAAATCAGGTCATATTCACAAAACAGCTGAAATCAAAGTTGATCTGCTGGTTTGTATGATTTTTTTCTTAATGAAAACGACAAAAATGTATCAACAAAAATTTGGCAAATCAGAGGACCCGCACAGAGTACCACAAGTTCCTCTGAGCACACTTGAAGGTTGTCAATAATTATCGGTGTATTCAAATAATAAGCTTAAAACCAGTCTGGTTGAATCAATACATTGGATTAATATGTAGACGAATACCATAGAAGGCGTGTGATTTCATCTGACAGATACTTGTAGAGGAGTCGTCAGAAGTATTTTCCAATTTGAGACTGGCGATTCATAACTGGACAATAGAAGGCATTAAAGTCATTGATGCTGCTCTTCCTATATCTGTTAGTGAAAAGAGGGATATTTTTCTCAGCTCACCACACTTAGACCTCATTAGACCAAGTCTCCTTCCTATTGTCTACCTGTTCGGCCAGAACTAAGACTACCATTGAGCAGTCGGTCAGTTACCAAATTATTTTTTTTATCAAGAAAAACACATCCTGGAACAGCAATAGGTCCGGCAATAGCCATTCGTCCAGATGTCGCAACCCCATGTTCGTTGACAGCTATTGTGTTGATCTTTATGAAGGCCAATAACCGATCTGTAGTCAACGGGAATTATGTTCAATTTAAGTTGTGATCATATAAATAATCACAAACATAAAAAACTGCCACGAAGACTCCGAAAGCAACGTCAATTAGATATATCAAAGCCCATAAGGTAATTACCAGGTGGTAATTGTTGTCTGGTTATTCTTTAATAGCCTTCCCTAATCAGGTGGAACAAAACGATTGTTTGACCTTATTCTTTGAATTTCTTGACTTCTTGAGAGGATAATCGATACTAATCGGCAAAAATTGGATCATGAAAAATGAGAATAATATCTACATTTTCGTTTCCACCTTTTGTTAATGAACCGTTAACTTCTTCAGAGCTTATGTGTAGTTGATACATACTATCAGTGTTCGTGATAATGTATAGATAATTATTCCAGAATTCCAAACAAGCAAAAATTTTATGGGCGCAACTTTGACAAGTCGTGAATATTATTTCATTTTCCAATACCAGCTACAAAAGACCGAGCTGTCTAGGCAAAATCTGAAGCATCGTACATATTAGTACTGAACGAAATAGTACCAGGTATCCCATCAATGGGTATTTGCTCATTATATCGATAATTGCCATAGATATGAAAAGAGTTTCATGCAAAAGTTCCATGGCACTGAGAAGTTCACATTTGAAAATTAGTTTCAACTGAACAGGATGTTGCAATTTTCTGTGAGGCAAGTTATTTATGTAGCAAGTGCGTTATATAGATCCTTACGTCAGGAGGGATGAATGTTGCCCGATGTGCCTTAGGATCTAGTTAGGGTCGTGCTCAAGATGAGAATTGATGACATTGAAGGCAGAGGAGCCGATTTACTGATCAAGGTAACAGAAACCAAGACCTGCACCTCAAAAAGTTTCACCATTGTTGAAGAAAGCGGAATGGGAGCCTTGAACTCAATTAAAAAGTATATTGCACTACGACCGAAAGGATGTAAACAAAGTTTTTTTTTTAACCTACAGAAATAATAAATGCATTGACTTTTCGAACGAAACCGATTGCACATTGAGGACTTCATTCTCGGTCAACTCACAGAACTTCAAACTTGGTACTAGTAGCTCGTTCTGAACATTTGATACAAATCGTTTGAGTTGAGGTTTTCAACTTTCTCATCGAGTTCAGATATTTTTTGCTGGATATTATCATCATCAATTCCCAAATCGACGACGGAGATTTTTTCGGTGAAGAATCCTGCACTGCATTTTACCAAGGGAGAAAATATAAGATAATAGATCTAGAACCTATTGAGCAAGTGCTTGAGAGACAGGCTGGAACACATCGTTCAGATTTATTGATTTGTTGATGAATTGCCAGTTTTCAAGTGTTGGCTCACCGAATGAGTTGTGGTGTTTTTACTTTGAGTTTTTCGGAATTTCGAGTGGTATGGATGTATTTAAAACATTTATGAGCAGATAACGCAATGCTGAATAATTTGCCACAATTTTCAATTATGGGAAATGAAATACTTCCGAGTTGCTGTTTGGGATCAAAGTCACACTGATGATGGTCCAATGAGCCTGAAACCTTTCTGAAAGTGTATGTTGGCCATCAACCCACTTCGTGCGTAGTCGTTATTGGATTTTACGTTGTCAATTTCTCATTTCATTGATGTAATTATAATTCAATTCCTCAGAATTCCTTTGTTAATATTGACGAATAGGTACGTGATGTTTCAAGAGGATTAATGATTCCACCTTCGATGTAATAATTATCATAATATATAATCAAGATTATTAAATGAATAAACAAATTATTCAGCGTGAACAATTCTTATCGCCGCATTCACTGTTTTTTTTTCAAATCATATTGTGATGAAAAAAAAATCACTTTCCTTCATAAGCTGATGCATTGTAAGAGTAATGGCTAGAGAATTCGCAGTTCGCTTATTGAAAAATCAAAGTGACATATATCTGAACTACGATTGCTGATTTGGATTGGCTTGTATATAAATCAGAGCGTATCCGATGAACATTTCTCTAGTCAATTCATCAAAGCAAATATATTAGCTGACTATAAATTGTCCTGAATGCACTCTTCAGTAAGCATGAAAATGCTGGAAAATTATGAGACCTGCATTGAGGCCATTTCAGAGCTCTAGGAGAATCGCTCGAGAAAATGATGAGTACTGCATCGAAATTATTCAGCTCCTCTGAATCTTAAGCTTCTGGAAGAATATAAAGGAGATCTATTCATTTGCAAGTATATATTGAAATGGTGCAGGATAGGGGAAACTAGTGGAAACACGAGATCGAATGAATTGAGGGTGAAGTTGGGAATTCATGATGCCAAAAAATTCAGAAATTTCCGAAATATTGACTATTTTCGAAAATATTCATTGTCATCTTTTCCGACCATATGATGGTGACTCCTGATTTTCCAACCGACTTTTTGTCTCCGGGACAGCATCAACTTCATTTTTTCTTGCCGTAGTGAATCACAGCTGTTTTCGATTTCCTATTTTCTTACTTTTCGAAGATTCAAGTCACCTTTGCATGTCTGAAATTTTTATATATCGGAATAAAAGGTACTTAAGCAGAAGAAATATCTATTTGTGTCTCTTTCAAGTATAAACTATATAATATCAAGAAAATTAAGCCTGGGTTCGGAACTTCTCCATATCTAAGACGGAAACACTAGGGATACTGGTTTGTTTTCGGAGTTCTCTTCTGGGGTACTTTCTTTTTTTTTTTTTTTGGATGGTCATCTGATGTTTTTTAGGCTATGAAAGCTGCAAGGGTGACGACGGAGTAATGGATATGCTTGTAAGCCTCCAAGTTGTAGGGATGAATGATTGCGAGTCTAGCATTTGGAGGGGGCGTTCATCGTCTTGAAGGTCGTGAATTTTCTTTTTTTGGAATAAAAATTGTTCCTCTGAAATGACAGTGCTGTCTAGAGTATTCAACTTCGCGGAAGTCAAACCAGTGACACCTGCATTGTGATTTCTTCCGAAGTGAAATATTTATTCGACTGTATGTCTCGAATGGCATCGTCATATTTTGTCCTGAGGAAAAGAAGGAAAATCTTCGGATGTCCAAATTTGTGATTTATGGATCAATTCATCTTTTGTTAAATTATGTTTCGTTACGTGTCAATAACATTAAATTCAACGTATTATTGTAATAGTTATTATTGAAACCTATTGAGAATACGTTGTTCGTTTATGTGATTTAAATGTTATGATATTAAACGTTATTTTAACATTGTATTGAAACCATTCAATAACCAGTGATTGGTACAACACGTTGATTAGACGTTTTATGATAACAATATCTATATCTTTCCATTCAACGTTGGAGTTACAAGTTGATTAATTCGATAACATACACGTTGGTGTAAAACATGGTATCAACGTTCACAGCGAACGTACTTCTCAAACAACTAATCAACCTTCTTCGACTCATTTGGTTGATAGTTATAATGAAATATACATTTCAAATCGATAATGAACCTACGTTATATTCTTGATATTAAATAAGTTTGATAATAGTATACGAGCGCATAATAAACATTGAGGAGTTGTTGTTGATTGAATATCCTTTTCAGCTGCAGTATAGCATAGTAACTTGAGTTTACTTTCTTGCTGACATTTTCAATATACCGATACGTTGTAAATAAACGCTTCTTGTTCGTTATACGTAAATATTCTTTGCTTGTACTGTCGAGTGGCCAAATAGCCCGAAACCGGTCTGCGAGTGTGTCCGTCCCTATATTTGAAAATCGATTCCTTCATTTATATCGCCAAAAGCAAATGCAGAATTTTTCTTCTGTGAAGAAACCTACACCGGCACCGGTCGAATATAATTCAATGGCCTTCGTGGTATCACCCAGAGGAGTAGTTGTTTTCTGACAGGTGCCAGACAAAACCTACTGTGTAGGTAGATTTGAAACTGGCCTGAACGAATTGTTCGAAAGATAATTTGATTCAACGCCAGTCTTCAAGTATGTCCATCGACTATGTCGAATGTTCTTATCTTTTGCTGTTTTCATTTTTGTTTCTAAGTCTTCGAATACTTTTTTTATAGCGGGGTTTGTTTGATTTTTTGATGCTGTTTCGTCTTTTACAAACACTGTTGACCGTAATGAAATTCGGCTAGTTCTACGCGTTTTCAAATTGTTCCTTAATGAGATGTTATTTATGTCTCACCGAAGTGTCATTTATTTTTTTGAAAAAAAAAATTTGGCAATCGAAAACAAATTGATTCATCATAATTTCGGCGACGTGTCAAATGAGTATGAAGTATCGAGTCGTCCATTGATGATGTCAAAATGTTTTTGGAATGTGATGCTTTGAACTGAAGAAAAAAACTCCAATGGCGTATTGCATTGACTGTCTTGTACTTGCTTCTATTCTTTCATTTTGAGAAATCGGAATAATCCAATTAAATAAGATCGTGTGTACTCTACCAGGCTATTACTATTCGAGTTTCCAGGAGTTGTGAAATGAAGTTTAATTCTATGAGAAGTTCAGAATTCTTTCAACAGGGATCTTGAATTCCACGTCACTGTAGCACCTTATAGAGAGTCAACACATTCAGTCTGAATGAAACTGTGTGAGCATAATATTTCTGGAACGAATAATTTTATACCATATAAATTGGGATTTCAAATCAATATCGAAACGACATTATGCCGAAAACTGCAACTGATTTGCAGTTATGACGTTTTTTGAAAACTTGAAAATAAGCGATATTTTTTTTTAAATTTTCATGTGAGTGTTTTTCATGAGTTGTGCTAGATTCATTCATGACTTCAATTATATTTCGAAATTCCTGCATAACATCGCAGCGACATCTAAATTGCACAACTTTGACATTGATCAAAACTTTCAACCAGAAAGCCAATCACTTATTTTGAAATCTCAATTGTTTTTGAAAGACTTCATGAAATATAAACAACATCCTTCATCAATTTGTTTGATACATGAAGAATTATTACTGAAAAATCTGTGAATATCGAGGGGTGTGCCATCGCGTTTTTAGTAAACCTAGATTAATTACGATCCCAACCGGAGGTGGTTATTGATGAAGGGATTTTCTGGGTCATCCTGATTTGTGTTTGCTGTTGACAGATAACAAACAGTACGCCATCGGAACCGCGAGGGCTTTTCGGTTAACACGCAACGCATGCCTACTATCCAGATTACGTATTTTATTACACTCCATGGCTATTCACTCTTATCTACCCCAATTCGGTCACTACTTAACATCTAGACTAGTATTAAAATAACGAGTGGAAAAAAATAGGTATTCATTCAATACAATGATGTTTCCATTCATTATTTGGAATTCACCGACCCAACAAAAAGAATTAACTTGATTTTGAGTTGAGACAGTGTGAAAACCTTGTGATATATTAATTTCTATTCTCACGAATCCGTATCAATTATTCTGCCTATGGGCATCGTAGTCCCATTTCGAACATCAGCTGAAAACAATTTATCCATATCAATTCTTTCAGAATTGATCCAGTTGAAATAAAATGTTGGAAGGCATAAACTTGTAATAATACCAAAGGTACAGCTTATCTAATCCATCTTGGCAAAGAACTAATGACGTACATGCCCAGCAATGTCTGTGAAGTATAGTAAGATAAAAAACACCTTTCAAATTGTTCACTGTGTTGAAATTCATTCCTTGTAGGTGTTTTTTTTTTCGTCGTGGTCTGGACTACCAGTGTGCAATTGGAAAAGTAGCTGAGTTTGTGCCAGAATGGATTGGATAAGCTGTACATAAATGTTTTCATGACACGCGGAATTAGAAAATGTTGGAATCACGGCAATGACGTGTGTTGGAGATGAAGGAATGTTGATTGATCCACTCAGAAAATCCACCGAACAAGCAAGTTGAAAAAAAACGAAAGGTATGTTCCGATGGTATATGATGTGAACAAGTTAAAATTCGCCTAGATTGGGAAGGGAAAGAATAAAAAGCAAAATAATTGGTTGGGATGAATCCATAAGAATATATAATTATTATTTTTTTTCCGAATATAACACATATACGAATGAATCAATAACTTTGAAGACCATGTGGAATTAATCCTAACTGATAATCGAAGTTGGTTCATTTTTCGAGGGATTGGAAGGAACAGGTTTCAAAGCGGTTATATTACTGTACAATGGCCACAATACTTAACATTTCGATGTTGATTTCATTCGACCTACAAAATTGTTCACAATTTGAAATTTGTTTCTACTGAAGTAACTCGATCAGGCGACTTGACCTTTCTGAAATACATCAAAATATCCTTAAAAATCTGTTGAAAAGAATTCAAGTCCCTCTATAGTTTGCTTTACATCTCCATGTAGACCATCCAAAAGGTATTGTAGAAATTTCTAAGCATTTTATTGTAGAATGAAGCGAAAGTGAACTTTCGTATTTGACTCTTGGGGAAGACAGATTTCACCTTCATCTCTGACAAATCTTCTGATCATAGTTCAAATCTTTCACTCGAGTGTCTTTTATCAAGTATATCAATAGCCATCTTCATTCGACAAACACTGGATGGATGGCAATTCTCATAAAACAGCTGTTGTCAAAATCAATAGAACTCTTGGGACCAAAAAAAATAAAAAACTCTGATAATTCTGTTTGTGGATACAAGAGGAAGATAAAGGGTCCGTATCTTGTACGATTTCCTTCTCAAAGAGTTTATCACAGTCGAAAGTTCAAGGACCGGCTCCATAACATTATATAGGGTATGATAATCTCAACATAATTTGTTCCGTAGTTTTTTGGATATTGTAACCTACCACAATCTGAAAATAATGAGAATCAATATTTGAATCTATATAAGTGTAGAAGGACAGATTTTCAATCTACCCCGAAAAGTTGCTGCGTCTATTGAAAAACAGTTCTTTCTGGATAGAACAACTCCAATTAGTCAGCAACTTCTCGTTTAACTCAAATTTTGCCTATAAAAAAAATGATAAGAACTAATATGGAAATACTCTTCGCTAACGTTTCGGAAACTAAATTCGCTTCTGTTCTAAAACTGATAAGCAAATTCCTCAACAAATTCCTATATCTCAATCAAACCGTATGACAAGTGGGACATGAAATTTGCGAAGAAAGCCGTTTTCAGTACATTTTCAGCAGGCTCGGCTCAATATGATTTTAGTTGATTTGATAATATGTTCTTCTCAAAAAAAAAAAACGATCCAGTTGAAAACCAAGGCATTTGACAGTTTCAACTGATTTGAGGGATAATTTCGTATTCATATCGTTGATATTTGTGTTACCAAATGGAATTTATTTTGGTTTTGTTAACAGAACACCACTCCATAAAATTTTCTAGGCATATGTTCATTTTCTCAGCCAGGGAATTATACTCAGCACTGTTGATAATAAAGAGCGCATCGTCTGCGTACATCACTGGCGTAGCACTTCCACAATTTATAGCAAGATCTTTGATCAAAATAAGAAAAAGCAGAGGCCCTAAAATAGATCATTGGGGTAATTATAATAATTGATCCCCATTCAGAGAGTATTTTTTCACTGTTTTCCGCCGAAACTGTGACTCTCTGCTCTCTCCCAGTTAAATAACTACGAAACCAGTTACAAGCAATCCCCCTAATGCCAAAGAATCTCGAAGTTCACGCTGTCAAAAGCATTGGAGAAGTCGCATGCAATACCGACCGAAGTAATTTTTTATCAACGTTTGAAATGAGATCTGTGGTGATTTTGTGGAAAGCCGTAGTGGTTGATTTTACAGACAGAAAGCCATGCTGACGGGAACTCAAACAATTATTTGACTTCATGAAAGACATTAGGCTCACGTACATTAACTTCTCCAAGAGTTTTGAAATAGTCAATAAAACGGGTATTGGTCTATAGTTTTTTAACTTATCTTTATCTCCCTTCTTGAGCAGTGGGACAGCATGAGATTTTTTGAGACAAGTTGGAAATATGCCTTTATTTAGAGATTCATTGCAAAGCATCACGAGTTCAGTGCAAATATAATTCAATTTTTTTTTTAGCATTTTCGAAGAAATATTATCCCAGCCAGCAGAGTTTTTGGATTTCATTTCCTGGACTATCGATAGAATCTCGTTTTCATCAGTAGGAACCATGAAAAAGGATGAGCTGTGTGGCTGGCTATAACTATTGAGATATTCTACGATTTTGATCTCATTCAAATTATTGTCCACCTCAATAACTTCAAGAAAATATTTATTGAACCTATCAATATATGAACTACGGTCGACCCCATTTGGGAACTCGAATGGGGCATTCCTCATTTTTTTATTATTGATTTCTCTATTAATAATTTCCCAGGTTGTTTTTGTTTTGTTATCGCTCAACATTATTTCTTGCTCAACAGACAAAACTTTTGCAGCGGCAATCACTTTTTTCAATATATAGGAGTATTTTTTAATTAATCCATTCAGCACATCACTTCTGACGCTTCTAAAAAAAGCTATCAGTTGCCTCTTATGTTTACATGAAACGCGAATACCTTTAGTCAACCACTTTTTATTCTGTCGATGTTTTGACAACTTTAATGGAAAACAGATTTCAAAATTCTCCTATAACATACATAAAAACGCATTAAATTTGGTATCAATATCTGAGATTGGTAACTGAGCATATTCGTAAGCCGTTAAACATTTAGTTATTTCCTGATTGAATCTTGTTACATTTTTTTCTGAAAAGAAACGCTTATAAACACTCACATCACCAACCTCAGACACTGCATTGAAACAAATTTTTTGGTAGAAATGGTCAGAAATACCGTCATCACAATTTTCTATTCCTAACACCTCAAAATTTACAAATATGTTGTCGATGCATGTGGATGAGTTTTTGTCAACGCGTGTAGGGTTGAAAATGGTTTGGGAGAGTTTGAAAGACGTTAACACATTAGGTAATTTATTTATCATTGCAATATCTGCCATGAAATTTACATTGAAATCACCACATATTACAACTTTGGCATCACTCATAGTCAATGATGTCAACATCGTTTCAAGCTGTGACAAGAACTGGTTGAAATTACCATTTGGTGCTCTGTAGGGGGTAACAATGATGATTTTTTTTTATTTCAATTGGAAGATGGATATTATAAGATTCTGGGTTAACACAAAACATAATGCAAGTAATATCAACATCAACAGTAACGTTATAAAAGTGTAGAGCAACAAACAACAAGAAGATGTGGAATGGACAAAAAGAATAATAAGTAATTTTGATCATTTAATTGATAATTATCGGATCTCCCAAACGCATTTGATTCCCAAATAATTCAATTCGAAGTTATTGTATATTTATGTATTAACTATACACGGGTAGTTCTGAATCTGTAATCCAATTACATAAATTCATGTTTTAGTACAACTGTCTAATTGACAGCACAATCAATAATATCAATCGTCGGTGTTGTCACCTTGTCGTGGTGGTGGGGCTTGCGTGCCTCCATGAACCTGAGAGCAACGCCGGCGGTAGCACTGCTACCGGTAGTGTCACCCATGATGGAAGGGTCGAGGGCGAAAGGCCAGACCAAGAAAGGCACCAAACACCCAAGCCAAGATGTAAGGTAACGTGCTGAAGGCTGAATGGACGCAGGGTGTAATATGCGGTCATGAACATTACCCTGGGGGCACAGGGCGGAACCCCCTTGTAGGCACGCCTTACCCGGTCATGCGGGGCTCTGACCGGGTGGATCGTCGTTTCCCTAGCTGCTCGTGGGATCATTATGGAGAATAATGATGAAAACAAGAAAAAAGAACAAGGCTATGGAGAGGCGAATGCTGAAGGAGCCCACTCAACAGTAAGGCCAGAAACCAGTACGGCGTCGCAAGGTCATAAAAGACCAAAGGCGGAAAAGACGAGAAGGTCAGAAAAGACCAACACAGCATCAGGGTCAAATCGATCTTATGTCGGACGAAGAGGTAGAGAATGCCCGCATCTCAGGCAGATCTCGAGACCGAATGAAACTCCTGGGGGAAAGGGGAAATCCGTTCCTTGAAGCCAAACGGGCCATTAAGGAGAATTTCCTCAAGGCCGCTAAGGGCGGAGAAAGTTCCAAATCTGAAGGGAAGGGGAAAGCTATCGCGCAGTGGTACATGTTGTGGGGGGGGGGGGGGGGGGGGGGGAGGGGGAGAGGAGGGCGCCGACGAGGAGGGGGGGGAGGAGGGGGGGGAGAGGGGAGTGGGATTTTGTGGAAAGTTCTGGACATGTTCCCATACCAAGGGCGTACCCAGGTAGGGGCAGGGGGGGCAGCTGCCCCCCTCCTAGAAGATAAAATAAACGTCAGTTTTCCTGGCAAGTGGGAATTAAAAACGTATAACCTACTCTGCGCTCTGCGCAAAATGAAGTGTTGGAAACAAAATATCTTTTCAGTCAGATATTTTGATTTAATATTTTTACATCTACGATTGAATATTCTACAACATAATATGTACTATATTATAGTATACGGTTAGCGACGCAATATAATTCAAATCTACCGCGAAACCGTCGCATCTCGTAGTTTCCGCTACCGACGAGAAAATCAGAGCCATCTGGGATTGAAGCCGAATATAATTTGGAGAAAACAACATCTAGCGCTATCTGGTTACGGTCGACAGTACTTTTTCCAGTAAAGAGAAATAGCATTGTATATAGACTACCTAGTAGGCTAATGCTAATGAATTTACCGTTGGATAGAAATTTCAGCGCTACAGCGATCTTTTTGACCGGCACGATTCGTAGCAGTGGAGTCGAGGCAGCGCCGTATTGAAAAAAAATTTAAGCAATTTTTTTTCACATACAGATTCACCGAAAGGGAAGCCCTGTAATGTTCAGAGAACACCGCGTGAATCAAGGGACAGGAGATACGAATTAACATTCAGTTTGAATTTTTGAAGTTTGTAAGCCTCAGGAAAAACCTCTCTCGGCAAGGAGTTCCAAAGATCAGCTGTTCTATTGAAAAAAGATCTCTGAGCAAGAGAGGTTCGACAGGTCTCCAAGTTCACAACAAAGGGGTGGGAATTCTGTACTCGTCGGGTCATCCGTGTAGATATTGCCAAGTGTGGAACGATTTGTAACAATTCAGAAGAGCACCGACCGTGAAAATATCTATAGAAGAGAGACAAGTCTCCGACCTTTCTACGATGTTTCAATGAAGTGAGCAATTCCGCAGAATCATTCCAAGAATTTTATAACCTGGATATCACCGGAGAACTGAACCTTTGGCATAATTTATGGGTGAAGAAGGATTATCAGATGATCAATTAAGGGTCATAGAAGTAGTTGATCTGTTCAACGAAGCCAACATTTTTCACCCTGCTGTCAGAAAGGCATTAATTATTTCAAGCACTATTCCATGCACCACGGCGACCGTAGAACGATCCTTCAGTACGCTGCGAAGAGTTAATACGTGGCTTGGAAGCACCATGGGGGAAGAAAGGCTTACAGGTTTATGTCTGATGAGCGTACATCGCAATTATTCAAAAGAAAACAGTGAGTTGATTGAATAGACTGTCATATATATATATATATATATATATATATATATATATATATATATATATATATATATATATATATATATATAACAAAACAAAATATTATATGTATAAATATATATAATATTTTGTTTTGTGTCATAATCAAACTAATTAATAAAAGTCAATTTCCATGATTTTTTGTTTCAATATACCCGACCGACCATCTTCTCGAAACAGGTATGAGCTCCCCCCCCCTAGCTGAGATCCTGGGTACGCCCTTGTCCCATACTTTGGAATAGGGAGATTAAAATTCCGTCCAATAGAAATGGGACATGCAACTGAAAAGGCTGGTCCCAGCCAATCAGGGGAGGCAGCAGGAGGCTCTGCAGACCAGGCGAGAGCCGTTTCTGATCCGGGGCGTGGGGAATCTCCGGGGACTTGCCCCCAGAGGACGCAACCACAGAGGGCGCCAGCCAGCTTAGTAGGAAAACACCCACAGAGCAGAGGCAGGTGCCCATGGAGGTTGAAGCAGCCACGGGGGACGATGGCTCCTTTTAGGGCTTTCAGCGCCAGGAGCAAAAGAATTAGGGTCCTGCAGGTGAATCTCCACCATGCAAAGGATGCAGCAGCCATTTTTTGCAGGAGGTTCGAACAAGGCATAGATATTGCCCTCCTGCAGGAACCTTGGCTCAACGCCAATAAAGTAGAAGGCCTCAGGACTAAGGCAAATAAAGTACTTTACGACCACGCTGCCGTAAGGCCACGCACGTGCATAGTACATAGCGACAGGGTGAACTGTATCCAAATACGAGGGCTATGTTCTGGAGATTTTGTTTCAGCACTCCTGTCAAAGACCACGGAGGAAGGCAACAGAAGCTGGGTAATTTTCTCCGCCTACTTTCCTGGAGACGAAGGGGGTTGTCCACCACAGATGATAAACAAGGTATTGGCCTACTGTGCGGACAAGAATCTCCAACTGATAGTAGGATGCGACGCCAACCCACACCACTTGGTATGGGGGAGCACCGTGTTTATATTAACCTGAAATGAGAACTATAAGCAGATCCGCTCGAAGACCAGCGCAATGTTTATGGCTCCTGATATATTTCTGATGAAATTAATGCAAAAACTTTCTCACTCTCAGAACGGATTTTCATTTCTACTTGTTGACAAAAACTTTACTGTCATTCAATTATTTCATATATAAAATACAAAGTGATTTATAAGCCTAACAATAAACCCCAACACACCGACAACAAAGCAAGAGGTGAGTTATTGTTACAATTCATCTCAGGGGAAGGGTTAGTTAGAGCTGATAGAGGCAACGAACCAACCTTTGTCTCGGCCGCTCGGAAAGAAGTCTTAGATTTGCCACTAAGTATGAGCAGAGCAAGCGCCTTCATTGAAAACTGGATGGTATCGGATGAGCCATCGTGTTCTGACCACAGGCACATCCGATTCGATCTAGTTTTACCTCCCATAGTGGCTGCAAAATCAGAAATCCACGAGAGAACGACTGGGAAGGCTACCTAGAGACACTCAGGGAGTCTTTAGGGAATTGCAACCATTAGGAATCCAGATAGTCTAGAGGAGGCAGTCGAACAGGTAAACGAGGCAATCATGGAGGCCTACCAGAAAAACTGTCCCGAAAAAACCAAACACTACAGAGGTAAAACCGTCTGGTGGAACCAGCACCTCGAAAAGCTAAGGCTTGGAGTGCGAAGGCTATTCAACAAAGCCAAGGGAAACCAAGATTGGGACACATAAAGGAAAAAAACTTACGCAGTACAATAAAGAAATCCGAAAGGCAAAAAAAGACTCATGGAGGAGGTTTTGTATGGAAATGGAAGGAACACCCACTTGTGCAAGAATCCACCGAGTACTTGCCAAGGAAAATACTGCGAGCTTACTGGGTTTCCTCAAAAAAGAGGATGGAACCCTCACAGAAACGGAGAGGGGAAGTTTAAGGCTACTATTGACCGCCCATTTCCCAGCGACATTTGAACCTGGGCTCTTGGGGGAGGGGGGGCGCTTTCTATCTCCCAACAAAGCTTGGAAGGCCAACGGCGGGGGATTGGAGGCTGGCCGCTGAAATTACGAGACCGGATAGGATCAGATGGGCGATCCAAGAATTCAATTCATATAAGTCACCAGGAATAGACGGAATCTACCCGATTCTGCTACAAAAGGGGATGGGTGTGCTGATACCACATCTGAGTAGGATTCTCAGAGCCTGCGTGGCCCTGGGATATATTCCAAAATCATGGCAGAAGGCAAAAGTAGTCTTCCTGTCCAAAATATTAGACCAAACGCCTAAGTCATACAGACCTATCATTCTAACGTCCTTTCTAATGAAAACCGTTGAAAGGTTACTGGACCTATAGATAAGAGATGGAACGCTGAAGAAGAAACCTCTAAGTGCTCGTCAATACTTACCAGCCTGGGAAATCGAGAGACTTAGCGCTGGACGACTTGAACAGACTACTTTCTAAGTCGCTGGACGCCAAACAAATGGCAGTAGGTGCCTTTCCAGACATCGAGGAGGCATTCAATAATGTCTCCACGGAGTCACTTATAGGCGCACTGAGGAAAAGAGGAGTACCAGATGTTTTATGCCGATGGATAGAAGCCAGCCTAGAAAAAAGGACACCACTCTAGGAGAGGCTACCCTACAGGTAAGAGCACAAAAGGGATGCCCACAAGGAGTAGTACTATCGCCACTGCTATGGGCAACCCTAGTAGAAGATATCCTCAGGAAGCTATCTGAAGAAGGAATATACTGCCTGGGATATGCTGACAATCTGGTGATAGTTTATAAAGGAAAATTTGCAGGTATCATCTCGGGGCGCATGCAAAGAGCCTTGAACATTGTTGACAGATGGTGCAGGCATGAGAACCACTCAGTGAATGCCCAAAAAACCACTGTTGTCGTGTTCACAAGGAAAATAGTGATGAGAGGACTAGAACCACCAGTACTCAATAAAGTGGAGATCCTTTTTGCCACGGAAGTAAAATACTTAGGTGTGACTTTCAATCACAGGAACCTCCACATCCAAAAAACAGCACATAAGGCCAGGATGGCCCTAGGAATCTGCAGAAGAATGTGCGGGAGAAACTGGAGACTAAACCCGAAAATGACACTCTGGTTATATACAAGGGTAGTGAGACCCATGATAACATACGGTGCAGTGACTTGGTGGACAAGAACGAAGCAATCGGGTACGGCTAGGCTATTAGGTGGCACACAAAGGCTGGCGTGTCTTAGTGTCACGGGAACCATAAGAACTGCGACAACTGCAGCTCTTGAGGTCCTACTTAGACTTCTACCATTGCACATCTACATACAAAAAGAAGCTCGACTGGTGGCATACAAGCTATTGCAGAGGCGATCTCCAATCAGCCAGTCACATGGAACAGAATACTCGAAACTGTACAATGAACTGAAGGCAGATCCAATACTAGGAATGCCCGTGGATGACACAGTTCCGCAGTACCAGTAACTTTCAGAAAGATCTTTTCAAAATCATCATACCAAGTAGAGGGAACTGGAAGAATGGTTCATCGGTTAAAGCAGAAGAAACTTGGTATAAAGATGGCTTGAAGACCCAAGAAGGAGTGGAAGCTGATGTATACGGAGGCAGAGCAAAGACGAGAATCGCACTCAGCCTTGGACATGATTCAATTGTGTTCCAGGCAGAAGTAGCGGCCATCGAACACTGTATAGGGGAAATAAACAGGTAGAAGGTCGTGAATGAAACCATTGCCATTTTCTCTGACAGTCAGGCGGCAATTAAGGTGCTCAGCTCATTTCAAATCTTCAAAAGATTGGTAGGAAGGTGTCTGAGCGCACTCAAGGAGCTAAGTACCTAAAATAGGGTTACTCTAGCCGGACATGAGGGTGATAAGGGCAACGAGGAGGCCGATGCTCTAGCCCGTGAAGGCGCATCCAAGGCTATGATCGGAGAGAATCCTTTTTCGGGGTAGCGAAAGTAAGAATAGAGACATCCATAAATTCATGGATGCAAAACGAATCGAAATATTGGTGGGATGGGCTCCCTGGAATGAGGCAGGTGAAAGAGTTCATGAAGGAACCAGCGCCCAGATTCACGGAAGACCTGCTAAACCACAACCGTGAGGTTGTAAGGGTAGTGGTGGGTCTACTAATAGGGCATAGCCAGCTCAGAAAACATATGAGCAATATTGGTCTGACAGAAGAAACGCAATGCAGGTTCTGTCAAGAAGAGGAAGAAACCGCACTGCATGTGCTTTGTCAATGAGAAGCGATAGCAAGGCTGAGACAAGCAAGATGCGGGGAGGAGAAATCAGAGGCAGCTAGCTATATGAAGGGGTCAGTGTCAAGGCTATAAAATCTCATCAAAGAGATCAAATTAGACGACGAGCTCTAACAGCCAAGGAGCATCACAATAAATCTTAAAAGGTCGCAGTGAATCAGGACAAGGGCCAGCTCCCCGATAATCTAATCTAATCTAATGCTCTAGCCCGTGAACGCGCATCCAAGACTATGATCGGAGAGAATCCTTCTGCGGGGTAGCGAAAGTAAGTATAAAGACATCCATGAATTCATGGATGCAAACCGAATCGAAAGATTGGTGGGATAAGCTCCCTGGATTGAGGCAGGTGAAAGAGTTCATAAAGGAACCAGCGCCCAGATTCACGGAAGACCTGCTAAACCACAACCGTAAGGTTGTAAGGGTAGTGGTGGGTCCACTAACGGGGCATAGCCGGCTCAGAAAACATATGAGCAACATTGGTCTGACAGAAGAAATCCAATGCAGGTTCTGTCAAGAAAAAGAAAAAACCGAACTGCATGTGCTTTGTGAATGCAAAAGGCTGAGACACGCAAGATGCGGGGAGGAGAAACCAGAGGCTGCTAGCTGTATGAAGGAGTCAGTGTCAAGGCTATGGATTCTCATCAAAGAGATTAAACTAGACGATGAGCTCTAACAACCAAGGAGCATCACAATAGATCTGTGAAGGTCGCAGTGAATCAGGACATGGGCCAGCTCCCTGATAATCTAATCTAATCTGAGGTGATAACACATGTTATTGAAATACACAACATTTCCTCTCTTCTTAGATGAGAACAACATTCTCATATAACTTTATATGTCTCATCTTTCAGGTGCTTCTTAGCATCATTATGGACATTTGTCGAATATTCATTATTTGGTAGTACATCAGTTACGAATTCGTTATCATTTTGGTGGTCAGTGGAGGTGTCGTACTTGAGCTCGTCGAAGGAACTATCCCGTCAATGGGTATATGACATAACCGTAGACGGGACAGGATTTTTAACAGAAGATAATCCAGAGACATGAAACTTATTTAGACTATTAACATGTTTGTGAATGATTTCATCATCTATTTTCACTCAGTAGGTTACAGCACTGATATATTTGATAATTTCTCCCGGTTTCCCCTTGTCATCATAATAGGGTTCTAATTTTCCAACTGAGACCTTTTCCCCTGACAAAAATACAGATGGTTTTATGAACTCATCAGTATTCTTAAACATTATCTGCGTCTTGTATTAGGTTTCAAGTGATCTTACCTTGTCTTTGGCTTTATTCTGAAGATCATTTCATTTGGACTGATACCAGAGCTTGTTGGAGTACTCCTATAGCTGAATACGAAGTTAACAATTTGCTGTTCTATGGTCAGATTATACTTCTGACATAGATATTTATCAATATCTCTTTTGACAGTCACAACTAGTCTTTCCGCATTTTCATTCGATTGTGAGTGATAAAATTTGTTCCATTGGAATGACAAAATTTTCTAAATTCATGTGAATTAAACGCTGGACCATTATCGCTCACAATTGAATCTGGAAAACCAATAAATGAGAATGTGCACTCAAGTTTCTCAATTGTTTGAATGATATTTGTACCTTTCGACATCAAATGTATGTCAATCCATCGAGACTCACTATCAACGATCAATAGAAATGTTTTATTTTCTTAGTGGAAGAAATCCACAAGAACTCTCGAAAATACATTTTCAGTTTTCGTTAAATATTCTTCATGACCAATTCGATGAAACTGACAAACAGAATAAGCTGGTATTAGCTTTTCAATTTCACTTTGTAAATTCGGCCACCAAACTGTGGACCTAGCAAGCATCTTTGATCTGACCATCCGTATATGATTTTCGTGTATGAGTTCTAAAACATATTGTTGAAAGCTTGTAGGTACAACAACTTTAATACCTTTCATCAAGCAATTTTATTCAATGGACAACTCAAATCGCTTTTTTTTAATCAACATCAACCTTTGATGGCCAGTTTGTTTCAAAAAAGTCGATAATCTTCATCAATAATGGGTCTTTACTAGAAAATTTGGCGATATATTGATATGAAATGGGAAATTCATCTGTTATACTGAAAGAATTTATTGAACAATCGAATTCTGTACAACTTTCAGAGGCGTCCTGGATAGCATATCCGCTTCAAATAACTAAGATCCCTCTCTATACTCTATTTCATAGTTATATGCTCGAAGAATTATATTCCAGCGAATTATTCTCGATGCAGACATTACTGAAATACTTATTAGGATTGAAAATAATCTTCAGTGGTTAATGATCACTTACCAATATAAAAGTCCCACCATATATCAGTTTGTGAAATCTTTCCATAGAAAATATAATGGCTAAACCCTCCCGCTCCAATTGAGTATTTCTGTTCAGCTTTCCATGTTGAACTTGACGCAAATCATGTAGGTTTCTAAACATAACTTTCATCTCTATGACTCAAAACCCCTCCCACGCCATAAGCACTTGCTTCACAAGATATAACTATGGTTTTATTGGGGTCGTAATGTGTCGAAATTTGATTATTTTTTATTAATCTTTTACTCGGAGCAAATGAATTTTGACAAGATTCAACAAAATAATAATCATCATCTTTTCATCAAAGATTATACAAGGAATGTAATTGAGATGACAACATTGGTATGAATCTGTTATGATAATTCATGAGACCTAAATATGCTCTCAATTGTGTGATATTTTCAGGTGCAGGAGCTTCCATTATCGCACGTACCTTATCTTCAGTAGGATGAATTCCAACCTTATATAGTCAGTGCCCTAAGTATTCCATTTGTTTATTGAAGAATTTACATTTCTCAATATTGACCTTGACATTATATTTATTCAATCTTTCTCGGAAATGAATTTTTTCATGTTCACTTTCAGTAACGCCTGTAATCAAAATATCATCTAAGTAACAATTAACTTTCGGTAATCCCGAAAAAATTTGGTCCATCACTGACTGAAATAAGGCTGGGGCACAAGAAATTCCATATGTTAATCGGGTGAACCCAAACATTCCCATATGCGTGTTTATGGTTGAATATTTCTGGAAATCTTCGTACTTGCAGCTGTTTTTACGCGCCCGACAAATCCAAAACTGTGAATACGGTCCCACCTTCCAAACTAGCAAAAATATCAGTATCAGTAGAGGTCATGAGTGAGTAGACAACACCTGGACGAGCTCCTATACATTTTGATCGATTAAAGTGGTATTTAACGGAATTCAATTAGTATAATTGGTAAGAAGTGTTTCGTTACTGCAGGTGCAACGAACGCAGAAAAAATTTCAAGGAAAAATCAACGAAAGTGAGTTTGAATAAAATAATCTCCAGGATATACTGCACTGTTGCCAAATATACGAGGTGAAAATGAGTAAGAATACACGAAGCAATAGCCAGACACAGGATGTGAAATATGTCAGTTTGGATGAAGATTCCCTCAATGCTATAGTTGGTAAAATCCTACCAAAATTGGATAAAACAGCCAATAAATTAGATGAAGCAGGCATAAATGCAATTGTAGGAAAACTGGAGCCAAAAATCAATAAAATGATCGAAGTTGAAATGAATAGATTAACTGAAAACATGAATGAGCAACTGAGCGCAGTAATGAAGAAACTCGCCCCAATTGAGCAAATGACTCATAAAAATACGAACCAAATATCTGTTTTGAGCAACAAATATGATGAGCTGGAACAAAACGCAAAATTGAAGTCTCTAAGAATCAGCGGAATAGAAGACGAATTGGGTGAGAATCTCCTAGAGAAGCTCCTAAAATTCATGAGTGAAAAGTTGCAGATAAACTGCTCATCATCTGAGATAAGCAATGTGTATCGTATTGGTAATGGCAATGATAGATCCAAGCCGAGAACAATCATAGTTGACTTTGTAACTGCAATTAGGAGAAATGAAGTATTCAGAGCAAAGGGATTGCTGAAAGGGAAGAAAATTTTCATAAATGAGGACTTAACCAATAGAAGATACAAACTTCAAGTTGCCAGCAGGAAAGTATGTGGAAATAATGTTTGGACAAGGTATGGAAGAATTTTTACGAAGCATGGCAACGTTGTGAAAATGATCAAAGAGGAAGCGGACCTGTTCGATTTGCAGAATGAACGAAAACAAGACTGATAAGAATCTACAAGTTTTTTGTTATTGAAAGTATCAACACATTTACTTCTGGTTTTGTTTTACTCACCAGGCGGAATTTCTTACTTGAGCGATTGTTTATATTTAAAATAACCTCGAATTCGTACATCTTTTATTGTAAGATGTTGTGGTATAAATTTATTTCATTAATAGCATTGATTAATTATTGTGTACTTCATAAAATTTTGATGTCAATTGCCGTACGGTACGTTAAATACCTATTTATTTTTATTTTTTTTTTATGGAAGCTCGTTAGTATTCTGTTTACAATATGACACTGCATGTGTACTATCAGAATTTTAGGGGTTTGAACACGAAACTGAATGAATTTTCAAGAAATTGCCCGAATGATGATTTTGACATAATTGTAGGTGTGGAAACTTGGTTGCAAGGAGGAGTTCACGATGGGGAGATCGTTGACACAGGAATATATAATTTGATGAGAGCAGACCGAAATTTGAAAGTTACAAACAAAGCTACAGGAGGGGGAGTTTTGGTAGCAATTAATAAAAAGCATAAAGTATTGAGCTTTGTAGCATATAGTCAGTTATTCGAGGCAGTATCTGTTAATTTCAAAGTAGGTTGTCAGAAGTATACTTTGATAGGTATGTATATACCACCGAATAGTGCAAAATCTGTTTATGAAGTCGTTAAGGGTTTTTTAGAGGTACATTTGAAAAATGATAAGACTTTTATTGTAGGGGATTTTAATATAAATGATATCATGGGCGATGATATTAGGAGTATTACACGTAATGAAAATTTAAATTTGCTCAAGGAATTTCTGGATTACAATTCTTTAATATTATATAACAATGTTCTTAATCATCAGGGAAAAACGTTAGATTTGGTTATTGGACCAGAAAATTATAGTGGGCATTGCGAAGTGGTACGAGAAAGTTTTCCATTTGTAAAGGAAGATTCCTATCACCCAACTCTCAGTATTAGTGTTTCTGTTAAAAAAATCATTAAAAATGAAAATAGTATTTCCGATATCAGATACAATTATAAAAAAGCAAATTTTTTAGGGTTCAGTACTATGATTAGGGATGCGGACTGGAATAAAGTGTTAGAAGAATCAGATGTGGATAGGGCTTTGGAAATTTTTTATGATATTTGGAATGGTATTGTAGACAAGCATGTTCCTAAATTTATCGTAAAGAAAACATACAAATATCCAATTTGGTTCACAAGCGAGATAAAAGATCTGATAAATCAAAAAGAATATTATAGAAAATTAAAATTGAGATCTGGAGTGTGGAATGAAAAATTCATAGAATTGCGAAAAAAACTGAGAGTACTGACCAGGAAAGAAGAACGCGAATATATTAAAAGTATAGAGAAAAATATTTCAGAGGATGTTAATCAGTTTTGGAATTATGTAAATAAAAAAAGAAACACTTATACTAACTTTGATAACTTTATGTTTCAAGGTCAAGGCATTTCGAAGGAAGAAACAGCCGAAACATTCGCAAAATTTTTTAGTACAGTTTTTAATCAACAAAAATCAACTTATAACTTAGCAAATAGCACCGAAAAAGTGCATAATGATTCATTTGAAATACGGTGTGTAACTGAGGACGACTTTAACAAAGTCATGAAAAAACTGAAACCAAAAAAGTCAGCGGGCACTGATGGTATCCCTCCATATGTTTTAAAAGGGTGCTGTGAATGGGTAAGAAAACCATTGATTCATATTTATAATTTAATATTCAAATCAAATAATTTTCCCGAATTATGGAAAACTTCAATCACCACTCCATTGTATAAGTCTGGTGCCAAAAATAATATAGAGAACTATAGAGGAATATCAATTATGTGTGCCCCCGCCAAATTACTGGAGCAAATTATTCATGAAAGATTATACAACCACATAAGCAAGCATGTGGCTTCTCAACAGCACGGTTTTGTGATGCAAAAATCAATAAATAGTAACTTATTTCTTTTCAGTCACAAAGTATTCGAAGCTTTGGAATCAAAGGCACAAATAGATACAATCTATACTGATTTTCAAAAGGCTTTTGATAAGGTAAATCATGACATTCTGTTGGAAAAATTGAATGAATTAGGCATGGTTAAAAGTTTTCTAGAACTCATGATCAGTTATCTAAAGAATAGATCCTTCATTGTGAAATTTGATGGTAATACGTCGGAAAAGTTTTATGCTAACTCTGGTGTGCCTCAGGGATCCAGTCTAGGACCTCTTCTATTTGTATTATTCATAAATTACCTTCCTTCTGTTTTGCAATCTTCTGAGTGCCTTCTATTTGCTGACGATTTAAAAATTTTCAAACAAATAAAAACAGTGCGGGATTGTATAGCGCTACAGAAAGATTTGCATAAAATTGTAGAATGGAGTCAAAGGAATGAGTTATTTTTCAACATATCAAAATGTTGTGTTTTAACAATAACCAATATAAAAGAGCCTATATATTTCGACTATGAGATGAATGGAGAGGTTCTGGAGAGGAAGCTTGAGGTAAAGGATCTTGGAGTTACATACAACTACAATTTTTCATTCAAAACCCATATCAGTAATGTAGTCAGCTCTGCGAACAGAAAGCTAGGATTCCTTATTAGGCAAATGTACCCTTTTGATGATTTGAAAATGATGAAGTATCTTTATCATGCGCTTGTTAGGCCTAAGCTGGAGTTTGCTGCAGTGATTTGGATGGGGGAATATGCAACGTCTCTGATAGAAATAGAAAAAATACAGAATAAATTCCTCAGGTTTTTATATTTTAAAAAACAATACCATAAATGGCCCGATTTTAATGTTATCAGAACTACACGACTAAGAAATGAATTTAAAATATTGGCTTTAGAACAAAGGAGAAATCTATTGGCCCTAATCTTTCTCTATAAAATTATTAATAATAAAATAGATTCCTCTGAAATTTTATCACTTGTTCCATTCCATGTACCACCTCGACGCACCAGACACCCTCTTCTCTTCAGTTTATCTGCGGTCATCACTTCGAGTAGATCTCCTCTTACGATTGTACTGAGATTAGCTAATAGGTTCAATTTGACTTTAGACATAGACTGGACGTTGTCACAGTCTGCTTTTTACAAAATGCTTGTTCAATATATAATTAATATTTCTGTGTGAAGGATAGCTATTATCGGTATAATAGAGACAACGTGTTCAGACCTCTAACAATTCGAATTAGGAAATTAAGTCGATCCATGTAATTAAGCCGAAAGGCTTGTGTGGACGAATAAATAAATAAATAAATAAATAAATATCCCCAGGTCAAGGTATTGACAGCCTCATTAACAGTCACACGGAAGTCAGAGCAAATAAGCACATCATCGTTTTTTTTTTCTCATCACCAAAATAGGTGATACCCATTCACTATAACTAACGGGTTTGAGAATACCTACTCGTACCATATGTTCATTTTTTTTTCAACTTCAGGTTTCAATGCGTATGACATATTATAAGCTCTTTTGGAAATTGGTGTTACCACTTCTTTCAGATTGAATCTGACCTCAAACTTCTGAATAGGATTACATGGATTTCTATCAAATACAAATTTTTCTTTAAGTTGATCTAGTAGCTTAGATGTTTCCAAAGAATGTATTATGAAATAATTTTGCCAATTTGGAAAAAGGTTATCCAACCAATTTCTATCTAGTAGTGGAACAAAGTATTTATTCGATTCAATGACAGTTAAAAGTGTTTTGATTGCTCCCCTGTTTTGACGAACAATTACTTTGCACTCACATACAGCTTGGATTTTCTCCCCTGAAACAGTAGTAGTGTGTATTTATTCGATTCAATGACAGTTGAAAGTGTTTTGATTGCTCCCCTGTTTTGACAAACAATTACTTTGCACTCACATACAGCTTGGATTTTCTCCCCTGAAACAGTATTCAGCTTTAAATTTACATTGGTTTAAGGAAAATTGAACGTTTCATTGAAGTGTTTAGGTGACATAACAGTTTTACGTGCACCTGTATCCACTTCAAACTGCAGAGGTGTGCCATTCAATTTTAGCACAAGACGATGTGAACAACTACTATGATGCTTGCACATACCTGATGGAGATTGTATAGGTCATTGTATACCCCATCTCACTGTAGCATCATCTTTCATATCCTTCTGTACAGCTCCTTCTTTCCTACTTGACATCCTACAAACATCTGACAAGTATGACATTCCATTGTTTTGGGACATGCAAGATGAATTTTTCTGGGTTTTTATCCATTAGGTGTCTTCTGATTTGTTCGACGTTTCGAATTCCATTTTGAATTCATTCTCAAGAACTGTGAGGCGAATATCTGTCCATACCGTGCTGGTCGATCACCCCCCTTACGAAGCAACCAAGCAAGAGCAAGCAAAGACTTCAATTGTCTGTTCTCCACGAAAACTGGTATTTATAATGACTCTCCTCAGTCATTATCCGACTGGGTCCGATATTGAGGCTGCATCCTGCCCATCCAGGTATTATGTAGAAATTGATGTTTTCACAGATCTTCGATATGCAAGATGAATTTTTCTGGGTTTTTATCCGTTAGGTGTCTTCTGATTTGTTCGACGTTTCGAATTCATTCTCAAGAACTGTGAGGCGAATATCTGTCCATACCGTCCTTGTCAATCACTCCCCTTACGAAGCAACCAAGCAAGAGCAAGCAAAGACTTCAATTGTCTGTTCTCCACGGAAACTGGTATTTATAATGACTCTCCTCAGTCATTATCCGACTGGGTCCGATATTGAGGCTGCATCCTGCCCATCCAGGTATTATGTAGAAATTGATGTTTTCACGGATCTTCGATATGCAAGATGAATTTTTCTGGGTTTTTATCCGTTAGGTGTCTTCTGGTTTGTTCGACGTTTCGAATTCCATTTTGAATTCATTCTCAAGAACTGTGAGGCGAATATCTGTCCATACCGTCCTGGTCAATCACTCCCCTTACGAAGCAACCAAGCAAGAGCAAGCAAAGACTTCGATTGTCTGTTCTCCACGGAAACTGGTATTTATAATGACTCTCCTCAGTCATTATCCGACTGGGTCCGATATTGAGGCTGCATCCTGCCCATCCAGGTATTATGTAGAAATTGATGTTTTCACGGATCTTCGATATGCAAGATGAATTTTTCTGGGTTTTTATCCGTTAGGTGTCTTCTGATTTGTTCGACGTTTCGAATTCCATTTTGAATTCATTCTCAAGAACTGTGAGGCGAATATCTGTCCATACCGTCCTGGTCAATCACTCCCCTTACGAAGCAACCAAGCAAGAGCAAGCAGCCTCAATATCGTAAAGTAAACACTGAGCAAGACGAAGTTTGTTTTGATCACCGTCAGTAATCTAGCGTTATATTGACCGGTTGAACTTGTTGGGTACATGTATTGAATGTTTTGTACTAACCATCGGAACTTGATATAGGTGAATAAATGATTGATCATTTTGTCAAATATAGCCTAATGTAGAATGTTTTCTAGAAAATTCGGTTGATCTGGGAAAAATCAATCCGAAGAAGGCCTTGTCAAAATCTGAACTGTTGACAAATTAGTGAGGCCAATGCCACTTTTTAGCAAACAAACTTATTTCCTCGACAAATTTATGTGAGATGCCTGAAAACCCTGGTGTGTTTACTTATACCTGTAGAAGTTTGGGATAAAAGTGGCGAAATCTGGATTGCTTGATTTTTGGTGGATAATTGAGCTTTTGGAGGTTTCCGTACAATATGTACAGATGTCGCCAACACACTCTTGTCAGTTCTGTCTGAAGCTAAATTTGCACTAAGTGAAAATATGCAGTCGGGTTTTTCCACTTTTGTTCGATTGGCTAGTGAGAAGTGATCGCAACCTCAAGGATAATGGGTGGACAATGAGATACCCGTAACAACGTTTCGATATTTAAAAGCAATGAAATCAACAAATAAACACGATAAAAACATCGTACACATCGAAATTCCAAAGTGACATTACAGTACTACAATTAACTTGACACTTGTCATCAAATTTGAAAAATGGGAACATAACGCCCTCTACCGAAAAAATAGGGGAAACCTTCGAAAGCCTCGATTGTTTTTTTCGCCACAAAAATCTAAACAGAATATAATCAGTTGAGTCACCAGGATTTCTAGGCATCTTAAATTTATGCAACGCTTGGACAAAGATGCAGATTGGTTTCCAAAACGTCGCCAAGAAAAAGTTTAAATTTCATTTACGTTTTTGTTTTCACACAATATTTTGATTCATGAAAACACGGTACGTTACTGTTAAGTAGTCACATTTACCATTCATATATATTTCAGTTACGTATTTGGACAAATATACCAATATTTCCTAAGAACAAATGCTAAAATAATTCACATATTTTCTTTCCAGGAAGAGAAACTCACCAATTCACTTTATGATATTTTTCAGACTAGCAAATATTGATGATTCTTGAAAAATATTCTCTGTTTCAATCGGACCATCAAGTACTGAAGGTTTATCTTCTAAACTCATTATAATCATGAACTGAATAGTAATCTCATATAAATATCTATACTCTAAGTTAATTCATGTGGAATTCTATCAACACTGAGGGATTCAACCATATTCACAATATTAGCCATCAATTGGAACACTTCAATTATCTCGAATTAGTTTTCTCCCATTTTCGTAGGATGACTGGCATATTCCCAACAGATTCTCTTGGGAATTGCATTCAATTCACCGAAGATTTTGCCTTCCATATTATTAGGGCAGGATTTGTTATCATACTCTAGCTCTTTGTACCGCAGTATATCAAATCGGATTACAGAAATATCCAATATATTGGCAATTAATCGAACGGGGCATGGGAACGTTCATAATTATTTTCATCTGGTAGTGGGGACTTGAAATTTATAATTTTCAGAATGAGGTCATCGTATTCATGGAAAATTTATTTCACAAAATAGCGGGTAGAGAAACTGAGAAATATTTGTGAATTTTCAACAGAGGTCAATTACTCTTGCAACAAACTGAAGTTCGTTTTATAATCAAGTAAGCGTCTTCAGGAAAAGAAAATGATACAGAGCTCACAAATTACAGTTAGTGAACTAAGGAATTGAGAAATTACCTGCAGAATTATTTCTGCGAAGCAATTGATCCTAAGATAATTGATTGATCAATGTGGACATTTTTTTGAAATATTTTACTACAGTGACCTGAAAAGGATCGGCTCTATGTCACTATCCATATCAACAGTACGTCCAGCTATATTTATAGTTTCAAATGCATCCAGAAGCCCATTGTAATGTAATTATTCAGCCTTAACTTGAACAGGTACAGGTTGTAAAACCACCCACAAGTCGAAAGAGTAACTATCAACTTCAGCTTAGTTCTATTTCCGTATAGGTCAATTTATAATGAGATACAGAAGAATGAAAAAATATCTCGTCGCCCGTTTGGTGTGATTGAAGATAAAAGGATCGGTGGAAGCAACTGAAAACTATTCAGAAATGAAAATTTAACTTTTTGAGCAGTTTCGGAAAAATATGAATAGGGTGTCATTCGATTGGAATAGCATCTCGACAATTCTTGAAATATATAAAGTGTCATTGACAACAATTGCGGAAGTTATGAACATTTCATTTGAAAAATGGGGTTTGTTTTCTCACAATCATCGCTGAAAAAAGATTTTGCAATATTGAAGGGATTAAAAAAAAAGAACATTTCCTAAAAACAGTCCCAACTGAAACGTAGGACCAACATTTATAATTTTCCAGGAGGGTGTATCTGTATCTACAGCCGAAAATAGGTTCTCTGATTTCCACAAGCTACTCCCATTTTGTGAATGTCTTCTGCAAGGATTGTACTACCACTGCATCACGTAATGGATTGTGTGCAAACTCATTAGCAGCTATGTAACATGTATCATTGGATTGTAGGTGGTTGTGAGCATATGTACTTGCATTTGTAAGTAAGTGCACTAGAAAAGTAGAATAGCGATTCAAACCACCGAAAGTGATTCGAATTCTGACAAAATACGACATCAAGAGAGTTTTCACAGCAAACAATCAAATATTTTCTTTCCTGCGCTCACCTCAAGATATAATACCCAAAGAATCCCAGGAAATATATGAAATTCCTTGTCACGACTGCCCGAGAATACACATAGAACAGACAAACCAACAAGTATCAAACAGGTCCTACAAGCACGAACTAGCAGTATGTAATTCGGACATGACTTCGACTCTCTTCAAACATCAGCACGAAACCGGACACAAAATTTACTTCGACAACACGAAGACGATTGCCACAGCAAAAACATTCCACTCCAGAATAATTCGCGAAGCAATAGACATTGAAGAATGCCCTCAATGCCTCAACAAACGAGACGAATCACAAAGGCTTCCCAATTCCTGGAAACCATCACTATCCCATAGATCAAATTCCTTAATTAATCCTCTTTAAACAAGACCTACATGGGGTCCGACAGTGTTAACAACATCGGATTCTCATATAGCCATAAATACCATCCCTCTTGCCACAAAACCACAGTCTTCAATTCGTTAAGATGAGAGCTGGGGGTTAAGGAGACTTAGGCCTCGGCACAAAGTCACGAAGAAGTCTTGAGAATGGCTCCAAAGTGGGAACCGAAACGTCGACAGAAGAACGATTCCATCATATTATCTATATTATCTATAATCTAACATTTGTAATCATGACATTTTTCAATAGAAACATAAATACAAAGAGACAAAAAAAAATAATTTTCAAGTTAGAATTCGAAAAGGCAAGCAAGTGTGAATGACCCACTATTAACGTAAATGGAAGTTAATTCCATTCAAGTTTACATTCGAGCAATGTGTAAATGAATGGTAACTTACTCTTGTGATACTTTGACCTCCATATCACAGCAATCTAACTTCTCGGCTTCAGAGTCCTTCGTAGGAGCACTACAAGCTTTCATAGAATTGTCTTCGGCTGAGTCGTCAAATACAATATCATCATTTTCATCATAGTTGACTGAAGGATTGGCCTGAAATGTAGTGCAAGAAATGATATTGATATTTTTAAACCTACTCTGGAATGGAAATAAGTTAGTGACTGTATTTTGGATTTGTGAATCAATATTTTCTATGTTGAACAGGATTATATTTTAACTCTCTGCAAATTTATTCAGCTTTGGCAATGGCATGATTAGTGTTCAGAATGTTTTTCATATTACCTACCTGCTACCAGAAGCTTGTGATAAGTGGGATGTATTTTCCTGTGACTTGGCATTGTGAGCCAGTTTCTGTTTCAGAATCCTTGAAACAATAGACGAAAAATTCATCAGTAGGCATCAATTCGAACCATAATGAAGAATCTCAGTACATACCTTCTGTTGAGAAAGCTTAAATTCTTCTTTCAGCACTTTACGGGTGAAAACTCACTGAATGAGAAAATATTCTAAAATTTTCCGAAGGAATTGAAACATGAAATCATGTTTGGGTGAATAAATGGAAAAAATATGTTAGCGACATTCTTCGTTACATTATCGATATCCCAAATACATATTTTCTATGTGACATCTCATTTTATTACAGAGTGTTTTCGCGATTTTCAATATGGCGCTGTCACCCCATAGGGCTCTCAAGGGAATTGAAAAACTTGCAATCGAACTGTACCTGCTCATCAAGAGAGACAACATTGGGGTTATTGAGAGCCGAGTTGATTTCAGAGATTTCAAGAAAATTGAGTAAAGTGCTTTTTTGGCAAAAGTGACAAAAATAAAACAATGATGCGAACTTACTGGATAGATGAATGAACGATATTCTGGTGGTAAAAGTTAAATCGCAATTTTTCAATAAGTTATGCAATAGTTGAGAATAAAGCCTAGTATCGACAGTGTGAGGCAGCTCGCTGCGAATGCCTCGTGGCCAATGCTCGGCTTTGCCTCGGACTGTGGATACCGGGGTTGCTCGCTATGAAGTTACGTTAGGCCCCCAGCAGTTGTGTGGTCCGTTGAAGCCTCTCCGTTTGGTGAGCACAGTTACGTTGAATTACTCATGTATACTCATAGCACCCACAAATAAAGATTATCCATCTTACTATGTGTTGTTTTAATGAATAAACAGCAGGTAACAACTCTGTGACTGAACTGAACTTCTGTCAACAATCCACAGAATTTATAGTAAAATAGAATATAAACAAGAAGATAAACTTCGAAATAAAATACATGTCAACAAATATAAAGTTTGGAATAAAATAAGAGTAAGCACTGATATTTCACGGAAGAAAATAGGTGTCAACAAATATTGAGAGATAACTCTCGGAAATAAATCATTGTCATCACTTTTAAGATAAAGTTTGGATATAAAAAAAATCAGCATATTTATTTAAGCCTAGTATCGACAGTGCGAGGCAGCTCGCTGCGAATGGCTCGTGGGCGAATGCTCGGCTTTGCCTAGGACTGTGGATACCGGGGTTGCTCGCCTCACATTGCGCGACGCGAACGCCTCATAGCGAGCAACCCCGGTATCCACAGTCCGAGCAAAGCTGAGCATTCGCCACGAGGCATTCGCAGCGAGCTGCCTCACACTGTCGATACTAGGCTTTAAAGTAAACAATATAGTCCAGGATAAGTTATAGTCCAGGGCTGGTCTGAAGGAATGAAAAATGTAATTATGAGGCGTTCGCGTCGCGCAATGTGAGGCGAGCAACCCCGGTATCCACAGTCCGAGGCAAAGCCGAGCATTCGCCTCGAGGCATTCGCAGCGAGCTGCCTCGCACTGTCGATACTAGGCTTAATACTTGTTAACATAGATATGAGATTTTTTTTCCATCCTTGGGGCAATAAAGGAATTGTTGAAATGTTTTCAGTAATTCATTTTTTCATTCTCAGAAACTACATGGAAATATATGACAATTGAACACTTTTTTCTTGATCTCAATCTCTCAACGCAAATGACGATTTGAGGAATCCGTCCCTAAATCAGTTTTTCCTACTACTTTTAAATAATATCACGAGACCATCTTTTTATTCATCAAAAATTCGTATTGTTTAATCAATAAATAATTCGTTACAAACAAATAAACAGTGATCTCGTATTTTTTCTTATTTCACTCAATATATCCAAAATAATCCTGAGCATTTTCTGTGTAGGGAGAAAATATACTTCTCATTGAATTTTATAAAAACAGGTCTTTGTAGCTCTATCAATCTCACATGGTTGCCATCTTTTTTTTTTTTTTTATTCAACGTCGGTCTATTTCCGCTACCAAGCCTATCACCGATTCCGGTGAACACTTCCCCCAAACGGAAATTTTGCCGAACCCTCTGGTATATCAACCGGAGGTATGGATCTTTAACGAGCCCAACATTCATGGACTAGGGACCGACGGCTTTACGTCCCCTCCAAAGGACGGCATATCCTCATGATATCTTGTGCTCATTGATATATTGCCTGCGAGCTATAATATTCTATTTTGCTGCAGCTGTACGGGCTTTCGACACGGTATTTTCCTGCATGGTCGGTCACCCATCCAAGTACTAACCGCGCTCGGCGTTGCTTAACTTCAGATATCGAATGACTGTCAGTCAACCTGAAGAGCTGGGCCATGCCCAGTTACCCATCTTTGAATTGTAATATTTCACAAACTAATCGAGGTTCAACACTCAACTCAACTCAACTCAACTGAAATTCAAATTGTAACCAAATATTCATTCAATTTGTGTCAATTATTCATGTGATGAAAATTTAAAGTTTTTTTCATAAATAATTGCAAAATTTCACTCGAGTTTTTCCTAACGAAACAACAAATCCTTGTTTTTGTTGAATCAACTGGGATAGCAAAAAACAAGATGAAAATTCAATTGTTTTCAGATCAATTGTTATTGAAAAACAAGTGGCTCCTCAATATTATTCACAACTGGTAACGAAATCCTTAGTCAACAAATATTTTTTGATAGCAATGGAATTTTTTTGGGAACGAGATTCTTCAGTCATCATTTGTATCAGAGATTAAGATGAGGAAAAATTGTTCATTACAATTCTTTAAATAATATTGAATGAATTATTAGAAAAAATATGTTCATCTAATTATAAGTAGAAAAATTAATCATTAAAACGTTGTTTATCTTTAATTATAATAATTAATACCCGAATTGTGAATAAAAATTGAAAGTTGAGTATTTCGAAAATGGGACCAAGAAAGGAAAAAATCCGAGATTCATAGATTAACAGTTATCTTCCTAGCAATATTCATGTTCGAGTCTAAAATGACTTGTTAATCAACTGTTGCATAACTAATTTGAAAATTGTGAGGAATGTTTTTCCATCGGAGAATTGTTTATTAATTGATATAGTGAGTTCCTGACATTTTTATCGTCTTCATTTCGATAATTAGTATGTTTGATAGGTACATGTTTTTTGTTCGAATGTCCTGAATGGTAGTCGCACTAGGAGGCAAAATTACCCAATTTTCACCTCCTTACAAAAATTATATATACTGATCCTAGAGAGCTCCAAGAGTTGTGACTTTTTCGGGAAGTTTCGTCCCCTCTTCAAATCTTTTTTCAGAGATCAAAATTCTTCATTATTTTCTGAGATATTTGCAAAAAAAGCGAACTTACCTTTTTTTACTTAATCGTTCGCAATTGTTGCGAGCGGCAATTGAATTCTATCGAAAATCATCTGAATGCTTTCATCATCCAATGATTACTCATTTATATATTCCCGAAACTGAAGAAGTCCAATTCAGGGAATTTGAAAGTATTTGTATAGTATATTTACTCTTTCACTAAGTATAATTTTTTGTCATCAGTCGTTGAATAGGAGCAAAATAAAAGACTGATTATTCGCCTAATTATTTAATTCATGTGATAAATTCGTATGCCTCTGGCTTGTGAGTTCAGTTCAGTTACATGTTTTTCCAAAATCTAGAACATTTCATTAACATGAATCAAAATGGCGTCATTAGGTTCATCCAGGAGCAGATATCTTCAAAACAACACAAAAAAATGACAATCAGTGAATCCAGTTATGAGAAGTTGACAGTAGCATACATTCACCCATTCGTCACCCCTTGGACACTTCCACCGAGCACTCAAATCATTTGAATGTGTGATATTTCAGAAGGTTTCGTCACATTTAATGTTGTCCTGAGATTTTCAATTATACCTACAATTCGAATCAAAATGACGGTAGTGACTTTCGGATGATGTGATATCAAAGTAAGCCACGAAATCAATTTTTTTTAGTTTTCTCTTCTTCGAAAAAGAAGGAAAGGAGAGCTTTCAATTCTTATACAATTCGTTCCTGAGGTAAATTGATATATTTGTCCCAAACCGTAACTGCAATATTAGGAGGAATCAAAATTGACTGGTCATTTGGTCAGATACGTAGCGTATTTTTGATGAATTTGGAGATTGAATTGAAAAATATGTTAATTGACTAAAACTGTATTCAAAAATGTATAATTTAGAAACGTTTAGAAAGCTAGTCTACTCCCTTTCACAGGTCTTTGATGAAATTTCTGATTAGATACGAGTTATTGACAAGAATTGCCAAAATATGACATTGGCATTGGCATCGACAGTTTTACTCCAGTATACAATAGCCATACAGTAGAGACCCTTAAATGTCTATCCTTTGTTCTCGATGGTCAAATTTCTGTGACCTTCATTCTCTGCTCGGGTGTGTAATTTAATTTTATGGCGGTAAATTTGAATGTACGGGATACCAACTATCAAATCAGCATATTATTTCACATCATAAAATTATTATTTGTCTGGAATGAATGTGAATAATCTGAAACTCTCAAGTACCTAAAATAGCTATTTCACTTTTTTGTTGCTTTTTTCCTCCAGTCCATGTTTGTTTGAAAAGGTATATTCGATGACCAGGAAATAAACAGCTTTCAAGAGGATGTTTTATTCGCAGCAGCTTCAAATATGTACAATCAATATATTCAGACATTAACAATGTAATGAAGACTAAAATGACTTAAAATGCTAATTGTTTGATCTTCTATGTACTAGTACTGCTTCTTTGCAAATTCCTATTTGCAAATTTCAATGTGTAGAGGATTTTAAAACATTTCTTTCTCAAAATGAAATTCACACAAGATCATGAAGAGCTTCGGGAGATTTTTCAAGTGAATCCTCTCGGTAATATGCCTTCAACCATGTCTCACACTTGAAAGAGTTATTTAATATTAAGGTGCATACTTATGAAGCTCATATTTCGACGCAAATTAGCTTCCATTTGAAGTTCTGCAATATGTAAAAAATATATTAAAAATTCAAAGAGCTACTATTTTTCAGAACACTAATGGCTATTACCTTTTGACATCCTTCGGAAACCTCAAGAGAGATGATAATTTGTGTCTAGCCTTCGGCAAACATCCGCGATAAGCACACACATTACCACCTTGGTAGTAAGCCATAATAATTCAACATACTATATTTTAACACACATTGATGCTCATCAATCAACTTGATTGATAAAACCTCGACATCTAAAACTGCTGAAGTTGGTGTTCTGTGGCAAGTGTCTCTACTGTTTGGTTATGTTATACTGGGGTATAACCAAGAAGTGTTGATTCTGACAAAATTTACTTTGAATGGAATCTTCCTGGCTCATATTCCTTATTCAGAAGAGGCAACCAACATAGATCTACATTTTTATGAACAAGTAGCAATCTCTTTATTCCTGTTCGACGAAAGTAGTCTTTTTGACATTCTTTTTTGTTTCAATCTGTTCATGTGAATAAGTAATATTCCATTCAACCATGTGTATTACCATTTGTTCTGGTAATTTTGACTGACCTATTGAATATCGACATAATCTGGATGCCACTTCTGCAAAGGGAAGTTGAACTGGGAAGATTCAGTTGGAACTGAATTGAACCTGCTATAACTATGAATGCATTAGTCATGCCAGCATCACATTCTGGTTATACTCACCAAAAACTCTTATCTCATCAAACACTTCCATGAAGGCTTGGGAAAGGAAGGATATCACATACATTTTTCAATATGTTTTTGAATCAAATCCTCAAATCCATAAAAAATACGAACCGTTACTGACGAAATAGTCAGACAATTTTTATTTCTTATGATTTTCAAAATATTACATCATAATATCTTCGACATATAAAATTTTTTCTATCCACCTCCTTATACCATCCTATGCAAACAGAAAACGAATCGATTTTGTAAAAACATGAACATCATTTCGTTATGATTTCGAGATCAGCTGCATATGAACTGGAATTGGATCGTTGAAATATTCGAATAGTATCTTTAGAACTATGTGATCTTGTCATTCAGGTATGAAAACGTCGAAGATATCTGCTCTTCACTCTCAAAGAAATCTAACTTTTCATACAATATACAATGGCATGTACCTATTCCGGAAAACTCATCTTCTTTCTTCGTTGTCCAACAAGAAACTGGATATCACACGTAGTTCATTTAGGTTTGTCAAGTTTCGAAAATATACATTGTCGAAATTTTTCAAATTATATATATATATATATATATATATATATATATATATATACAATGGTGAAGTAGATTATCCCTACATTAATTCGTATCTACTTTCCAATCGACAACCACCAAAACCCTGTTAACTAATACGATGTTCAATAAGGCGTACACCAGGAATAAATCTGAATCAAATTGATGATTCAATCGCGAAGCTTCACCTCAAACAGTAGAATTGTTTATGGGAATGTCACTTAGATGTCGCACCAGTTCATGAAGTGGACTTCGACGTGCTCCCCATACCGTGGTTTATGTCCAGACAGATTTATGTGGCGTTCTATGGTGATTCATGAGCACGAGAGTCGAACGCGGCCCAAACTCAGTGGCGTGCGAAATTTCATATTTCAAGTGTCAATATAAATATCGATTCGACCATTAATGGGGATTAAAAAGTGAATTTTGTGAATGTAATCGATGATCGCGTAAACTTCATTTATATTTCGTGGATTATTCAAATTGGTATAGCTATAAATCAGCAACTAGATCCCTATTAGAGGTGTTTGGTTAGCGATGCGTCAATCCTTGTTATAATTTCTATGTATGCTAAACAGGTGACTGAGTATTTCACGCAAATTCACACAGTAAATGATTTTCAGTTCAATACGGCAAACGAATAATTTTAATTCTCGTTTAACAGCCGTTTTGATATGACATCCAAATATGCCTTGCCCAAGCGATTCTGTGATGCGGTTTGCTAATGCACCAATTCTTCCTGTAGTAGACGTCATACGTTGCAACAAAAAGTCCTGGGTGATCCTTACCACTAGAGTGGAAGAATAAATTTGGAGTGCATTCATCGAAATGACAGGAATCATACTGTTTTTATCTGCAATTAGAAAATAAGAATGAGATTAAGGTGATTTAGTTATCGTTTTTTTTTTTTTCTCATTTATAATAGAGTATTGAAATTGATTTTTGGGGTTGTATCTCTGCGGGAAATGAAAAAGCTTCGAATTCACATATTATATGTTCATAGGGCAAATTGCTCCATAAACAGATCTTATTAGAATTCAAAGCTTTTTCTTTTCTGAAGGGAGATAAAACCCAACGAATGGAATTCACTATCTTTCTACCTCCTCGAATAACATCCAAACCACATTTATAATAGAGTGGTGTGCATACAATATCAGGTCGGCTGCTTGTTGGCCAAACCTCTACCAGAAAAAAAGTTATATCAACCATAGCTAGATGATTCTCAGTAAGATAATATATATAAATATTATAATAATAATATCGCTTTTATTGATAGGCAAAAAATATATACAAAAAAAATAATAATAATATAAGCTCCTATCAAATGGCAGGATTCAATTTCTGACTATGCCACGAAAAAAATCACAGCATGGGCAGACCTTGCTGCTCCATCCAACCGGACCGGATATATATATATATATATATATATATATATATATATATATATATATATATATATATATATATATATATATATATATATATATATTATATGTATATATAAGAAGACTACGGAAAAAAAGAAGTTCATGATTTTGTAATATTTTCATCTTTGCATGTATTTAATAACATATTATATTGTCTTTTTCCAATCCAAATACGTACGTATAACATTGTAATAATTAGGAAATTCCCTGAATAGAAAAATTCAATTAACTAGAATCACATCTCTTTCATGCGTTGAATAGCTACTGAGATGATTTCAACCCACCGTCAAGGCCAATAAGTTGCACCAGTCGGCGTGCGAATGTAGTAAGGGTGAGTGGTCACGTGACTTGTAATCAGAGAATTGCCACTAATTAGAGCGTGTCCGGCAGCTGTACTAGTCCGGATTACAGCTTTACTACACTTTTCGCACATCGGTCCAAGGTGATTAATGATTTTTGTTCTGGGCTACCTACGAACCACTTACACAAAGTCATCAGCAAAAAATACAATCCAAAGATAAATCAGAGATGGAAAAAGGTGATTAGAATTGTCCACCATTTTGAAAAGGTGAGTCGTTCGTGAGTGAGGGAGCAAGATGCATAGAAAAACTGGTGAAATAACTTGGACACCGTTACAATGTTGATGTTTTCGGTTATAATTACAGGAGTGCATGAAAATTACCGATAATTATGCAAGAAAGCGTGATAAATTGCAAGTTTATTTTCATACTCTGGCGAAAGTGCCCGAGTCCGAAGAACGAGGGCTCTTTTACAAAATATGAAAATAACCGAATGCAATTTGTATGAGATATCACGCTTGAATGCGAAATTATCTGGTCATTTTTATGCACGAATGTAATTCTTGGAATATTTCACGAATAAAGAAATTCTCAAGGAAATGTTATTTTTTGTTCTTTTATACTTTCCTCTATAGATTGTATGGATCACCCACCAAAACGCGAAATGTTTTCCTTTTTTGGAAGTCTATCTAACATTTATTTGTGTTGTTTACTGACGTCTAGTGATACGGTTTCGAATGTGTTGTTATGGTGACTTGATACAATGCAATTACCGCTGTAAGTTTTCGATAATTGCATTGCTCTTATGGGACATTTCATATACGAGGGAAATATTCGCCGAAACGCTAGACCTACTCTCAATTGACAATAAAATCGGCGGAAAAATGAAATATGTTCACAGATGACGCTAAGCGTGATGAAATTCAAATAAATCGTAAAGCAAATTTTCTGTGAACCCCCACAATCTGATAAATCATGTCTAGAGTTTTTGATGAAACAATACCGAGTCAGTGTTCTCACCAGTGATTATATCTATCTCATGAGTGAATAAGGTACAGAATAATGTCAGGGTCGGTCAATGGGAAATTGAGGATATGAAAGATATTGACTATTCCTTATTAGTCAATAGAGGGTCTAGTAGAATTGTATTCACTTCGAATCTGGTCTGTTAGATGGTTTTCAATGAGTTATATATCGAGAAACCTTATAATACTTGCAAAGACAACAAACATTTCACACCCTGTTAATCATAAGAAGTTTTTCGAGCTCAAAGGGTGTGAAACACGTTTTTCAGTACGTAATTTCCCGAAAATTTTATAGCAGATCAGTTTTGATCTGAATACGATTCTACGGGGTCCTCCATTGAAAAATTACATACCAGCTATACTTTTTAACCTCAATTTCCTACAAATTAATGAAAGATTTAAAATAATGCTGACATTTTTCTATGTCTTTCAAACAAAATCTTTGATTTGATGATTCTTTCTTGAAAGGTTAAGCATTCTAGTTTCATCTTCCGCTTATAATCCCCTCTATTGGTCTTTTGTCTTCTTTTCCGCTCTGTTGATCGAATGAACGCCTAAATGTTAGTGGTCGGCATCATGGCTTTTAGAGAAGCCTCCGTGCTGCAATGGGGGGAAAGGTGTCTCTCTGGGGTGACTGAAGAGGTGGGGAATGGAAAGGTCAGTTTTTACTTTTTAGACCTTCTATGATGCTCGGAAATTGCGCATTTCACCACCTGTAGTATACAGGAATTACTTCTGAAACCGAATTGAATGTCGCTCAGTCTCTGCATCACGTCTGATTAGTTTTTCAACTGAGCTCAGCAAATGGGTCCATAAGCCAGGGCTTCTGCGAGAGTCTCTGCTCTTGCTCTGGTTTCGAAATCATTGTGATGAGCATGCTGTCACCTCATGTGAGAGTCTCTAAGCATGAACAAAGCGTTGATAATTATCATGACGGTGAATTGGCTGTCTGGAAGCGTTTTCAATACCCTGTTGAATATTCCGTCTACTTCAGTTATCTTTCCATGGTTCATGCCCTATTGATGTAACCCTATATTTCCTTTCTTTTGTGACGGTTCAGATTGCATCCTCATTATCTTTTTCCAGGATACACTTGATTGTGTTCTCTAGCCGAATGTCAGCGTCGTCAACTGGGTTGGTGTTCAACTGGAACTTTTTTTCATCGTGTCAGCGGAGGCCGTAGCCTTTTCAAGGGGAAAATAGTCTATTTATTGTTCACCATCGATGGGGAGAACTTCGCCCTATTACTAGTAGTTCCTCCATTACTGCTTGTCTCCTGTACAGCCTTCCAGATGGATATGCAGTATTTCACTCCCAAAAACGTTTTCTGATTCGGCTTCGAAATCCTTGACACATTGCCTCCAAATTATCTTGTTAATGAAAGACACCCTGATTCTCAACCGTAGACCTGGTTACGACTGACAATGATATACGTCTTCAACTAGAACGATCAGCCCACACCAATGACAGATGATTGAATGCTTCTGTCTTCCGAGTCAGAAAAAAAAATCTTTTGAGTAGTAGGCCGGGAAATTTGATTAATCAGTTATGTTCTATTATTTTCATTCGCAAGTACAGCTCATTTATTTCGTCTTCAAAATCAATTACCTGTATACGTGACGAGAAGCATGTGGTGGCTGAATTAACGTATAGCCCGGTAAAAAACATTCGATATAATCCCTTGTTCATATTGAAATTGATTTCTGGGAGATATAACCTATTAAAAAAAGGGCATGCCGACGTAGAAGAAACGCTCTCCTACCTATATTCCAAACCAGATATTTGCTGGTTTTCGACATTATTTTGTGTCAGTGAAATGTTACTTGTTATCGCATGGCCAAGTGTTTGCCGACGATGCTTTCTGGTAGCTAAACTGTCGTTTTATAGGATTTGCTTCTTTAGAGGACACTCAAAACCATGGCGGAGCTGCGATTGAAGCGATTCTTGAACTGCAACATCATCTATTGAGAGCTGTTTATTCAATCTCAAACAAAACACCTAAGGTTATTTTTTTTTTTGTTGTTGTTTGTTTTGTTTTTGTGGTTGTTTTTGGTTTTTTTTTTGTTTGTAAGTGTTTAAAAAGGTTATGGGCCCAGAGTACCTTGCGCTGCATATCTGAAGAAAGTTAAAGTATTTGCTGCATTTTCAACGAACAAAACGTTATATTGATACTTTGACACTGACAACGTTTATCAACTGAAATGGCTCAAGCTGAAACTGCAAGAATTGTGAAATTTGATGGTACAAACTTCCAGTTATGGAAATTCAGTGTTTCCATTGTTTTGAGAGCCAGTGATTTGATGGAAATATTGACCGAAGAGAAGCCCATTCCATCTGCCACAAATACTGATGAACTGAAAAAATGGGAGAAGAGAAACAACCAGGCAATGGTTATATTTCTTTCATCTATCAACGAAGATCAACTTTCTTTCCTTGTTAACTGCCAAACAGCTGGTGAGATGTGGAGGAAACTGATAACGATACATGAGCAGAAAACTGAAGTGTCGAAACATCTAGTGTATCAAAAATTCTACGAACTCAATATGTCCAGAGGTCAAAGTGTGGCCTATTTCATTGCTGAAGTTGAATCCATAATCAAGCAGTTGAAAGATATGGGATGTTGCAGTGATTTCCAAAATTATCAACAGCCTTCACCCAAATTTGCTATGCTAGTTACTGCATGGGATTCAGTCGACTCCAGTAAGCAAACTCTGCCTGATCTCATTGCTAGACTTCTGAAGGAGGAACAAAAAATGTCTGCTTCTGACATCAAGGATGATAGCCTAGCTCTTCAAATTCAATCAATGAAAATTTCTCAAAGCCAAAAGAATTCCACTAGAAAAGCCAATATTCAAGAATTGAAGCAGAAGTCTAAATGTGGATTTTGCAAGCAAGTCGGTCATTGGTGGAGAGAATGTCCTAATCGTTGTCGTGAAATTAAAAAATTTTTGGTGGAACATACGTATTTCGGCCTCCTGAACAAAAAAGTCTAATAAAGTTTTTGGGGCTCGCAACTAGTTTGTAAGGTTTTCAGGGTTGACATTTATGTTTGTTTATTCAGCCAATTCCGCTCGAAATTCATCCTTCTTTCTATCAGCACAATATACAGATTCTATACCACCTTCTTCATCACTTTCCAATAGAATTATAAGTATTTTTCACAACAAAACTCTAAAAGGTAAATCGTCATAGAAATTCGAGGTTAGCAAAACAATAGAACGCGCATCGCGCGTTCTATTGTTTTGCTAACCTCGAATTTCTATGACAATTTACCTTTTAGAGTTTTGTAGTGAAAAATGGAAAAATGCTTATAATTCTGTTGGAAAGTGATGAAGAAGGATATATAGAATGAGTATATTGTGCTGATAGAAAGAAGGAGGAATTTCGAGCGGAATTGGCTGAGAAACAAACATAGGCGTAAAACCCCGATTTCCTGTCTTTGGGGGGCCGTATCTCCGAAACTAGTTGCGAGCCCCAAAAACTTTATGAGACTTTTTTGTAGAGGAGGCCGAAATACGTATGTTCCACCAAAAATTTTTTAATTTCACGATGGATCCCGCCTAACGGATAATTACCGAATGTCCTAATCGTAAAAAGAAGAAATTGGTACCATCTCATTCTAAAACTGAACCTACCCGTAAAAACGTCGGAGAAGCTCTCATTTGCGATTCCCCAACTGATTTCGAAGATTGGGTAGATGATGAACAAAACGAAAGAGATATATGGTTGGCTGATACTGGTGCAAGTTCCCATATGTCATTCAGACATGAATGGTTTCACAATCTGAAAACCATCGAAAATGAAATTGCTGTTCGTGTTGCAGATAATAAACTAGTTAAAGCAAAAGCCGTTGGAGACATGAAAGTGAAGGCGAAGATTGGCGGAGAGAAATGATGAGCCAGAAAGTTCGACAGATGTTCCAGAAAGTTCAACAGATAGATATAATTTACGTGACAGGAGTCTAATACAACAACCAAAATATTTATCTGCTATGATTGCTGATTTTGATATCCCATCCAACTATGAACAAGCAATCAATTCAAATGAATGTCATCACTGGTTGTCAGCTATGCAAGATGAAATGGATTCACTGAAGAAAAATGATACATGGACACTTCAAGAAGCACCAGGAAATGCCAACATAATCGATTGCAAATGGGTTTTCCAAATGAAGAAAAACCCACAGGGATTGCAGAGATACAAAGCCCGATTGGTGGCAAAAGGGTTTGCCCAAAAAGATGGAATAGACTACCATGAAACATTTTCTCCTATTGTGCGGTATGAGTCCATCAGAGTGCTTCTTGCTATAGCAGCCGAATATGATCTGGAAATTGCCCAATTTGATATAAAAACGGCTTTCTTATATGGAAACTTGAAAGAAGTGATATTCATGAAACAGCCCAAAAGTTTCGAAATACAAGGTGGTATGTAGACTGAAGAGTTTGTACGGTCTCAAACAGTCTCCACGCTGCTGGAACCACAAATTCCGAAAATTTCTGGAGGATTTCGAATTGAAGCAAACGAATGCTGACCATTGTGTTTTTGTGGGCAATTTTGATGGTGAAATCGTGTATTTGGCGCTCTTTGTAGATGACGGATTGATTCTGACAAAATCAAATGACACAGTTCAGAAATTATTGACACATCTCAAAATGAATTTCGAAATTACTTCTGGTGATGCGAAATGTTTCATTGGCATTGAAATATGGCGAGACAGAAAGAATAAACGAATTGGAATAACCCAGGAGTGCTTTGTGAATAAAATATTGAGAAAATTCAATATGTCGGACTGTTCTCCATCGAATATTCCCATTCAACCTGGTTTGCAGTTGGAAAACGTTCCCCAAACTGATGAAAAAGTGCCTTTTCGAGAAGCAGTGGGCAGTTTGTTATACGTATCCATGATTTCACGTCCAGACATTGTTTATGCAGTTAGCTATGTCAGTCGATTTTTGAATATCATGGTTCCGAACACTGGACCGCTGTGAAGAAAATACTTGTATTTGCAAGGTACGAAAAGTTTTGGATTGATATATGGTGGATGTCAAGATTCACAAGGTATCTGTTTATCTGGATACACCGATGCAGACTACGCTGGTGATATAACTACGAGAAGATCAAGAAGTGGATATATTTTCATGATGAATGGATACCCAGTTACATGGTCTTCACAACGACAGCAAGTTGTAGCACTATCCACGACCGAGGCAGAATATATAGCTCTGTTTTTTGGATGCAGAGAAAGTGTTTGGCTGCGAAATTTGTTGACAGAACTTGATGTTTTGAAATATGATTCGACTGTCATCAAAGTTGATAACCAAAGTGCTATAAAACTTGCGAATAATCCTGAATTTCATAAAAGGACCAAACATGTTGATGTTAAATACCATTATATTCGTAAAGTTGTTGAAAATGGATCAGTAGCTGTCAACTATGTGGAGTCCAAACTTCAACTGGCTGATATCATGACAAAAGCTCTACCGAAAGAGAGGATTCTGTTTTTGCGTTCCAAACTCCAAATTTTGGATCTTAATGAAATAGGGAGAGTGTTGAATTAGATTTCATTAAGTGATTGTTATTTGAGTTTGAAATATAAAAAAAAAATTAGTTGTTGTTGCTATCAATAAAGTTTTACTATTTTTGCTGAAGTTGAAAATTTATCTGGTCTTTGTCTTTCAAATAAAAAGTACTCTGAAATAAGTGTTTACAAAAGTTATCATCCTTCCAGTCGCCTTTCACGACAGGCAGAATCTACTCCAGAGTTGTTCTGATACGACCCCATACATACATACTCACAGAATATGGTGAAATGGTTGAACTTATCTCCAAATATGCTTCAATGCCAGCAATTTAGAACCAAATGTCAAATCGAAAGGTGGTCAAACTTAAAAATGTCTTGTATTCTTATTTCCAGATTTCATACATATACTCCATTATATGATGTTTCCGGATCATTATATTCACCATAAGTAACATTTTTATCACAAAATATCAAGTGAATACTGTTGAAATTTTGTCCCTTCACATTGACAGTTACTAATTGAGACATATTACTCTGTTGAAATTGTATCAATAATAGTGAATGTTAGTTTTGAAAAATTGAGATATTGTACTCAGAAGCAACTTATCTTTTTTTCTATTATGGGATGAGATGTGTTTGATTGAACCTATATGTCGTGTTGAATTATATACTGTTTGGATGTCAATGAGCCCAAATAATATTAAAGGGCATGTCTATAGCGCATGTAAATACATGTTACATACCTTCACAGCAACCCAGTCCTTTCTTCTTCCTCTCAATTTTTGCATAATATACTTATAGAACTAAAAACAATGTCATATTAAAATCACATAATATAATGAAAACCCACCTGCCATTTATCTTTATTTCATAAGTGGTTGAAGACCAACACAATCCCCCCCTCCCCGATGGTATCCCCAGACGTTACTGACGCGACAGATCACCCACATTCCATTTCCATGCACAGGGGCACAGGGTTTCTGCAGGCAAGCAAGAGGAAATTCAAGCAATGCTACATCTGGAAGTATCTCATTCAGGAAGCCATTAGACTAAAGACTCAGACCAGGCGCGACCAGGCCACAATCCCAAGGTCACCAATGATGAAGTTACCCATCCTCAACAAAACAGTATCTCGAACCGTTAGAGTCATAAATTCCAGAACAATAATGCAAGGGGCGGAGGAACGACATTTTCTGAAAAACAAAAATCGATTGGGATGCCTACCTCGCACATTCTCTCCAAAATGAATTTCTGACGAATTGCTACCGAGCATATCACTGATAGCACCACAAGAATCACGAGGAAATGCTGATCAAGACAAGATGAGCCTCGAGCACTCCAAAAAACTACACAAGCATTCACAATTCACAGAATCAGTGATGACCAAGACCAAATGCATCCACCATTTTACCAGTACAAGCAGTGTAGCCAGTGAAGCCAGCCGTAATCATCGGAAACTCTGGAGAGATACCTTATATTCTTTCTACAAAACAAACTTTTCCCAACCACCCGTACATTAAGTCACCACCGCAATTTCATGGAAATCGCATCATCAATAGCTCCACCAGAAGGTGCAAATTTTTTCCCAAAACTATCGGACGGGAAAAATCTGAAAATTTGTAACAACATCAGATAGTGCATTAGAATATAGAAGAAAAATTGACGGAAGGCAAAATGGAAGATGAACGGGTATCAGAAGCTGTGAAGTGGAAAAAAATCGTAAAATTTACATGTAAAGGAAACTTGGATTCGTAGTTGCATTTTACGAATTTACATCAATGATAATACAAAATGTCAGAAGCTGAAGTGAAAGAGGAATGAAAGATATGAAACAATTATCTTCTACTATCTAACTATATTTGTGTGTTTTTGTATTTGCATAATGGTGTATATTTCATATTCGAAAGCTATTCTATGATGATATATATATATATATATATATATATATATATATATATATATATATATATATATATATATATATATACATATATATATTTTCGACCCAATTGGTACACAAATTGAGCAAGAAAGAGTGATTTCTATGTAACCCAGTACCCTTGGTGCCATTTAGGCAGGAGAGTAACTATTTTCAGATGAAACCCTCTTTTTCTGTCAGGAAATGAACGGAAGGTCTTTCAATGATGTACACGTATCCATCAACAGAGAGTATTTGTAATTTCATTTTTCCTTTCATAGAAGTATAATTTTGAATCGGAGAAGGAGAAAGCTAAAAAATAATTCCTCAAACTCCATTCAGTTTCTAACTTTCATGTAGCACGATGATTCATTACGTTTTTCATACGAAAGCTATTTCGTTTCAGATTGAATAAACAGCTCTCAATGTTGCAGTTCAAGAATCGCGCCTATCGCAGCTCTCCGCCATGGGCTTGAGTTAGTTGCCTCCAAAGAAGCATCGTCGGCAAACACTTGGCCATGCGATAACAAGTAACATTTCACTGACACTAAATAATGTCGAAAACCAGCAAATATCTGGCCTGGAACATAGATAGGAGAGCGTTTCTCCTACGTCGGCATGCCCTTTTCTTACTAGGTTTTACTATCTCCCAGAAATCAATTTCAACAGAATGAAGGGATTATATCGAATGTTCTTTACAGGGCTATACGTCATTTCGGCCACCACATGCTTCCCGTCACGTACGAAGGTCATTGATTTTGTAGACGAAATGAATGAGCTGTAATAGAACACAACTGATGAATCAAATTTCCAGGCCTACTACTCAAAAGATTTTTTTCTGACTCGGAAGACGAAAGCATTCAATCATCTGTCATTGGTGTGGGCTGATGTTTTTAGTTGAAGGCGTATATCATTATCAGTCGTACCCAGTCCACGGTTGAAAATCAGGGTGACTTTCATTAGAGTTTCTTTCTTACCCCCTGTCATCCTCAAGATTGACTGCACCCTCACGAACAGTCTTCCGTTTCCCAGGGACAAAATTATCAATGACTCCCAGGGTATATTTGAAATTCCATATTTCGATAGAACATAATATGAAGGCTAAAGAAAACAGACTAGTTACCGGGAGAGTATACGAACATCAACTTGCTGGCCGAAAGTCAGCACTATCTTAACGTCATCAAGAGACAGGATAATATAGACTGCGAACACTAAAACCATCGCCGCACAGCGAAAACACTACAAGCCGAGATAATCCACGAGGCCATTCAAATCGTAAAGCGACTCTTTTTCCTGAATGAACGTGTTGAAGGTCAGAGACTTCCAACTACTTGGATGTCATATATTTTCTTAATTCATTTTCATTGTTTTCCTAATTGCGAAGCTATGTATGTATTACTGTGTGTTATTTGTCAAGTCAATGTCAATTATTCTGAATTTCACGTCAGATTAAAGCCTTCAATTGAAAGAGTTTTCATACTACAATTCAATCAGCAAACTCTTAATACGAAAAAGTTTCTACATCCCGTTAGATTCGACGTTGATCTGAACTCAGCGACTGCCAGCAAAGAATGGACTCATTGGTATGAAACCAAATCAAATTAAAATATACTTCATTGTCAGAAGATTTGCATCCCATTCACAAAGATTTGTAAGTATAAATATAAACATAACTAATGGTGTATAATATATAAAAACTGGTAACTTACAAAAAATAGAATAACACAAGTACAAATACAATAAAATAAAATGGAATATGAAGTCAATATCTTCACCTACGACAAAATGGCGGAACATGCGATAATTGCCTGAACGCATCAACGTATAACTTCATACATCGAGGAAATGAGCTGAGTTCAGCTCACAAGATATTCGAAATTGTTCCCTTAAACGTCTTGACATAGGAACAGCTTATTCGATTATTCACGTCGAACATTTTTAAACACAGCAACGACGTAATATTTATTATTTCTCTGTCATATATTCAATATCGAAGCGGGATCAATTCCGTACATCTTTTGCTTCAAATAGCTCCATGAAAGAAGTCTAACAGGCTGGCCATTCCGTAGGACCTCGATGGCCAATCCACAACGCCCATGGTAAGTATCATCCGAATAGTTTTTTTCTTGTCTGGAGTGATGTGGTGGTGCTCCATCTTGTTTTCATAACGATATCCATATCGAATTCATTAGGATTCACTTCGAAGATTTCGGTGATAAGAGGATCAACCGTAGTTTTCAGCATATTTGAATACGGTTCCCCTGTTGAATTCTGTTCATTTGGAGATAGTTCAGTGGTAACTAATACCTTTTTGTGAAAACCTTAAAGAATAGAGGTGTTCATATCGCAAGCCATATTCCGGGAAATATTGTTAAAAATTTCTCCACTGATACATCTTCCCAAGTATGCCATATATTGACAAAGACAATGAAAATCAATCAGCTCCGCTGAGTGAGATATTCAAACTTCTCAAGGGTCTAGATGGAAAAGCAAAAAAAAACAAATGAAACTCAACGGGAAATAAAGGATGAATTGAAATGTGTAACCGATAGGATTCCCCAATTGGAAAAAGAGAATATAATATTATCCCAACGGGTTCTGACTATTGAGAGAAAACTTGGAAAAAATACAATTGTTGCATTTGGAATTACAGCTGTTATATTTGAGCAATATTCTGGAAATGAATGTAAATGTCTCTCACCTTGACAACGCTTACTTCAACGATAAATCCAACAATAAAATTCTGAAAATGACTTTCCTATCTTACTTGAAAAAGACTGAGGTACAAAAATCCCATGAATTCAAACGAGATAAACAGGTCTATTCCGTAACTCATAACGATGTCGTTATCCAACTACTATCGTTAAATTAACGATATTTGTGTCGAATCTTATTCCGTAAAAATATAAAATCGTTGCAAGTCGGTAGTGAACGACGTAATATAACGTTTGTTAACGGGAATAGAAATGGTTCAGTTGGCTAACGATTTGAAGTAGTTTTGTGGTATTTTTGACATATTGTTCATATGGATCGTTGAGAGCTAGCTACCGACAGTCGTTTGATAACGGATCGTTCATTAAGGGTGTTTTACGGAATAGACCTGTATGTCTTCTCAGCCAACGACTTGAGATCTGACGATCAAATCATACACAAAAACCTCAGGAAATATCTCAACATAGCAAAAAAAAAACTAATTTGAAGGCTACCATACGCAATAACCAACTCCACATCAACAAAGACTTCTACTCCCTCGAGGACCTGCAGCTCAATCCTGATTTCTACTCTGAATATCTCGACACCGACAGTGGCAGCAAAAGGAAGGAACATCCGTCACCTGTTTTACCTCAACCCAAAAAATATTTGAGGCCTAGGCCATTAGTATATCTCTACGAAAATCAATCTCTGTCATTTATTATGTGTTGTATTTTTTATATTATATATCTTTTTTCTCAACGGCAACATTTAGTATAATATTATACATCTGATTCACTGCAACTGTTTTTGCAGATATTTTCTTTTGCTCATTTTGCTTCTGCAGATAACTTTCAGTTGATAGTGTTATCACATTGCAATGAAGAATAACTTCAACCTAGTTCACCTGAATGTCAGATCAGTTGTTCCGCATATTCAGGAACTCAGAAATTTAGTTATGGACAAGTTTGAAATCATTTGCCTCACTGAAACTTGACTTTCATCGAATGTTCCGGATCAGATTGTATGTATCAATGATTATTTAATATTTAGACGCGATAGATCTGTCGGCAGGGGTGGCGGAGTCGCTATATACAATAAACCTGGTTACAAAGCCAAACAACTGAACATACCAAAAAGTATCATACCACCATTGCACACAACGAGTCAGTTCCGATCGTGATTTTCTTGAAACATAGCCAGGCTTAATAACAGGATTCCGAATGATTTGAAGAATTTGTCCATCTCTAGTTTCAAAAAGGAACTAAAAAGAATCCTTTTATCAGGAGAGTTTTTGTTTTAGTCCAATAATTCATTCGAACTATTTATTCTCTGCATTTGAATTTATTGAACTTAGTATGTCTTTAGTAATTTAAGTTTTTTTTGTATAATTTGAATATTTGAAACATCTCGAATTTGTCACATATTGCCTTTATTTGTTAGTCAATCTGCATTCAATGGTTGAGTGGAAGACAGCACCTGTTCCATACCTTAACTGGTTGTGAACCGGAGCTAACTCTGCCTTTGGTAGGTAGTTCTCTCTAGTACTTACTGTATCTGTCTAGTCCACTATCTACCAATAAAAGCGTTCACTCCAAAATATAGTATTTATGCATCAATTTCATTATCTCAAGTTTCAATTTTCTGAGTTCACCCGTTCAAACAAATAAAAGGGGGGAACGTTAAAGAAAAAAACTGTATCATGTTACACACAAATAGTTCAACAAATAGTGGGATTAGATTACAGGGTAAGGTGAAACATATCAACTACAGCAAATTTCGTAGTCCCAAGAACTACCCAGGACGTATTGGACTGCTTAGATGCCAGGCACAAAGCTGAATTATGAATCAAAAGTAGCCTCCTTCAAGTTAGGAATACCACAACACATGGAAAATCAAGTAAAATCTCTGAACTTCTGGCCGGCAGGTACTTTTGTGGACACATATCGTTTTCCCAAACGAAAGGCACTTGTTGAGGAAGAACATGGGACTTTTTTATGAATAACCGCAAAACTACTCCCTCTGAGGAGAGCAAATATGTTTCAACTAAAATAAGTATATTCCACCAAAATGTTAGATGCTTGGAAAATTGTGTGGACCTGTTACAAGAAGAAATACAGAATCACAAGGAATGCATAGCAATCTGCATTAGTGAACACTGGCAATCCAGGACACAGCTCGAAACTTTCCATCTCTTGGACTTCAGTCTAATCTCTGCATACTGTAGAGAAGAAGGTGTAGAGATGCAATTTCATAATCAGAAGGTATTATTATTATGCTTGTATCGTACTCCTTTATCATGTACTTTGCAGTTTTTAGAAATTCTTGAAAGTCTCTTATGGCATGTTTTTAATGAAAGCTGTCTCTTCTTCATCGCGGGGGACTTCAACATAGATATCAAAAAACAGAATAAATATACAACAGACTTTCTTACGTTGCTAAATACTTTCAATATTAAGCCCTCAATTTCAGAATATACACGAATATGTGGAAATTCAAACTCTTGCGTTGATAACATTCTTACGAATTGTCAGTCAAGCAAAGGAGAAGTCATAGGTACACATATTTCAGATCATTCTGGTCAGAAACTTACTTTTGAAATTAATATAAAAGAATCAGAAATATACATAAAAAAACATAGAATCTTTAATCTAGAAAACAAAGTCAAGTTCAAAGAGTTACTAACAGAAGAGGAATGGGAACCAGTTTTTTCTACTCCAGAATTAAATATAAATCAACAATGGGAAATATTTATGAATATTCTACTACCAATGTTCAATCACTGCTTTCCAGAAAAAAACATCAATATCCGTAAAAAAGCTCTGAGGTACTATGAAAATGATAGTCTCAAAAAAAGTAAGGACCGCTTAGATTTATTGTTAGTACTCAGTAGGGCAGATGAAAACTTCATTGAAGACTACAGAAATGAAAAAAAAAACTATAACAAACTCTTGATAGAATCACGTAAATCACAATATTCAGATCGTATTCAAAATAGTGAGAATAAATCTAAATGTCTCTGGAAAATTGTAAGAGAGATTAATGGGACTGACCAAGTACATAATGAATTGAAGATACCAGGTGATCCTTACAAAGTAAGCAACAATTTCAATAATTACATCTCAAAAGCCGCTCCAGACTTGATGAAAGACCTACCACATATCAATTTCATTACTAACATCCCTTTCAACAGAAATTCAATATTCCTAGCACCACTAACTATTGCCGAAACAATAAAACTATGCAAGAAATTGAAAAATAAAACTAGCTCAGGCTATGATGAGATATCAAACAACATCATTAAATTCTGTGCTTTTGAACTTGCGCTGCCATTATGCTATATAGTGAATAATTCTCTTTCAACAGGAATATTTCCAGACCATTTGAAAATGGCACTTGTGAAGCCACTTTTTAAAAAAGGTGACCCAACTCTTCAAGAGAACTACAGACCAATAAGTCTGCTGCCATCTTTCTCCAAGATTTTCGAATTAGCAATGTGTACAAGGCTTCTAGATTATTTCTACAGTGAAAAATTGTTCAGTCATGCTCAGCATAGATACCTGAAAGGCAAATCAATTGAAACAGCAGTTTACGATTTTATAGAAAAAGTTATTTCAGGTTATGAAAGTAAATCATTATCTATGGGTATTTTTATAGACTTATCCAAGGCCTTTGATAGTATCAACCACGAAATACTAATGGAAAAGCTGGAGAGATATGGCATTAGAGGTCCCGCACATGACTGGATAAAATCCTATCTTTCCCACCGAAGTCAAAAAGTTGTTATAGAACGACAAGGAAAAAAATACCACTCTGAAGAAGCTTCACTCTTAGTAGGTGTACCACAAGGCAGTATTATTGGCCCTTTGTTGTTCGTATTCTACATAAACGATATGGCACAAGAAATTATAAATAATGGCAATGACAACATTTACGTCGTGAATTTTGCAGACGACACGAACCTGCTCACAATAGGATGGTCACTGAATAATCTTTTAGACATTGCTAATGAGACCCTAGAAAAAGCTCAGGAATGGTTCACTATGAACAAACTGGTACTCAATAAAGACAAAACACATCATGTATGTTTCACAACAAAAACAAAAAGTAACACTCTTGTTGATACAAATCCAATTCATAGAGATATTAACTTATCAGAAGGTACAAAATTCCTTGGGATTCATATTGACAGAAATCTAGATTTCGAAAAACATATTCAAGAAGTCTGTTGAAAATTATCATCGATTTGTTACTCCTTCAGAGTCACGAAGAGTTACATAGACGATATAGCAAAGCGAACAATTTACTTCGCAAACTTTCATTCAGTAATGAGATTCGGGATCATATTTTGGGGAGGTAGCAGCCTAGCTAAACAAGTGTTTATTTTGCAAAAAAATGTATCAGAATATTATTTGGCTTAAACTACAAGGAGTCATGCAGAGGCAAATTCAAATCATTTAATGTACTAACTATGACAGGCACATATATATACGAGTGCCTTATGTTTCTTTTCAAAAATCGAGATAAATTCCAGATACATAAAATACAACATAACTTAAATACTCGAAATAAAAATACTAACTACAATACACCAGTGCATAGACTATCTTCTACAGAGAAATCTCCAGAATACGCGTGTATCAGATTTTTCAATAGACTGCCAACCGAAGTCAAACTGGAGGGTAACATAAAAAAGTACAAGCAATATATATTGAAATTGTTGATAGAATTAGAACCATATTCGGTCAAGGAATATGTTGAAGAAAGTTGAAGGCCCCTGCGATGCTGATGAGACATTGATAAAGCTGTAATTTTTTTTTTAATCAATATTGTAATTTTTTAAAATTTTCATCTATTTTACTTAGGGCATAGCTATCCCTATACTGACGCTGTTTTCTTCAATCTAGTCATGATAATTGTATTGTTATGAATATGTATTTTTGAAAATAAAGCCACTATTACTATGACTATTCATTATCCTCTATAGAATACCATGACTCGGGATCGAAACAACATGAAACAACAGCCAATCAGCGTGAGTTTACGGTGTCATTTTCACGAAAGGGCATTGTTCGTTACTTTTAACTCACACATAACTGCGTTCACGGGTCGAATGGTGACACAGACACCTGTTCGGGCCTTCAGATATCACTAACGACAAGCGATCCTGGAGAGCTGTAATGGGCTTTCCCAAAGGAAGCGATAGCGTTATCTGTCAACGGCAGACGTCTCTTTAGAAAAGGTCCAAGAGCTGTTATTCGTACCCGCGAGTTCTTTATTTATGCTACCCTATTAACAATATTGGCTTTGGGTTGTAACTGATCGATTCTGTTTTTGTTAGGTATTGCTTATTGGTAGCTTTCTTAGAAGATAATGTTTGACTCATGAGTGCGACGAAATTATTTTCGAATACCTAAATATCAGCTGAAAAATTTTCTTCTTGTAGTTTCGTTCTCATTTCAACGATTATAGCCTTCGCCTCCATTTATTTCATTGAATTTGTACAGCTCATCCAATCCATCTTGGCACAAACTCAGATACTTTTCCACTGGCACACTAGTATTGTAGACCATGACGATAGAAAAAGCACCTTTTAGGAATAGATTTCAACACAGTGAACACATATAATATATGTTTTTTCATCCTAGTATACTTCACAGAGATTGCTGGGCATATAAGTTATCGATTCTGTAACGAGATGGATTAGATAAGCTGTACGTAAGAACATGGTTCTTCAGAGAAACAAAAATGAAATTTCAAGAAACTCAAATCAACAAGGGAAAAACTATTTCATCTCATATAATTGAGTGAAAAAATTTGAATTCATTGGCTGCGTTAGTTTTGTTGATCAGCTCATTGTCATTATTTACAGTTCCTGATGCACTGACAACCATTGTAGAGGGTCTAATGTAAAATTGATATAGGTACTACGGTTACATCTCAATATTGTACGTTGTCCTCAATTTCGAGATTCCTGTAGACTGAACATTTTATTCGAATACAAAGAAAATAGAACACTCCCACAAAATATGACTCAATAGTTTTCAGTGAGTCGTTCATTTCGTTAATGGCAATATCTAAATGAAAAAGATGTAAATCATTCATATGAATTAGGAAAAATAATGGTCTAAAAAAACTACCTTCAATTCTTGAGTGGTGTAGGGAAAGAGTCATTGATTCTGGTAACTTGTTTGCGATCTCTGAGCCGAATGAGTCTGTGAATCTCATTCATTTTATCTTGGCACGGAAATGGTGTCGTATTGCAGCCATTTAAAATACGGAGTGCGTGTATGTGTTACGGTGAAGGGTTTCACGGATGGTTGTTGGAGAACTTTTCTTTTACCGAAGTCATGAGAAATCTCATATAGGCGGCGACACCTCTGTGGGGGAAGGGCTAGTGTATAACTGAAGGATATTGACTCAATCTGTAGGAGCCATCTGAAATACACTCTCGAGCACAAGAAAAAGTATTGTATTGTATTGTACATACAATAATATTGTTCAAATCGAAAGCGGTATATAATAGTCCTCAGTACGTGACCTGATCGAAAAATTGAGTACCACATTCTTGAAACTCAGTGACTGACTTTATTTCGAGAAGTCTACCTCATTTTTCCTTTACGAAAATTCTGCTGCTCTTTCAAATCATCAACTTCTCAACGTGTAGATTCCACGATGTCATATATAATATTGGAATCACCACATATTTTTTCGCAGCAGAATTGACAGATAATTCAATGAGAAATACGTTATAACACTCGTAGAAAAAAAAAAGTGATATCAACGAACCTATCGACTCAAACACTTCGATTTTATGCGGTTATGTTTTGTGTTTACCATATGAATCATTTTCACAGAATTAGTTGATATACAATCACACAATCGACTGGTCATATCAGCGGACAAAATAACTGCTCCTTTTTTCTTGTCGGACAACCTGAACATGTCGGTTTTACGATGTATGGTTATGCGATTACCAAAATTTTGATTGTTTTCAACTACCATTTTTTATCTAGTGTAGAAGGTAAAGAGGTGTGAAGGTCTGCAAAATAATAAAAGATGTCGCAATAAGGTTTCATTTGTGAAACAAAAATTATTTTTGGGGGACGAGCTTACAAGATTTCGCGAATACGCGTTGTATAATCAAAATACAATTTCAACTTCTTTTCTACATAATTTCCCCCAAAATTGTTCCTGATCTCAATGGAGAATATTCTATTCAATATTTTTCATTAATGAGATATCGATTTTGCAAATCATTCTCAGGATCAGGTATTTAAGTTATTTGCTCGTCATTCTGGATTATTCTGCTTATTGTGACCATTGATTAGTCCAAAAAGGAATGTTTCACATGAACTTCATTTCATAATATTCCCGAATTTTGAGTTTGTCTTCGATACGAGGACTTTACCAACCCACACCCGATGAAGGCCAAAGCTAGAAACAGCTAGTTGTCTTGTGGTGAGCATTTCGAATTGAATGCTAATTGTGATATATATATATATATATATATATATATATATATATATATATATATATATATATATATATATATATATATATATATATAAGCATACCACTATCTACCGAGCGTCCGTACATTAACAAATTACTATCTTCCAAGCGTCCGGCTCCAACAGAGCGTCCATATATGGACGCACTGAAGAAACTGTGTAGAATCTGAACTCAGAGCACCAGAGTAGTTCACATATTTGAAAATTCGTTGGACGCCTTCTTGATAGTTGTGCAAATTTTTCGAATACTTTTGTATATTATTAGTTCATCAGGTTTGCCGCCAGCGACGCAAGGAGCATTTCTGAATATTCATTGAAAGGTATATATTACTTTCGGACCGTCGATTTCCAAGCGTCTTTCAATTTCTGAAGAAGAGGCAACGCTGAATAGGAGCTGATTTCAGAAGGCAGCGTGTTTTAAAAAGTGCAGTATTTGTTGACAAACATTCGTTGAGTCAAGAGTAAGTGATATTTGATAAACCGATTTCAGATAAGTTATGAATCAAATGAGGTTTTGACACACCTCATGACTACTTTGTATTCTTTCGCTGTTTCTGCTTGAGTTCATCAACGCACAGACCTAGAGTAGGGGGTTTTTCAAGGCGAACTAAGCTTTTCGCGAGAAACCACACCATTCCTAGCTTCTTCAAAGGCTAGCCACTCGCGCCAGCAAAACGTCAGGAAGAAATCCCCAAAAACGACGACCTCCAAACCCGAACAAAAGTAGTGATACAGATGGCTTTTCCTTTAAGGATATCATGCCAGAGTGGTGATAGGATGTCGTGTGTGTCCAATATCCTTTACAACTATTTGGTTTGAACCTCACAACAGGGAGAACAAAAAATTAATTTCAATTCGTTATTTACAACCTCTATGGATTGTGTAATAGATCATTCATCAACTAGCCCCCATGAATTGAATGAATCGATATAATTCATAATCGGTATTTTTGATACATGGTGGTAAAAAAAATTGGTTTGAAAACCATTTGTTTTTCATTCCGGATACGCGATGTAATATCATATACAGGGTGGCTCATCGAAAATATATCGCAAGGCATTAGAGGCTGGAAAATTAATTTCGATAAAATCTGAATACACGTCAGAAGGACAATTTTTGACAAAAATCAAAAATTTTATTTGATTCAACTCAAAAACATACCGTATCAGTTAAGTGAATGTGCACACTGTTGAACGCTTATCTTTGGATCTTTCGGAGTGCTGTGAACTTTGGTTTTATATGCTCAAAAAAAACTAAAAGACTCAAGTCGGGCGACCAAGAGGGCCACTCAGTTGCACCCCTTCGTTTACCCAGGGACCTGGAAACGTGCCATTCGAGTAATTGCGTACATTCAGCAAGTAATGGGGGGAGCTCCGTTTTGTGGAAAAATATTTCTTGTGCATCACATGCAGGGTCATTCTCTATGATATTTGTCATTCTATATGATATTTGCAATTGCGTACATTCAGCAAGTAATGGGGGAGAGCTCCATTTTGTGAAAAAATATTTCTTGTGCATCACATGCAGGATCATTCTCTATGAGATTTGTTATAAATGAGTCGATGGCAATTTGTAGTGAATCCAGATACAGGATACACGATGAAAATTACCTGTTATTGAATAATACCAAGCTAGGTAGGGTCCCATCAGAAAAACAGGGAGTTCTGCCAATAATCTCAAGCTCTGTGAATGTTGTCTTATTACCTCAGGTGGTCAGTCAGTATACTCGATAACGATCGGAAATTCTGAATCAATTGAAACGTCGCGTCGTGCTGATACTAACAACTCAGACAATGGAAGTCTGCGATAACAGTAGCAAATTTACATCACTCTAAAAATTAAAAAAAAATATGCGAAGGATATGCACAGCATTAAAAAACAAAGAAACCTCTCGAATAAATTTATTGGAATAAAACGGTCAGTATTTAGGTGAAATAAAATCGGTTCATTTTTCGTCAAAGGTAGTGTTGACATTTTGAAATTCGATATTTTCTGAACGAGAAATATCTTATTTGAAGAGTTATCATTTCATTTACTTCTTTCTGAATGATTCGAGTGCTTACGCCTAACGCTCCACTTAGGGGAAGGTTTGGTTATGCTTCTGTTGCTGTTGTTGTAAAACTCACACCTAAAACTCCAGAAAATTGCATGTATTCATGCAGGTTTTTCGAGTTGCATAATTTTTTTTTGGTGCGATAAGTTGCTACGTCTGTTTCCGGGTGTGTTGGGCCACAAAAAATATTTAATATCATTCAGTGTCTCAGAACTTCGTATTTCCTTTTAAAAATATTGGCGTGGAATCATGAAATTTTTTTTGCAGTCATTATTATATCCATCCGTACAGTGGCAACTGTAGTAACCTTTTTTAATTAAAAAAGACTACCAATTCTAGCCCTATACAGTGTCATCCCCAAAGTATGCACCATATGGGAAACTCATTTATTAAGGGTCTTTCGACAAAAAGTTATTCCTGATAAAAGTTTGTGCATCCCCTGAAACCGAATATGCACCAACAAAATACGGTTAAACAGACGTTATATACGCCTTCAAATATTTGATTTTGAGACAATGGTAAAGTACTCTTATTCTGAAAAATCTCGGAAAATGTTATTTGGAAAAGTTGTTCAGCATCAAAAAATACATCCAGGTTTGAAGGCATGGCCATATGAGTAAAGTTTTTTTTTACCCACTTATCTCAAATGGGGACTACGAAAACAAACATTTGTTAAAACGATAAATAGACAGCATCCTGTATACCACGGTTTATTTTAGAAGGCTGTAATATTACAAATCACACCAGTAAGGTGTTAACCACGGTCAATTTTTTTGAAGAGTTAAATAATTTTCTAAGTTTTTGGTGCAAGGTTATTTTTATTTTTTGTTGACACCGAACACTGAAAATTATACAGTATTCTAACAATAACTTAATATTCGATAATATCAAGTCAAATATAAAATAGGTATTTTGGAAAAAACTCATTGATTTTCTGGAGATTTTCTTGTCCAAAATAGTTATGAAAAAAATGGGTAAAAAAGTAAAACTTCACTAAGATGGCCATGCCTTCGAATCTGGATGTATTTTTTGATGCTGAACAACTTTCCCAAACAACATTTTCCGAGATTTTCCAAAATACTCTTGTCCCAAAATCAAATATTTGAAGGCTCCTCGTATATCACGTGTGTTTTACTGTATTTTGTTGGTGCATGTTTAGTTTTAGGAGATACACAAACTCTTATCAGGAATAACTTTTTGTCGAAAAACCCTCAATAAATAAGTTTCCCATATGGTGCATACTTTGGGGATGACACTGTATATGTGTGGCCCCCCTCTCAACATATATTTTGGCTGCTCATTACAAACATAAGTGAACACTTCGCCGTGTACCCTTTTATAACAGAGTATCTCCACAAATAAATTTTTCTTAATATATTTATTTATTTTTTATGAGTTGGAATGTGATTCTTAGGACCATTTTTCAGATATGTGATCATGTCATGATTTTGTAATGTTTGAAGAAAAATATATAATTTCTTGTAGGGACTGGTATTGAGTAAGCTTAATACAAAGCTAAATAACGAACAACATGACCACAGGTAGTGTGGCAATTAATACTGATGTTTATAAGCTGTGGAAAAAGTCAGTTTTACATAAATTGTATATATTTAACAAATCACATATGAGTGTATAGATAAAAATAACAAGTACATAGTGGAATTAAAGAAGTATCAAAGCAAAATATCAGAGCTCAGAAAGTCAACCCACGAGTAGCATCTTAAAGTTACCTATTGCCGTTATGGTTTAATCTGGCATCATCGCCGGGCGCTTACGAATCGGAAGGACGAAAGTAAAATATATAAAGCGGACGCCAGCTAGCGGAAATTCTTGAATATATTGGACGCTGAGAGGGGGCTCCATGAAAGGACGCTAAGGAATGGACAAATGAAAATTCCAATTATTTATAGTCGAAAAACAAAGTCCAAACAGTTTCCATGACACGCCGTGTATGAATCTTGAAAATATTCATCTGTACAACTACAGGTTTCTTGAGACCTACATGACGGACGCTCAGAGATTGAGTTGTGAAAAGACGCCAGGAAGATAGCTGGATGTATATATATATATATATATATATATATATATATAGATATATATATATCACCAACAAGCACCTTATGTGCTACTGCGAAACCTGCGCAGGAACCCTATTCATGACAAATTAACTTTCACCTTTTACAATCGAGTCACATTCTGAATGTCACTGCGTCATGGTGGTAGCCACGACTGGATATCAGAATTAGCCGATACGGACGTATTTTGTCTAAGATTTTTTCCGACTACAATTCGACGCAATATTTTTGTCCATCAATGCAGAATTCTGTCATCAATAACATTGATCTATGCGTATAATCCGTGGCGGAAATGTGGTAATCGCATAACCCCATATCGTAGAATCGACATGTTCAGGATGTCCGACTGGAAAAGAACAGCAGTTATTTTTTCCGCCGATATGACCAATTGATTGTGTTATTGTATCTCAACTAATTCTGTTTCTGTAAAATGATTCATGTGGTGATCACGGGAATTAACCGCGTAAAATATGATTTTGAGTCAGTAGGTTGTCCGTCAAGTGTTATAATGTATTTCTTATTGGATTACCTTTCAATTCTGCTACGAAGAAAATATGTGATTATTACATCATGAAATCGACACGTCGAGAAGTTGATAATTCAAAAAAGCAACCCTTTAGACATGTCGAAGTGAAGCCTCTCACGGAGTTTCAAGAATGTGGTTATCATTATCAGTTATTCGTTCAGGTCACGTGCTGTGGACTATAACTTACGTGACCAGACTTCCCACTTTGGGAGGGACAGTCCAGCATTCTAGCAGTCTGTCCCGGTGTCCCCAGCGAGGCCGCCATATTCCCCCTTTTGGAACCTGATATTCAACAATGTATTTATCCCGATGGTAGGTGTGGCTTGACGCCCCGTACAGAAAGGCACATACGATAGTCCTTGACGTATTCTCACTTACAAATTTACAAAGTTGAGACATGGGAAAATATGGCCGTGATGCCGAGAACGTTCCTACTGAAAGCCATTGGGTCGAATAGTTCCAGAACTTCCGTACCAACAATCTTCATTTGAAAAAGTTCTCTACAATTACAATACAATATGGACAAGTGGGTGTGTCAGTTATGAAAACTATTCTAATTACGAAGATGAATATGAATGAATCATGTACTGAGTTCCACACTCATCTAAAAACAAGACCCTACTTTTGAAACAAAGGGACTCCTGGGTTAAGAGAGCCGAAATGCCGATTTGACCTGTGGATGATGCTACCCAGGTCTGAGGAACATTCACTATATTTTTTCTTCCCCTCTCTTTCCCCATCTGGGGATGAAAAAAAAAATATTTTTTTATTTTCAGTTTTTTTTATCGAAATCTAGTGCTAGAAAAATATTGAAAAATCCATGGTCGTAAAATACGAAATGATTTTCGAAATCATAAGTTATAGGCACCCAAGAAGGCTTTCGAAAAAAAAATCAAATCCGAAAAAAGTTACAGAAAACCCAAGTGTCCCGGGTGAATCAATTGATAATTTTAATGAGGCTAATAATAATAATGATCGCTTTTATTGTCCAACAGTAAACCATATACAGAGCAATTTGTTAAACACGATGTTTCAGTGGGTGAGAAAAATATGTGTAATGAAATCAGACAAAACATAATTACAAATTAATTTCGAATGGTTTCCTTGATTCTACGGTACTACATGCTGAAATGACACAGTGTTCACTTCTTTTATTAAAAATCGTGCACATTAATGTAATAGGTGCTTTCAATAACATATTGGAACGAGGCCATTCACACCAAAAAAAACTTTGTCTGGATTCTGAGCGTGGCACCAGAATATCAATAGAAGACATTAAATCCGGGCAATCAATTTTTCCTGAAAGAAGTTTACGTAAAAATAATATGGCAGCTTGCTGCCTGCGTTTCTCTAGTGATATGAATCCAAACCTGTCCAACAGTTCAATATAATTCGAACCTCTAGGTGGGTATATTTCATCCATTTTATAACACAAGAATAAAAAAAATAACTTTTTCTATGGATTGAAAATAGTGATTACAAATAGGATGAACAAAATAATAAAATATCGATATCAAAGCATGGATGTTAATAAAATTTCTACAGTTTCTGACAATAAATTCATATGCACGATACGCTGAGGATATAGTTCTTGTTATGTGATTTTTGAATGTTACTTATATATCGAAATAAACACCCAAAGGTAAGCGTCCATAGGTACGCATCGTACGTATCGTACGGATCGTATGAAACGGATTGATTTGTGGTAGTGCGTCCACTGTATCCGTAGCGATCGGATTGCCGATGCGACGGTCGGCTTGTAAGTAACATTCGCATTTTCGTTGTGATCAGTGATGCCAATGTGTGCGGAATTCCGCACATTGTGCGGAATTTCGAATCGTGCGGGTATTTTGTGAGGATTTGATAAAATGTGAGGATTTTGTGAGGATTTTCTTCATATAGAACAAAAATTATTTCAATTCAGCAGAAGGGTCAGTAGAATGGCAATTAAGGAGAGTTCGAGCTGGAAGGAGGTTCACGTGACTCTATGATACAGTTAACTGAATATTTTGTACCTAAATTCTGTATCTTACATATATTGAAATATGAATAAACTTACCAGTTTGATTCAATCTTTTTCCAATTCCTTCCCAAATATTATCTCGTCTTTGTTGATTCGAATAATGAGGGTGTTTTAAATTCAACAACTCTTCGTACTCTTGTACAATTGTGATTAGTCTTGCAATGTCCATGATATGCGTAATACCAAATATAATTGAAGCACTTGTGTGTACTTAGTGTCGAAATGTAACAAAATTTAAATGATCTGTGAGGCTAGCAGTGACTACCTGTTGCAACATGCGTCCATTTATCGGCAATCTGCATGACGTCATCCGCACCAGTCGGAAAAGTTGCCCCTTCGATCAATTTCATCGGCATTACCGACAGACCGATACGTGCGATCCGTCCGCTGCCGGTCAGTGGACGCATATGCATAACTTACTATACTAATAATTCTAAAATCCGTTTCATACGATCCGTACGATGCGTACCTATGGACGCTTACCTCAAGTCTCGTATTTCGTTATTCCGTTCTAAGCTATGGTTGTTGATGGAATATTGATATCACTGAATCGTTACATTTTTCCTGTTGAATGTCATTATCTTACATTTTGATATGATGTGAAAAGGTGAGTAATTTGGTTCAAACCATTTATGCAATAAGTTAAGCTAGTATTGCAATTCAATACAATCTGTTTTATTCTAGCTAAGATATCTAGAATCCTTCGATAACTTAATTCAAGAGAAAAGACGAACTGTCGCTTTTTCCCAGGCTGACACGATTACAGATATAAAAGCTTTGTGTGTATGTGCAAAATGCATTAAGATTTATGACCGCGAAGACAGAAAAGGGCACTTACCCAAACTCCTAGGACTAGGTGAGGTGATACACTCGTTTTTCTTCTTCGGAAGCGCTTCCAGGTGGTAACTTGGTTCCAACAGGAAAGTTCAAAAGTATTTTGAGCAAATATAACAACAAATTGGCACTAATACGGCCGCGATGTCCGACTTGACATGTATTTCGTCCACACGAACGGAAAACCAGCGATAACAACTCACAAAAACTCTGTGTTGTTTCTGAAGCGAACGATATTTTGCATCTGCTGGCGCTATGTCTCTGGTCATGTGCGAACTTCTGTCTTTTTTTGTGTCGTGAGAATATTCAAATAGGACTACTGAATATAGGCAACACACATCACACTATTGATAAATGAACATGGGATTCAACATTCCCGCCCCCCAAAATGCAAGAATTATGCATTTTCAAAATAAAATAGAAAGTTGCATATCGAACTTGAGAAAAAAATCCATCGAGTAATATGAATATTACCTAAACTATACCACATATAGTTTGGTACCTACCTAACCTAACCTAAAGAAATGGAGAAATAGTTGAAAGAAAAAAAAAATTAGAAACAAATTTGAAAATAAATCACTGAGAAGGCAATGGACACAATTTAATCAATGGCCTTTTCAGAGTTCCACTAGTTGTAGTGACATCGGCAACTCTACATATATTATCTTTGCCGAAATATAATTGAGAAATGCGACCATATCTCCACTGATTCGGAGGCGTATTTTCATCTTTAATCAAAACTAAGGTGCCAATTTTTGGAGAATCACTTGGTGAATGCCATTTGGCGCGTTGGTGCAATGTATGCAGATATTCATTACTCCAGCGCTCCCAAAAGGATTTGTGCAATCTTTGGAGCAGCTTCCAACGAGTGAAGTTGTTCATACCCGGCAAGTCAGTATCAGGTAACTTAATCGCGTGATTGGGCTCCATATTCAGAAACATACCCGGAGTTATAACAGAGAAGTCGGAAGGATCCGAGCTAACTTCTGTGAGTGGACGAGAATTCAACAGTGATTCCACACCAACAACAACCGTATTCAATTCCTCATAGGATAAAATCTGATCACCAATGACGCGACTGAGGTGAGTCTTAACAGATTTTATGCCCGCCTCCCATAGACCTCCAAAATGTGGAGCTGAAGGCGGATTAAAATGCCATGAAATAACCTCTTTTTCAGCAGCTTCCTTCATAAGCTTGAACAATTTGGCAGCACCAACAAAGTTTGTTCCGCAATCGCTATACAAGTGATCGCATCGACCTCTACGCGACAAAAAGCGCTTCAACGCAGACAATAAAGTTTCTGTAGATAGGTCGCTAGCGAGCTCCAAATGCAATGCTTTGGTTGCCATACAAACGAAAAGGCATAAATAAACTTTGCAGGATTTCGCACCCCTAAACCTATTCATGGTAACGGAAAATGGACCTCCAAAGTCTAACCCAGTATGACGAAATGCTTTCACTTGGGAAATACGAGGCAAAGGTAAGTTGCCCATTCTTGGGACGAAGGATTTAGGGTTTTGTTTCCAACAAGTGACACATTTGGATAGAATGGAACGAATCGCTCTCTTAGGAGACAATATCCAGAAGTGTTCAGCTAATAATGAATGTAAAGTGTGAAGACCGACATGGAAGTGTTTTATATGATAATATTCAATCAACATGTCAGTCAACCGACATGTACGGGGCAGAACAAGCGGGTACTTGCGATGATAAGGCCAAGACAACAATTCTAAACGACTACCAACTCGAATGACCCCCGAATCATCAACAAAGACATTGAGTTTACGAAACATTTTCGGACAAGAATCGCCTTTGGAAAACATTTCCGGAAAGGCATTGTGTTGCGTATACTTAACCAACAACATTAGAGCGTCTGTCAGTTCTTCCAGACTCAAATAAGCGTTCGGCTTCTTAGATGGATTTTTTGCACGATTAATAAACCTTAAAACATATGCCAGTACTCTCTGAAGCGTGAAAAAAGAAGAGAAGCGATGCAATAAATTTTCAAAAAAATGTTGTTCTTCATGAGGAATGGCGGCTGCGAAAGTTATAGTGCGTTTTTCCTTCTCCACTTCCATGAGACGTGAAGCAGAAGGTAGATTCTTGTCCCAAGAATCTGATGAATCTAATAAAAACTTAGGACCGTTCAACCAGATCGAACTTTTCAGAAAGGTAGATGGCTGTAATCCTCTGGTGGCAACATCAGCAGGATTACAGTTGGATGGTACATATCTCCAGTGAGATGGCGGCACTATTCCTTGAATATAAGATACCCTGTTGGAGACGAAAGTTTTCCACTTATGCGGTGAACCCTGAATCCAAGCAAGAGCAACTTGAGAATCGGACCATGTGAAAATACTTGAAAAGGAGACAGCCTCTTCATAACTGTGAACAACATGGCGAATGAGTTTGACTAATAGAACAGCGGCGCACAGTTCTAATCGAGGAATAGTGATTTGTTTCAGTGGAGCAACCTTAGTTTTGGCACAAACAAAAAAAATATGGGGTTGACTTATTTGAGGTTCGAAAACACGGAAATAAATAACAGAAGAATAACCACGCTCACTGGAATCACAGAACCCGTGGACTTCACATCTAGAAAAAGGAAAACGTACCAGTTGTCGAGGCAACCGAAACTCTCGAAGAAGTGGAAGTTCCGAAAAAAAAAATGGGGTTGACTTATTTGAGGTTCGAAAACACGGAAATAAATAACAGAAGAATAACCACGCTCACTGGAATCACAGAACCCGTGGACTTCACATCTAGAAAAAGGAAAACGTACCAGTTGTCGAGGCAACCGAAACTCTCGAAGAAGTGGAAGTTCCGAAGTATATTTTTCCCACGCCCGCACAACATCACCACTTGGAGACTGATCCCAATCAAGCTTTTGTTTCCACAATTCCTGTATGAGACGTTTAGCTAAAAAACTTACTGGGGCTAAAAAACCTAGTGGATCGTATATTTTGGCTAATTCCGACAACATAATTCGTTTCGTGCAGCGTTTGTTATGAGAAGCGACATTGAAAAGAAAATAATCCTCTGTTGGATTCCATCTCAGCCCCAAAACTTTGAGATTGGAAACTTCTTGCTCATCATCGAATGACAGAGAATTCTTATTCAAATATTCCGGAGGCAAATCAGAAACTATCTTCGGATGGTTGCTGCTCCATTTCCTTAACTCGAAACCACCTGAACCTAGCAGACTGATGAGTTCATTCCTTGCTTTTATGGCACCTTCCAAAGTTGGACTACCACCAAAAAGGTCATCGATATATGAATCCTTCTGCAAGATTCGTGCGGCTAATGGATATTTTTCACCTTCACGAATAACAAGCTCTCGTAAAGTGCGAATGGCTAAATAAGGTGCGGAAGAGGTTCCATAAGTCACTGTTCGCAATCTATAATCTTTAAGCGGATCGTCAGGAGAGAACCTCCAAACAATCCTTTGATAATCACAGTGTTCAGGTTTGACAAGAATCATACGGTACATCATCCTGATATCAGTGGAGAATACGAAATTATGTAAGCGAAAGCGGAGTAGTACCGAAAAAATATCGGTTTGTAATTTTGGACCAATCAAAAGATCGTCATTTAAAGACAACTGATTAGGGCGTTTGGCACTGGCATTGAAGACGACTCTCAGACGAGTGCTTGCACTTTCAGGCCTAAGAACACACAAATGCGGAATATAATAACAATACTTAGGAATAGTCTTTTCGACAATCTGTTCCATGTGCTGCATATCCATATATTCTTGCATGAACTTACAATATTCCACTCGAAGCTGAGGATTTTTTCCAAGGCGACGCTCCAATGAAAGGAATTGTTGGACGGCGAGATCCCGACTACCTGGAAAACAAGGTGAACTTCTGCGAAACGGCAACGGAACTACAAACCGGCCGGTGTCGATTCTCTCACAAGATTCCACAAATATTTTTTCACACAGCTTTTCTTCGTCGGACATTCTGCTAGCTTCGGGTATGGCTTCCAACTCCCAAAATTGTTTCACCGAATCATCAGAAATCAAAGTCTGACAAAACAACGCAGTGATACTCGAAAAAGGCGAACGATTCACTTTTCCCATCAAAACATATCCAAATAAAGTGTTGATAGCGGAAGGTTCCCCATGCTTTCCTTCTACACGCTCTGATAACAAAATTTTCGAAAATACATCGGCTCCTAATAACAAATCGATGGCTCCAGGTCTCCAAAATTCATCGTCGCCTAACTGCAAATTTGCGATATGAGTCCAAGATCCAGACTGGAGAGGTTCAGAGGGAAGATTATCACAAATCTTTGGTAGAACTATGGCATCAATAAACAAAACGGGCTGCGACTTTTTCACAGGGCGCACAACTAACGACACTGACCCTTGATTAGTAACTGTCTTCATCGTACCCAAACCTTTGACCTCCAATGCAAAATTCGACCTCTTCAATCCAAAACGGGAGACAGCCTGCTGAGAGATAAAAGAAGACATACTCCCACTGTCTAACAACGCTCGTAAGGGATGATAAACTCCAAACTCATCCATAACTTCCACTTTCACAGTGGATAATAAAACTTCGGCAGAACAAGATGCCATACCAACTAGGCCACTTATAGGAGAAATCGAGGATGCATTTTGTGTTGAACTAGAACCCGGCGTATGTTGAACACTTTCAATATTTTGCTCCATATCAGAGTTCTGCGCAGTTTTTTCAAAATGTAGCAAAGTATGGTGTAATTGATTACATTTCCGACACTTGACATTGGATTTGCATTTATTTAAAGTATGTATACTGCTGAGACAATTGAAACATAATCGCGAATTTTTAGTAAAACAGTAACGATCATAAGGTTGCATAGCCAGAAACTCGGAACAATTGTTCAAAGAATGAATATTTTTACATAAACAGCATTTTTTTGGATTCTTGTTCTCAGTCTTATTGAAAAAAGACATTTTACTATTACTCAATTTAACATTGTTTTTTGCAAGAAATTTTCCTTGTGAGGAAGATTGTGTTTTGCGTTTATTCTCCTCTTGGAAAGGCGAAAATTTTATAGTGTCGAAAGCGATTGCACATTTTTTCAAAAACTCCACAACCGTTTGATAAGTGGGGATGTCACTACAACCATACTCTAATTCAAATTGCGTTGATAATGTACTATCCAGTCTTTGCAATATCATGCACCCTAATATAAAATCATATTTTTCGACTGGCAACTCAAACGTTTTGAGTGCGGCAAGGTTTTCTTCGAAAACATCTAACAAATTGTAAATTGAAGAAGGGTTGTTATGATCTACACAAGGACACTTTTCAATGGCACGCCAATGAGCCATAGCTTGTAATCGTTTACGCGAGAATCGATCAACAAGTTTTTTGTACGCAATTTGATAGTTTTGGTCTGTCAAAGGCAATCGAATCAATGAGCGGGCCGGCCCTTCTAATGAAGACAAAAGAAAATGAAATTTCTCCACATCCTTCAGTGATTTATTTTCGTGAACTGCAGAATTGAATAAGTCAAGAAATGGTTGGAAATTATCATACTCTCCTCCAAATTTCATTGGATCAAATTTAGGCAATCTTGCCGCAGAATAGTTTTCATTAGAACCCGTGAATAACTGATCGATCGAACCGGCAACTTCAGGCTTTGTTTCGAACATATCTGTATATATGGCTCGAATGCTGAAAAAATTATTCAAAAACTCCCTTCGTATTGCATTCTCTGCCTCAACTTCGGCATCGGGAGATGAAATCAGCGAATTTATAATGGAACTATGTTGTCTCAAGAATTCTTCTCTAGTCGATTCCAAACTATCATCATAAGTGACTTTGAACAGTGTTCTCTTCGAAGGGTTCGCTACCGCTTCTTTGCCAAGATTCAATAAAATATCGAGATCATTTATAGCTGATGTCCTCGCTAGTTTCACCTTTTTCAATTTGTCAGCCATTATTTACCGTAATAATAGTTCGACTTTTCAAAATATTATTTATTTCGAACTGATAAAAAAAAATAACAAATTCCAGAAACTGTATTCTTGAAACTTCAACTGTTTTTTGCTTCTCAGTGTGCCAGCTAGAGCGATAAATAAATAAGCGATTTTGGACCTTATTGTCACGAATATACGAATATAAAGAGCCGGTAGGTTCGAAACGAGGAATGTTGAATCTCAAGCAATGAATCAATCTGACAAATGAAAATATCTATAATCAGGATGTTTCCTGGGAAAAAACTATCCAGGCTCGTTAGGACCAAGTCAACCCCGCGGACGCGATGTCCGACTTGACATGTATTTCGTCCACACGAACGGAAAACCAGCGATAACAACTCACAAAAACTCTGTGTTGTTTCTGAAGCGAACGATATTTTGCATCTGCTGGCGCTATGTCTCTGGTCATGTGCGAACTTCTGTCTTTTTTTGTGTCGTGAGAATATTCAAATAGGACTACTGAATATAGGCAACACACATCACACTATTGATAAATGAACATGGGATTCAACACTAACAGTTATGGAATTTACACAGCATTTAATCTATCGTTCGAATATTCATTGACGTTTCATTGAAATCAATTTGTCCCTTAGTTCTATCAGCACCCAAATTGATATCATTGTAAAGTTGGTTACCTTTTAGTTCCTTTGCGTTCTTCAAGACTTTACCAACAGTCAACTCATTCATAATATTGAGTATAACAATGAGGAACCGGAATTAAAAAAATGTTCCCTTTTTTTTATTTCATCTGATAGAGCATGAAAATCTGTTCACAAAAATACCCTTCTGACCTCGATCCTTCCACTATTTTTTTTAAAAACCTCTACTATGTAACGAATAATATCAAATGATGACGTCAACATTTACTCATTCATTAATGCTCTCCATCTCCTTCTAGTTATGATAAAATACTACGAAATACTATAAAATATTTAGATTTACTACAGTGAGTTGGCAATACGAGATTAATTTGACAGCAGCTAAGTACACATCTTTCAAAGTTACAATGGCGTAACATAACCTCATAATTTTGTATTTATTTTATCTTTTTCGAGCAATTTGTGCTTGAACGTTCACGAATTTTCCTTTGATTATCCAAATTCGCCATGCAGATTGTTCATATGAAGATCATGTTGAATGAGAATGTAGGTAGGTAGGTTGAATTTTTATGTTTTCTTCACAATGATGTGTTTATAGGTATAAGATGAAGTTGATTCAAGATATGGGTACTTTCACATTCAGACTTGGCCTGGCATTCCATTCTCCAATGATGAGCATATCAACATTGATACGCTGCATTGTTGCTAGTCCGTTGTACCTACTTGGGCAGATGCTAGAAAAACTGGAATAGTTGCTATTCATGTTATAACCAGTTAGGAAAAATTTTATTTTGTATAATGAACATGATTCCAGCGGTATGAGAAGAAAAACTATGGAAGTGTTTGAAAGGAGTCCAAGTTTCCCAATGCTACACAGAAAAGATTGAACACGCTCTACATTATATCCTTGGAGTATTTAAAAATGTATTATGAATGCCTGTGGATAAGGTAATACAAGATAATGAGATATGTTGTTTTAATAAGGGATAAAGAACTGAAAATTGTCAACACTAATGTATCACCATTCAGTGTTTAGAATAGAAGTCAACAGGGATTGCACATATCCTTACTTAAGAACAAGTTTTGAAGGATCTGAAGGCGTTTCGAATGATAAGCAAGTGAGTTTTTTTTAAACGTTATCAGGATGCAATGGTTGCTAGAGTGTAACAGCTTGTAAAAAGGCAGAAAGAAATCTTCACATCAAGATATTATGGACAGAAGATAATGAATTTGCTGAATACTTAATGATGACAATATGTGTATTCATAACGTGAGGAATAAAGCATATTCAGTTGTAATGGAGTTCAACGAAGAAGAGAACGAGATTAACTTTGTCAAATGTGAAGACTGTGCTGCCCATTTAGGTAAGTTGAAGATAAACTGTGGTATGCAGTATCCTTTGGGCTAGAAATAGAACTTGTATTTTTGATCTGTGTGTGATCAGTTGATGGTGGCACATGGCACACCTGATCTCGTACTAAACACCCTCAGTACTATGTCTTTTCAAAGAATCTGCCTTCAGGAAATTCTTATCAGTTTGAGTTATCTGCTTTTCAGCTACATGTTCTGTTGGTCATTTTTGTTGATGAAGTGTGAATAAGGTAATATTTCGAAATACTATAGTTGATGAATATTTTCTTAACTGGATTTGTTCCAGTCATTTATAATTTATATGGATCAAATAAATATCAGAGAAGTAAACAATACTTCTCAATAGGTTTTATATTAATAAAGATAAGTGAGATCTTTCACTCTTATTCGAACCACCAACAGAATAAAACTGTTTAAAGAATGTGAAAGCAAAAACATTTGTTCCTGTATTATTAATATTACTATTAATTCAAATTGGCCGGTGTTTTAGTAAGGAAATAGTAATTTTCGAAAACAAAATTAAAAAAAAATAGTTTCGTTTTCGAACGGTCAATAACTATTTCAAAACAATATTGAAATTGTTAGTTTTTCATTTTTTCATCACTATACAGTTTAAAAATAAAAAGTGAGATCCTGGGCTAAACAAAATCAACTAAATATTTATGTATCCATTATTTTTTTTAGTTGGTTATACCATAACTGTTTCAATAGATATTACTATCTTTTTCTTTGTCATTTATTGTGGTATTATGATCTGATGACATTATTTTAAATATTTTATTTTTTTTGTATTTACATCGCTATATAAGAATTCATTTCTTAGGATCAGCAACTCAATGAACTTTAAAATAAAAAGATGTCTAATAAGTCAAACTTTTATCTTTCCAATGCTGGATTTATGAACTCAACTAAACTAACATCAATCAACTACTAATAACTAAGAAAGATGAATGAATACAGGAAAACCCCATTGGGGGTTTATAAACTTTCGTCTGTCAATAAAACTAACAACTAAGAAGATGGCCATCTTTTCAACTAAGAATTAACAACTATGAACTTAACGTATGTGCATAAAACACAATATTTTCTGACATTACCAGTAATTCAAAAACAAATTAAAGATTGTGAAGAGAGGAAGTTTGTGTCATACAAATCAATTGGTTTAATCAAGACAGTATTACTTGAAATTAGTCGGAATCAATATGGATCGTGAAGAAGTTATTGAAATGATTAGTATTATACTTTCAAAAGTCACAACTTTTGTTGCCACTGGAGTGATCAAGAAACAAAAAAGACGGAATGATGATATCTATACATAGTGAGAAACATATTTACAAGTGGGGTATTATTCAAGGCGTTTCATGGTGGTATCCGTTAAAATACCTTTAGAGTTCTGAAAACGACTCCTGGTAGATGTGGAATCTGGAATAACCATATCTCTTTTTATTGTATTTATTTTCAATATGAGACATTTCACCTACAAACACATCTGTTATAATATCATCAGAGCTTTCCAAGTATGAAACCAAAAGTAGTTGGGAGGATTAAACCATTCCTTCCCATTATTTGACATGCATGTTTTGGTTACATTTTACTGACAGCCAGTGGGATTCACAGGTGGCTGTTGTGTGAGAATAACTTTCCTCATAATAATTTGTTTATAGAACACATAATCCACTTTGACTATTTTTCAGGGGGATGCAAACATGCTATTGCATTTTTAACTGGGATTCATCGACGTAGTGAAGAACCTTCTCCTACTGCAGTCACTTGCTACTGGAAGAAGTCTGAGTTGGCGTCAATAGCTTCGTCAAAGAAATTCATTCTTGCCAAAGAAATAGGACCTTTAGATTTGGAGCCTATGGTAGCTGAAGACGGAACATTCTTGAAAAATGTTGTTGACAATAGTATATCTAGTGAAAGAATGAATACCCAACTCACTAAATACTATAGGGAATTTGATGATACTGAGCACCTCTCTTTCCACTATCTACTTAATGCATACTTTGATGTGAAAAATGGAACAGAAGATTTCTTGGAGTTTTTAGTAAGTGTGTACTATACATGTATTACCCCCTGTCGCTTTCAAAAAAAGTCCAAACCCTTCTGAGTTATAATGAACATTGAAATGTTTATACAATTTGTGAATAATTTTTTCTCCTACTCTGATTTTTTAGTTCAACCAGTCCATATCATTTCTGAATTGATTTTTTGTGAAATAAAGCATAATACTGAATGTTTTTTCTTGGTACTTTCCAAAAAGTTTGCTGAATGAAAAAAAAACTGTCTTGGATTTCATAATTTATTGAAATAATAATGAAAATTAATTTTGTACCAGAAATTATTAGTGGGAAAATAAGAGGTGATGCATTTGCCTACATTTGAAGCAAAACAATTATTTCAAGGAAATACATTGAAGTGAATGCTTTCAATTTCTCAAAATACCACCATGAGAAAAACCCACCAAAAACTCATGATATCACCTACAAAGAAATGATTACAATTTTGTCCTATACGAATACCTGGGGAGTAGGTAGATTGAGGCCCTGGCATTATATATATATTATATATTATATATATATATATATATATATATATATATATATATATATATATATATATATATATATATATATATAGTAATATATAAATAATTGAATTATTTTCTATGAATATTAATACAGTATTTTAACTATGTTTATATTGAAAGCAATTTTTTTTTCAAAAGACTAGTTCATTTGGAGCATAAAACATAATTACCAATAAAGTGAAATACATGAGTGAATAAGTAGTAAAAAAATATACCAATAGTAATGATGCAAAATTATTAAAAGATATTATACAAATAAGCTTTCAAAAAATTATACTAAACAATCAATCAATTTTCAAATCAGTTTTATATTTCAGTTTACCATGAGATGATATTTCAAATGATTGAAAATGAATATAATTTTATGTGGCCATGTTATATAAATTGGGGTTAAAAAAAATATGAATATAAAATCTATTTATTTGTACACAGTTTTCAAATTTCAAAATAGGTGAAAATATTTCTGATACATGGTACCCTGAGCATTTAATGAACATAGTTTTGGATTACATTTGTGTATTAAACTAGTATAATAATACAAATTTTTTATATATAAGGTAAGTGGTTAGCAGAACGTATGACTAATGAACAACTCGACAGTGAATAAATTAAATTGGACAGTTAAAATACAATCACTATAAAATTATTCCATAAGAGATAAAACGTTTTCCATGCTATAGCAATATTTTCCACAAATTGTCCTGTTTAGAGATATAAACATTGAAATGCCAAAAAAGACCTTTGAATTATTCAAAAACTCAATCACAATACATACAACTCATCAAAGTATTCAAGATGAGGATTTTTTCAATATTCAACGAAAAACAATTTTGAAATAAATTGGATACTCGGTTTGCAAGCCATAGTGCTAAACAACTGACATTCCCAAAAAAAACACACCTTTCACACAAATAACTGCTTTGAAAATCACACATCTAAAAGTGTGTAATCAATTTCTGAACAAAGGGTCCTGAAAATTAATAATTCCACAAGCAATGACAACAATATAATCCAATAACTGTATGTGATTATGATCTATACAAGAATGGGGTTCTAACATTTTAAAATTTCTCAGCCTCCCGATAACTTTTCGACATGTATTCTCAAAGCAGCTATTCTCTTGGATTCCTTCACTTCTGCAGGTGAGCTTGGAGTTGAACTTGAAACTGAAGGAGGTCTTATCAAAGCACATCTCCTTTCTGTCAGCAGAGATGACATGTTCTTGAACCTTCTGTCTGCCATTATTTCCATACCAGGTGTTAATTTTTCCAGATATCCACAATTTTCAACAATATCAACATCGGTTGCTCTCCCACCAAATCCATTTGAAATGAAACTGACCAATCCATCAGGAGGACATGAAATAAGATATTTTATTGTATTGCAATGCTTATATTGGGACCAGGTAAGTGCCTGATGGACTGGATTAGAAGGCTTCTCAATTTCGATTTCTAAACAATGAATAATTACAACTTTTCCATATCTAGCTCTGAAAGAAATTGGTAAATGTAGTTTAATTTTTTTGGAATCTGGCCAAACAATTAGTTCCTGAAGTACTTGAGCTAGTTTAATTACTGTCTTCCTAAATATTTTACCATTACTATCTGTCATCCCAAAATGTATACCTAATAATTTGAATGCATAATCAAGTCTAATCTTTTTCAAAGTTATCAAAATATTGTCGGTACTCATAGATACTGAATTGGAGAGCATTTTTATCAGAAAGTAACTTTCCAAAGGAAAACCTAAAAATATTTTGGGATTTTTTTCTATCATTATTAGAGTATTTTGTAGAAAATTGTGGATATCACCACAAGCAGAATCTGAAGAATCAGGGTCATAGTCAGAATCTTTATATGTTGCTGATCTTGTATCAATACTGCTTGCAGAGTAGGTGGAACTGGATAGTTTTTGACTATGCACATCATTGCTCTTTGAACCTCTTTCACATTTAGCTGGCACAGGTTGCTCAAGATGGTCCTTGTTCACCTGAAATGTTTGTTGATCTTAATTGAGTGTTCTCCAATAATGTACTGATATAAAAACTCCGGCGAGTCATGAGTATATTTTCAGAAGAGAAGAGAAAATGAGTCAGCCACCCTTGCTTTGAGAGAGAGAAACAACATTAAGTGCAATTGATCTGAATGGTATGCAACAACGAATAAACGGTAACACATATACCTCCAATAACCACAAGCTGGTGGTAATCTTTTGTCTGTATTTATTCTACTCTTACAATATATGTTTTTATTTGTAGTTATTCCAATGGCTCTGTTAGATTACATTCAAATGATGATACATTTCATCGATAAAAACTCCAGTGAGTCATGAGTATACTGTCAAAAGTGTTGATTCATTGACAAAAATATAAACCTGTGAAATTAAACTTGAATTTTATAAGAAGAGGAATAAACGAGCCACTATAATGAATATAATACATAAAAATACTTCTAAACAGAAAAACTATGAAATAGCATAAGCAGCACTATTATTAGAATTTGTTGGGTACTTACAAATACATATTACTTAGTCATTGTTTTTTTTCGTAACAGATTGATGGGCCAGAATATGATTTCAAGCTGAATTTTTTCACTCACCTCAGCTGGTTGTTTTCGTTTCATTTCAACTCCATTCTCACCCTGACCAGACACAGATATACTTGGCACAACATCCTTCTTCAATCTAGGTGTATCATTCATCAATTTCACCTTCAAAAAATTATCTGCATCTTCTTCCAACTAAAAAAAGGTATGTCATGTGGTTTTTCTTTGGTCTATTGATTATAAATGGAATTCGAGATTATTGAACTAGCAAATGTGATTTCGAGTGTGATCTTGCTACAATACCTTAAAGCTAAGCCTAGCCAAATTCTATAATAAATATCAATTCAATGAACACTTTCTTGGAGTCATATTCATTATTATTTCTTATAGTAGTAGTTACAACTGCACGAACTCTAGTTATTACTTTGGATTAGTTTTAAGGTATTGTTACAGAAACGAGCAATCATTTTAAGAGTATTTTATACGATCAATTCCTAAACCGAATCACAATTATCAGTTACTTACGTTGAAATGATCCTCGCAATCGTAGGCCCTAACATTCAAAGCAGTCAACCAGGCCATCGTCCATAGATATTCTAATAAGTCCGCTCACTCTCAGCAGCGACCCGAATCATCACCGTCCGTCCTCGCGCGTCCCTTGCCTGGCCGGCCGGTCGTCAGTGCCCGTCTGACGGGAGAGCCAGTTTAACAGAGTGTCTCCGATTGAACAGTTCGCATCGTTCCGGCCAGTTATACTCAGTGCGTGAAATAAACATTCTATTGGAACTTTTATTCTTGTATGATATTTTTTACTTAGATGTATGTCTCTTTGAACATTCTTGTCATATTTGTTTGGAATATTGTTCATCATCCGAAAGAGACAAGTCTACTTCATTTTGTGAGCTCAAAGCTTACAAAGGTAGTAAAAATATATTTGGTGGCTTAAAAGTCCCTCCCAATGATTTTTCGAAGTATTGAATACAATTAGAGAATATTTTTGTTTCGAATTTTAATGATTACTGCATACATGATGGTGTAGGAAACATATTTTTAAAAGAATATTCCAATGTAGAATTCACCCATCCATGTAGCAATTTTCCCAAAGACTATTAATAATAATAATAATAATATCTTTATTGTTTCCAAAGACAAAAATCTTATAACAATCGTTTGGTTCACACAGTATTTGAGACTGAAAAAAAACTGAGAAGACAAAAAATAGGGAAAGAGTATTTCAACTAGTACAGCATGATATGAGAAAAATTCAACTCTGTTATTCGTTCATAAGGAAAGAGCGCAGCTTTAGTACTTCGAATAGGTAAAAATACAGTAATTTTGCATTTTCAAAATTGATACTTTCAATTGAGATCACAAAAGATTCGTAGTTAGCTAAGAATGGTACTGCAGGTCTAAGGACTGAAAGTATGGGACATTCAAAAAGAATATGCCGCAGATTCTGTTGTTGATGAGTGTTGCATAAGGAGCAAATTTCTTTAAAATCGATATACCAGTGAAAGTTTTTGATTGATATCCTAAGACTGTCCTTGTATGTCAGGCGAATTTGTGCTATTAATCGGATGACGTGTATTGACGTTCTATAAGTGAGATAGTTTTTAGGAGATGAGTTATCTGAAAAACCTAGATGAAAAAGTGGATATCTACAGATTGCAATTTTGTTAAGATCATCACTGTGACACTTGTATTCAAATTTTTTAAGCAATCTGTTTATTGGAGCATAAGAGGTGGCGATCAAGTCGAGTTAATATTTCAAGACTGTCAATTGACTCGAACCATTGTTTGATTTTATATACCCAATTATATCGTATGTCACATTGATCAGACAGGAGTAACTTCAGAAAGCACCTTCGTGGATATCTATCATCGCTCATAGATAAAAGTTTTATTATCCAGTTCAGGACATATTCGAAGATGGTGTATTCGAGATGAATAGAACCGGTTTCCAGTCGTATTAAGCAATCTGGTGAATTGCGAGGAAGTAAAAGTAACCTTTTGAAGAAATTGACTTGAACTCTTTCCAATATTTCGCAGTAATTGAAAATTAAGTTTCATTGTTTACAAGAGTTCGAATCTATTACACAATCAAATTTGCAAACAGGCAAATAAGATCTCAATGTATAAATAAACAATATCCGAAACTCAAAATTTTGCAGAATTTGTAAATATTTGAAATATTAGATGTCATTTTTTGACCTTAGTAGATTTATTTAGCTGGGGGATGGTTGGGGTTAGGTCGAATAACTGAAACCACTAATATCGTTTTCGACGTTTCGACTTTTATAAAGTCATCCTCAGGGCATTACAAAGTTGCAGTGAATCAGATATAAATACACACATACAGGTGAAAAATTATTAAAATTTGCGACTAGAATCACTTCTGCGAATGAGAGGTCAAGAATGAGTAAATTTGGCACAATTCAATTGACAGTAAAACTGTAAAAAGAGACATGAACAACAATTTTAAAAATGTAGGAAACGGCAGAACCCAATCTCTGGTTTCTTGTCTATTAGAATAAAAATAAAAGGACATTTACATAAAAATTCCCAGTTTTTGATACTGAAATATACAGAAGTGTATTTCTGACCGACGAAAAGTTCACTGTGTAAGCGACCGGAACTCACTTACTTCCTGCACTCAAATAGAGTTTTTTATATATATATATATATATATATATATATATATATATATATATATATATATATATATATATATATTATATAAACAAAATATATATTTCAGTATCGAAAAATCACCCGAAGACTATTGCGGATACCAGCAATCGAAACGTCGTGAGTAAACTCAACTTGAAGCTTGGTTTCAACAATTTTTTCAAAATATTCCATTCAATTTCTTTATTTACATTTTCTGACTAGTATTTCACATTCGATATCTCAATTTTCTTGTCACAATATTACTTCATTCATTTCGTCATTTAAATAATTTTTTGACTTATATTTCATATTCGAAATCTCGATTTTTTGTAACAACAGTATTTTCTTTGATCAATCAATCCCCTAATTTCATCATTGACCAAAAATTTGATTTTGATTTGATTTTTTCTCACTTGATTTGTATTTTAATCTTTCCGTTCCTAGCAACAGGTTTCAATAGAGTTAAAAATATAGACAATGGAAGTCCGAACCATTACCATTCAGAAATAATAGTAGTTTCAGTTATTCGACCTAACTCCAACCAACCCCCAGCTAAATATTTGAAATGTGTCTAAATATATATGCCAAAGTACTGAATAGATTATAATTATACTATTAGGGTATACTCAAGAAAACAACAAATCACCATTCAATTAGGTAATATGTAAATAAAGATTATTCATCTTCATTTTTTCTTTATTGTGCAGTCCCTTTATAAGTATCTCACTTTTTACCTGCCCATAATTTAAGAAATCAGGTGATTCATGCCAGTTATTAAAACGAAATATTCCTCAATTTATTGTTATTAGAATCTCGTATTATATAATCATCTCAATGAAAGATCATACAAAAACATAAATAATATATAATGAATATGATCAACACTTGACGCCTGACCCTCGTAGACACACTTTCGAGTGAACATATTGTTCGCGCTGCTGACTGACCCTCGTATAACGTATTTCTGCTAGTAGCCCGCATGATTTACGACCGCTCGCAAAAAAAGCGGCATATTTTAACCACATCAAAGGAGTTACCAGACTTATTAGAATATCTATGGACGATGACCAGGCATTCCTTCTCGATGAATCGAACGGCAACAGAAAAAAGTATTTATTTGCGGAAACTTTAGAGTTGTTCTTGCACTCAGTTACCAAACAAAACTTCACAAAATCACTCTTCGATGCCATAATTCCGGAAAATTTCTGTTGAAGCGCGAAATAACATGAAAAATAGCGAATTCTTCCCCATTGCAAATGAATAACAACAGTAATAAGTTCCTGCAACCTGTAAAAATGAAATTCCTCTAAGATATTCATTCATTAATTAGGGGGGATGTGGCTTACCAAAACCCAACTTCATATGGTTGTATTTATGAATGAACGTGTTGACGTCATCATTTGATATTTTTCGTTACATAATAGAGGTTTTAAAAAAATAGTGGAAGGATCGAGGTCAGAAGGGTATTTTTGTGAACAGATTTTCATGCTCTATCAGATGAAATAAAAAAAAAGGGAACATTTTTTTAATTCCGGTTCCTCATTAGAAACGTTCATATTCAATTGAATTATTCTGTAGAATTGAACTATTGTACAAGTTGGAGGATTTCGGCATTATAAAGCCAAAAACTCTTATCAATTATCACAGAGAAATGATACAAGCATACGAGAGCATGCCGCTTGTTACTGTTATTTTTATCGCCTTTTCCTTCTCTCAGGATTAGAATTGAGTATTTTAAGGTTTTATAATTTTTTCTCACCATCTATGATTTTGAAAAAAAATAAAATATATGGAAAAGAGTATGGTTTTCAAAATAAAGATTTTCAGGCCCTGGTCCCTCCTTGGAGGCCCTCAATTGAATTCGAAAAAAAATCTCTAAATACCCAGGTGTCCCGGCTGATATTATTTCATAATGTCAACGAAGTTAATATACATACACTATAACAATTAGTAACGTTCATTTCATTATCAGTGGTGACATTTGACAAAAAGGGATTATTCGTGAATTTCTACTAAAAATTGGAAGGACCTTTTTTCCATTAATTTCGAAGAAAAATTCCAAAGAACAAAAAATGTTCAAGTTGCCATTCTGGGTGAGAAACATTGGTATTCATTCGAGTTATTCTGACAGGTTGAGTTATTGTACAAGTTGAAAGATTTTCACTAAGAGAAAAAATAATATGCATGGAAAATTTACAGGCCATCTAAGCAACTAAAGCATTCGAGAAAAATTTAGGATTTTGAATCGAGAAAAATTCTGAGAAACTCAAGTGTCCCGGACTATATTATTCCATCATTTCGATAAGGATGATATCCATTATCATAATGAGAGTAACGTTTGTCAGTCGCAGTGGTGAAAACACTAAAAAGCATTTTTTGATGGAAAGGACCACGCACACTCCTTATGCAAAATGTCTTTCTGTCGAATCGCTTGAAATCTTGGTATTTTGTTGAGCTCGATATACTGATCAAAAGTCACCATGGGCACAAAAAAATTCTATGTATAGTTTTCGAAATACAGGGTGTCAAAGCTGGAAAATGCCACTTTCAGACCGTTATTAACTAGTCAATATCACACATAATTATAGGTTGAATTCAAAAATATCAAATGGAGTCTATAGTTCTGATCTCAGACCAAACTTCCATATATATGTTATGAATTTTAAAGAATAATATACAGGATGGATCGTTATTACTCTTGGGTACTATAAAATGAAACTCTAAAATGAGCTGACGCTTTCATGGTTATTGTTCAAAAATTCACAATAACCCATTCAATTGTTTTTAGTTGAGGCCACAATACACCGAAAATATCATATTTATTATTTTATACAGAGCGATTCACAATTTCATGTGCGATATATATTTTTGTTTCGCAATGCTTCGTTTTTTTCATTTCAACAAAATTTTCACTTCAAGCAGGTGAAAATGTACAGACACCATAATTGGGAATGATCAACAGGGTGATTCAAAGAATTCATACCTATTTATAGGATTTTGAAATATTTTTTTTACATTTCGCCCTGTATACTAAAATTTTCACTGTCAAATCCTTTTATAATTCAGCAGTCTATAGTGAATGTGATTTGTCAATTTGACTGAAAATTACAGAAAATTCGTATGTTCTGTTTCCTATTTATAACCTGGCGTAGTGAAGTAGGCATATTTATCATGGATATTGAAAAGAACGTCGATCCAATTTGCTGTAGCCCGCAATAATAAACCATATCACATGAGACTGTTCAAAATAAAAGCATAATTCATTTTCTATACAAGGTGAATTGGTAAAAAATTTTAGTTTCGGATTAAGTTTTCAATATCCATCATTTGACAGGGATGTATGTGTGAGAAATCGTATTTATATCAAAGGATTTACTGAACATTCCTTCATAGAGTAATTTTATTTCACTGATTGATTTCTTTTTCATACTGAATGACTTTGATATCCCTCGTTTTAGAGGTTTCATTTAACAATCATATATGAAAATACAATTTTTCCATGTGAGACATATCGACTTCCATGTGTATCGTTTCAGATTCTGCTGAGAAAATATATCGACAGTTTATCTCAGACATCACTAAGTAGCCTATGAAAACAAAACTAAACGATGCAAAATCAGTTGACAGTTGTCAAATAATACATATGAAGTATTAACACTTTTGAATCGGTAGATTTTTCGGAAAGTTTGCTAATTTGAATACGATGGCTTTCATAAATACTATTACGTGTTATATTTGTTATAAAAAAGTAGCTGCTAGACATACTTCTTTTATTCTTGGAGAGGAAAATGCAGCAATGCGTGAAATTGCTTTCACGAGGCGAGATGCGGCAGGGAGACCTCATATCGATATTGATAATGATACTAGGATTTGCTTGAACTGTTCGATATCAGTTACTGATGAGGTAATACAGCTAGAAGAGAATCCATATTGTCTTCGTCTAAATGTTTGCACTCAAACTTCAAGCCACACATGCTGCATTTGTAATGCTGAACAGAATATTCAGAGAGTGTCGCTACAGTGCAGAGTTAATGTTTTTTTGAGAAGAAATATATTCATTCCGTGTTATTCAAAAATATGTCAACATCATTTAGATGAAAATGGAAACATGTTTTCATTGTTGCAAGATGGTCTGCAATATGTGAATAGACCATATACTGTGAGAGGTCCAGAAATGCAGCTGTTCTTGGAAAATCTTCGAGATATGGCTTCGAGAAATTCCCAAAACTATGGTTTTGAGAATATTGGTGAAATCATTGATGTAGACTATAAAACTCTCACTTCATTAACAAAAAAGCAATTCCTAGATTTGCATACTTTTTGTAATCCAGTTGCACAAGCGCAGAACGGGACAATTAAAGAAAAACATTTATTAACTTGTCTTTGTAAATTGCGACAAGGCTTGACCGACGAGTTCCTAAGAATTATTTTCAATTACTCTTCTAGGCAAAATACCAGTTTGATTATTTCCAATGTGAGGATGTCCCTTATGGAACGATTTGTTCCAAACAATATTGGATTTTCATCTCTAACCAGGCAAGATTACATAGCAAATCATGTAACAGAATATACAAATGAATTGTACAATTTTAATCCGCAACTACCAAAAGCAATCAGGTGTATTGACTGTACCTATAACAAAATTGAAAAATGCAGTAATTTCAGGATACTGAGGCAATCCTACTGCTACCATCAAGGTGAACATTTGGTTAAACCAGAGATTTTGGTTGCTCCAGACGGGTACATACTAGCTATGAATGTTCCATATTTCTCTGATTCGAAAAATAATGATTCTTTCATCTTAAGATATGCACTAGAAAGAGATCTGGAAGGAATGACAAATTGGTTTCGAAGAGACGATATTTTGATAATGGATAGAGGGTACCGCGATTCGGTAGCTATGTTGGAGGAAATGGGTATCAGTAGTTATATTCCACCATTTTTGAGACGCGATCAAAAACAGTTTTCAACTGCAGAAGCTAATAACTCAAGATTCATCACGAAGTCCAGATGGATAGTAGAAGCACGAAATGGACACTTGAAATCAATGTTCAAATTTTTCAAAGGAACAATTTCGTTACATCATGCCGTTCATCTGAATGATTTTTTAAAAATTGCTGGTGGATTGATCAACAGATATCGTGAAGTGGTATCTATACCAAACTTATCAGCAGAATTAGCTAGAACTTTACTGGAAAAAGTGGATGAAGTCAATATTGTTCAAGCAAGAGTAGAAATAGAACAACTACATAGGAGGAATGGAAACTGGAGGCAGCTGGACCATAATGACGTGTCAAATTTTTCGCGGTTATCCATGGATTATCTCAGAGATCTGACTGTAGGCACTTATCAAGCAGACTCAGCCCCAGCATATATTCAAGACGAATTCCAGAGGGTGTAACGGTTGAAATTATCCCTAAGATTAATTAATGATAATACCACGCTCACTGGTCAAATACTTTCCTTTATTTTCGTTCGTAAGACATCTGAAGTAAATTTATGATAGTGTTTGTTTTCTTGTGTTTCGAGTTCTGCTCCTATCCTTCTAATGTAAACGTTCCAGCGCTACAGGCAGCCATTCAACCTCAAACCGACCTGCAATTGACAAAAAAAAAACAGTTCAAGATTTTCTGTCGTCTTGCTAGGAAAACCTACCTCTGCCGAACGGTCGACTGAGAAGCCAAAGAAGCATGGCCTGTTGCGATAACTAACGGCTTCCAACTTTCTTGTTAGACGAACTGTACTTTCGGTTATTGTTAGGGCTTTTCTTTTTGCCAACTATAGAAGGAGTGTGTTCTGATTGTGCAGGGTTGTTTTACTAGTCTCAGCATTTGTTTACTCAGAGAGTGAAGCGATCCAAGGTTTCTTACGGGTTTCTTTATTTGGGAAGGTGTGCAGGTCTGCCACTGTCCTCTTAACACTGTGATCTGCTTCTCGGTACAAATTACCTTCTGTTCCATAGTGAATAAGGTCGATCTCAGTCGGCAGAACCTGAAAAATGCATGTCTATTAGTATTCTTAGAGAGAGGTCATTTGAAGGCTACTTGTTTGTGACAATTTACTCACAGTGCGTATCGGCGAGATGATTATGATTAATTGATTGATGGAACTCACCTGAACCATTTGTTCTTCCCATTTCTGGTTGTAAATATTGTGAATGTTGTGTATAATGTTTGTTTGTTGCGTTGAGGTTATTACAATTGACAGCCTCACTCCAGTTTCGATAGTCTAGTGACATTTTTAGGGAGGTCAGTGTTGCCGACTTTGCTTTCTGGGGAGTTTCTGTGATTTTTCGAGAAAAATATATATATTTTCGCTGTGTTTCCGATCCAGTCTTTCATTTTACATGACTTTCTAGTTATTACCAGAATTTCATTGCAGAAAATGAACTTTTTTTCTATCCTGGTCACTCATTGGTCGAATACGAATCCGGTTGTCTGTCAACTTTCGAAGTAGGAAATTTCAAGGCCTTTTTCTCTTGCAGGATTTTAGATGAGTGCGAGAGAGAAAAACTATCTCTTCCTCTCACTCAGTGGGTGGTTGGATTTTTCGAACAAAAATTCGTTGGTAGTTTTCAAATCTCCAGCTGAAGATCAATGTTTTTCTGAAACATCCTAACGGGATTATTCTCAGTTGGTGAAATTCTAAGTGAAAATTGTTGTCTGGGTTCTCGTCCCACGATTAGTTATTGTAGTTTGGAACAAGAACAGTTATTTTCACTCTCATTTGAGGATCAATGAAACTAACCACACGTAAGTCGTTGAAGCCATTTTCATTTCCAACAAAAAAAGTGGGCTAACAATTCTTTTCTCATTTTCCCAGGGCCACTGCTGCATTTGATCATTCAAGTTGATCTCTAGAGGCCTTAGATACGAAATAATAAGATTATTCCTCATCTAGTACAATACGTAACATACTCGTAATTCTACCTATCCGCACCAGTACACTGTTACACACACAAAAAAAGGAACTCTTCTGGAAAGAAGGTACGTCAATTATAATACTCTCCTGAATTTCAATACCTTTTTTTTGTTTGGTTATCGAATATGCAAAGGACAATTTTTCCACGAATGTTTTTTAAGAAGGGGTATCAACTTTCTTGTTATGCAATAAATCGTTTCAGAGTTACTTTTTTGGCAAACACCTAAACTAATGAATTTGAGAGCAAGTATATCTTCTAATAAGAGATGCTAGTGCTAGTGATGCTGCTAACTAATGAAATATTTTCGATAGTTCCTCCAAAGATGCTCTTTCTTATTTTTTCACATTTGCTGTTGCTAACTGATAAGTCATTTTGAATAGTCTCCCAGAGATGCTATTTCTTAGTTTTCACATTTTCTCTTATTTTGTTTTATGATCAATTATGCCAGTTGGAGCAGAATAGGGAGTGACTTTGGAGTGAAACTGACCAATCGGCTAGAAAACTCTGTGAGCTGAAGTATTCGCGTTGATAGAATAAAATTATCTCTTTCACTTTCGAAACGGCAAAATACAGGGTGAATCAAGTGTAATGCCTACGCTTAAGTTGTTTATTAGCATTGATATTAAATCTGTTTTGTATTTATCCTTTGATCTTCTTCGGATATTTGTTTTTGAGCCCGACTACTGTTATACAGGGTGAAGTTTCAATATTCTGTTTGACAAATAGGAAGTTGAGTTTGAGTTTTGGTATGCGAAAAAAAGAAAATGCGACATGTCCTGTTGGGGGGGGGATAAACGGGGCAATGTATTTCCGGGAGGAATGCACATTATACGCGGGTAACAAAAATAGATCAATAGTGTAATTTTGCGGCATTACCATTTTGATGTATACGAGGTGGGTCGATATATTGAAAAAAAAAATTGAAGTGAAACTTTTTCGAATACCGGGTTGAATTAAATTTTATTTATTTTTTTGTCTTTCAATATGAAATATTCAAATATATAGGGTGATTGAGATAGCTCAATTGGAGCTTACCTGGTTTATATTTTTTTTTTGAACTCAAATCAGGTATGTTCTTACGTTGACCAGCTGTAATATCGACCTTCAGATCGATAATTGTAAAAAAAAAAATATAATTTTTTTTTGTTGATTGCAAAACTGTTCATTTAGAGACACTAAATAATGAGAGCTTTCCTGATAATATTTTTTTTTGGTTTTATTAAGGGTTTTTTGGTACGGCTATCCCTTGGGGCGACCACTTTGAACTTGCCTCCGGAAATAATCGAGCTCAGCGGGGACACTTGGAGGACTCGCGGGTTCTGAGACGTCAGCTCGGACTAGGAGACACGCAAGTACCCTTGACCATTCAGAAAGTGAATCGGCGAGTGTAGACCCACTATTGTAGATGTCAATATAATATTTTTTTTTATTATCCTTTGAATAGTATACTCGTAGAGATAATGTACGGTGGAAATTGAGTAGCATTATTTTATGACGGTTTTGAATGAAAACTATTTCCTGCGTCTGCGCTCTGGGCCCAAAGTACAAGACATTTTTTTTTGTTGATAATGATTGGTGATTGTTTTCTTGCGGTATCAATTCCCACCACTGAACAAGAGTGAACTCATCTGAGTGTTGCCTCAATCTCGAGACTCCTAATTTATTTTGGACTATTTTATTCGGATAGTGACTCCCTGTATCTCTCACTCAATACCGCGTGATCTACTAAGTGTGCTTTCCGCGTATGGACTTGTAAATTCGGAATATATATTTATACTGGGTGTTTGAACTTGTCTCTTATTTTATTTTTTTTTCCCTTGTGGTAAATTTGGGGGGGGGAATAGTTAATTTTGGCAATCTACATTGGCATAAAAATTTACCTGGCGCCCATTTAATGTTATAAACTACTATTTTGAACCCATCCCATCTTCACTGGGTGAGCCGGTAGGTGCCTGTTTTAGTTATCGGGGCATCAAACACGATCAACTGAAATTGGACGTGACATTAGTGGCGCCCAACGTGGGGCCCGAGAAGGTTCGTTTTGGTATTTTTTTTTTGAATCGTGGTAAATTAGGATATTGGAAGGAAATTCAAGTTTAACGCGGTAGTTTATTTTGAGATTGTGAGAGTTGACGAACAAGATGGCCCGGAAGATGATCATCAACCGTCTGGAGAAAGACGAACTCACCTACGAACTGACTATTCGAGGGATAGGAGCCAGCACCTGCGAGGAAATGCGACATCGCTTGGCCATGGCCATTCAACTAGAAAAGAGTGGTGATAGCCTCCGCTATCCTACTTATCCATTCACATTTGAAGAAGATGAATCCGTCGTCAAGCAGAAACTCGATGATATTGAAAAACGAATCGATGGTCTGACAGGATCTGAGACAGGTGGCGAGGTAATGAAAATTCAGACGAAGCTGGCACACACATTGAACAGGATAGAGAATATGAACCCGGATACGGATAAGGACAAGCAGGTTAAAAAATCCGAATATCTAGGAATGGCACTTACGCTTCTAGACCGAGTCACTCAAAAAAGTGAGGCAAATAAGGACGACAACACGAAGCATGTTCCTGCAGCACTCCATCAACTGGAATGCCGACTCGACGCTCATTCATTCAATGCCAACCTACAAAATGCGGCACAATCATCGGTAGCTGGTGACCCTGCATTGGATCCTTCTGCCTCAGGAGCTATCGGAGGAATGGTTGCACCCCACAAATGGAACCTCAACAAATTTACAGGAGATGGTAAGGGCGTATCCGTGACTGCATTTTTCGAGAGGGTTGATGAGTTGAGGTTGGCCCGACATGTACCAAAAGCCATTTTGTTGGATTCTGGAGTAGACCTTTTTGCCGACAAGGCTTATCAGTTTTACAAGGATTGCCGAACGCGCGTCTCCAGTTGGGAAGAATTGGTGGAGGAATTCAAGGAAGAATATTTGTCAGCAAACCATTCCGATGCGCTATTCGAAGAGCTGCAAAAAAGAACTCAACATCCATCAGAATCCATTGGGGTCTACCTCGCGGTAATGTCGAGCTATTTTGGTCGTCTAGGATGCCCGGTGACAGAAGAAGCTAAACTGAGTATCATCATAAAGAATCTGCATCCATTTTATCAGGATCGACTTCGAGAACCACTACCTACTAGCCTTTCAGAACTTCGTTCGGTATGTCGAAGAATGGAAACGAGGAGAGATTTCATCAACAGCTACGTGGAACCGTCCTCACGACGGTCTAATATAATAGAAAAAGATTTGGCTTTTGTTGAAGTTACGGAAAGCTTGAACGTTTTGGATGTGGCGACAACGCAGACACCTTCTGGTAGCAAAATGAAACAAGTGGTCTGTTATCGGTGCAATCAACCGGGACACCGAGCGATAGGCTGTGCCTTGCCAAAACAACTGCAGTGCTATGGTTGTAAGAAGGAAGGCTATACTGTGCGTAATTGTCCTAACTGTTCGGATCAGGGAAACGGCAAACGGCGCCTTTAAGTCGTCGAGGTAAAGGCGCTCGAAAGTTAGATTCGACAAATACTCTGCAACCGATTTTGGATTTTATACTGGACCACGCTGAAAACGATGAGCGACCTTTCTTGAAGGTCCAAATTCTTGGACATAGTCTACTTGGATTGTTGGATTCTGGTGCATCAGCAACTATCCTGGGGAGCCGAGGCTGGAAAATGGTGAGGGAGTTGGTTTTGTTGGACACCTCCAAAAAGGTTGTCTGTACCGTCGCCAACGGACAAGTTTGCGAAAGTATAGGGGAGTGTGAGGTACCGTTCTGCTTGCGCGGTAAGCTGAGATTGCTTCGAGCGCTAGTGGTCCCAAGTATCCCACACACTTTGATTCTAGGAACAAACTTCTGGAGGGCAATGGGTATTGTACCAGATCTAAGGCACAACGAATGGCATTTTTCCGGAGAATCGTGTAATTTGGAGACAGTATCACATATAAGGGATCAGACGGTGCTCACCCCTATGGAGGAGGCGCGACTCAAAGCTGTGGTGGACAGAAATATGGAACTTATGGGAGATAGTCTAGGTTGTACGAGTATGGCTGAACATGTCATTAGGACCAATTCGCCGCCCATCAAGCAGCGATATTATCCGGTCTCTCCAGTTATCCAGAAACACATTGATCAAGAGCTGGATGAAATGTTGAAAAATGACATCATAGAAAAATCTAACAGTGCCTGGTCATCACCAGTACTCCTTGTGAAGAAGAAAGATGGGAGCTATCGTTTCTGTATCGACTACAGGAAACTAAATTCGGTAACAGAACGAGATAGTTATCCTATCCCCTATGTCTCCCACACGCTGGATAAATTGAGGGACGCCCATTACTTGTCCTCACTGGACATCAAGTCAGCTTATTGGCAGGTACCGGTAGCTGAAAGTTCCAGACCTTACACCGCGTTCACCGTACCCGGGCGTGGGTTATTTCAATTTAAGAGAATGCCGTTCGGCCTGCACAACTCCCCAGCAACGTGGCAAAGGCTCATTGATAAGGTTTTGGGGCCTGAATTGGAGCCGCACGTGTTCGTCTATTTAGATGATGTAGTGATCGTCACCCAAACCCTAGAAAAGCACCTTTCTGTCTTAGATGAGGTTTTTCGGCGCCTGAGGGAGGCAAACCTTACTGTCAGCTTCGAAAAATGCCAATTTTGCAGACCGGAGATGAAGTACCTCGGGTACGTAGTTGACCGGAATGGGCTACATGTGGACCCGGATAAGGTGAAGGCGATGCTCCAGTTGCCTAGACCAGTATCAGTAAAGGAAGTGAGGAGAGTGGTAGGTACCTTCTCCTGGTATAGACGGTTCATACCAGATTTTGCCACTATGATAGCTCCACTAACATCTCTTCTGAAGAAAGGCAGGAAGTTCGAATGGACTGAACGATGCGATGGTGCGTTTAAGGAGATGAAAGAGTGCCTCATATCGGCTCCAGTTCTCAGCTGCCCGGACTATTCCCTTCCTTTTGTCTTGCAGACTGATGCGTCAGCCTTCGGAATCGGGGCTGTGTTATCCCAGACTCATGGTGACCAAGATCTGGTAATATGCTATCTCAGCAGATCGTTGACGAAGCAGGAGCGTAACTTCTCCACCACTGAAAGAGAATGTTTAGCGGTGTTGTGGGCGATTGAGAAGTTGCGCCCCTACCTGGAGGGGATCCCGTTCACGGTGATAACCGACCATTATTCCTTGGTGTGGTTGCAGAACTTGAAGGACCCGGCTGGTCGCTTAGCCAGATGGGCAGTGCGGCTGCAACAATATGACTTCCGAATTGTGCACCGAAAAGGAAAAGATCACGTCGTGCCGGATACTCTCTCTCGATCAGTTCCAGCTCTCGATGTAATAAATCATGAAAGTAAGGGAGACGAGGTGGAAGATAAGTGGTACACGCGCATCAGAGACCAGGTGATGACCAACCCTAGAAAATATCCCAACTGGAGAATATGTGATGGACAATTGTACAAGTATGTCAAGCCAACCTTTGCGGGATTAGGTGACCCAGCCGATGCTTGGAAATTGGTTGCACCAAAGCCGGAGAGGAAGAATATTTTGAGTGATGCCCATGTAAAACCCACTTCTGGACATCAGGGGGTATTCAAGACATATAACAGAATTTCCGAGAAGTATTACTGGCCAAAGTTGAGAGCCGATGTTTCAAAGTTCGTTCGGAATTGCTCCACCTGTGCGGCATACAAACCGGACACTAAAAGACCGAATGGACTTATGACTCCGCAACCTAGAGTGCATTGTCCGTGGGAAATGATTTCGAGCGATTTGATGGGCCCGTTTCCGCGGTCTGCGAAAGGAAATAGATTCATTTTAGTCATTACAGACTATTTCAGTAAATATTCCCTGGTATATCCACTGAGATCTTCAAATGCTGACGTCGTGTCGAGAATAATTGAACAGGAAATATTTTTGGTATATGGGGTTCCTCGATTGCTCCTGTGCGACAACGGCCCACAATATCGGTCGAGACAGATGCGGAAACTTGCAGAAGAATATAAGGTGCAGATCAAGTATAATGCCTACTACCATCCGCAGGCTAACCCTACGGAAAGGGTTAACAGAACGTTGAAGTCAATGTTGGCAATGTACGTGTCTGATAACCACCGATTGTGGGACCTCAATCTACCAAAACTGGCTTGTGCGCTGAGAACTGGCAAACACGAGGCAACCAACCAAACCCCGTATTTTGTTAATTTTGGGCGTTCAATGGTGCTGTGTGGGGAGGAATTTTCACGGAAGGAGAGGTTGCTGGAGGATCCGCCACCTGATGACGATTTGAGACCGGAGGGATTCCAGAAATTATTCGCAGATATAAGAAGAAGATTAGACGCTGCAGCTGAAAAGAATAGAAGAATTTATAACCTCAGACGGCGATGTGAGGAATTTTTGCCAAATCAGCTCGTGTGGAGGAAGAACTTCGTTCTATCTGATGCTTCAAAATACTTTTCATCAAAGTTGGCTCCAAAGTATGCTGGGCCGTTTTACATAAAGAGGAGGGTGTCGCCATGGACATACGAGTTAAGGGACGAAAACGGTGTCTACAAGGGAATCTGGAACGCGAAGGACCTCAAGGCAGCTAGCGCTGATGAAAATTTATCCTGGTAAATTTTCTTGTGGCAAGGGGGGGATTGTAACGGTTGAAATTATCCCTAAGATTAATTAATGATAATACCACGCTCACTGGTCAAATACTTTCCTTTATTTTCGTTCGTAAGACATCTGAAGTAAATTTATGATAGTGTTTGTTTTCTTGTGTTTCGAGTTCTGCTCCTATCCTTCTAATGTAAACGTTCCAGCGCTACAGGCAGCCATTCAACCTCAAACCGACCTGCAATTGACAAAAAAAAAAAAAAATCAAGATTTTCTGTCGTCTTGCTAGGAAAACCTACCTCTGCCGAACGGTCGACTGAGAAGCCAAAGAAGCATGGCCTGTTGCGATAACTAACGGCTTCCAACTTTCTTGTTAGACGAACTGTACTTTCGGTTATTGTTAGGGCTTTTCTTTTTGCCAACTATAGAAGGAGTGTGTTCTGATTGTGCAGGGTTGTTTTACTAGTCTCAGCATTTGTTTACTCAGAGAGTGAAGCGATCCAAGGTTTCTTACGGGTTTCTTTATTTGGGAAGGTGTGCAGGTCTGCCACTGTCCTCTTAACACTGTGATCTGCTTCTCGGTACAAATTACCTTCTGTTCCATAGTGAATAAGGTCGATCTCAGTCGGCAGAACCTGAAAAATGCATGTCTATTAGTATTCTTAGAGAGAGGTCATTTGAAGGCTACTTGTTTGTGACAATTTACTCACAGTGCGTATCGGCGAGATGATTATGATTAATTGATTGATGGAACTCACCTGAACCATTTGTTCTTCCCATTTCTGGTTGTAAATATTGTGAATGTTGTGTATAATGTTTGTTTGTTGCGTTGAGGTTATTACAATTGACAGCCTCACTCCAGTTTCGATAGTCTAGTGACATTTTTAGGGAGGTCAGTGTTGCCGACTTTGCTTTCTGGGGAGTTTCTGTGATTTTTCGAGAAAAATATATATATTTTCGCTGTGTTTCCGATCCAGTCTTTCATTTTACATGACTTTCTAGTTATTACCAGAATTTCATTGCAGAAAATGAACTTTTTTTCTATCCTGGTCACTCATTGGTCGAATACGAATCCGGTTGTCTGTCAACTTTCGAAGTAGGAAATTTCAAGGCCTTTTTCTCTTGCAGGATTTTAGATGAGTGCGAGAGAGAAAAACTATCTCTTCCTCTCACTCAGTGGGTGGTTGGATTTTTCGAACAAAAATTCGTTGGTAGTTTTCAAATCTCCAGCTGAAGATCAATGTTTTTCTGAAACATCCTAACGGGATTATTCTCAGTTGGTGAAATTCTAAGTGAAAATTGTTGTCTGGGTTCTCGTCCCACGATTAGTTATTGTAGTTTGGAACAAGAACAGTTATTTTCACTCTCATTTGAGGATCAATGAAACTAACCACACGTAAGTCGTTGAAGCCATTTTCATTTCCAACAAAAAAAAGTGGGCTAACAATTCTTTTCTCATTTTCCCAGGGCCACTGCTGCATTTGATCATTCAAGTTGATCTCTAGAGGCCTTAGATACGAAATAATAAGATTATTCCTCATCTAGTACAATACGTAACATACTCGTAATTCTACCTATCCGCACCAGTACACTGTTACACACACAAAAAAAGGAACTCTTCTGGAAAGAAGGTACGTCAATTATAATACTCTCCTGAATTTCAATACCTTTTTTTTGTTTGGTTATCGAATATGCAAAGGACAATTTTTCCACGAATGTTTTTTAAGAAGGGGTATCAACTTTCTTGTTATGCAATAAATCGTTTCAGAGTTACTTTTTTGGCAAACACCTAAACTAATGAATTTGAGAGCAAGTATATCTTCTAATAAGAGATGCTAGTGCTAGTGATGCTGCTAACTAATGAAATATTTTCGATAGTTCCTCCAAAGATGCTCTTTCTTATTTTTTCACATTTGCTGTTGCTAACTGATAAGTCATTTTGAATAGTCTCCCAGAGATGCTATTTCTTAGTTTTCACATTTTCTCTTATTTTGTTTTATGATCAATTATGCCAGTTGGAGCAGAATAGGGAGTGACTTTGGAGTGAAACTGACCAATCGGCTAGAAAACTCTGTGAGCTGAAGTATTCGCGTTGATAGAATAAAATTATCTCTTTTACTTTCGAAACGGCAAAATACAGGGTGAATCAAGTGTAATGCCTACGCTTAAGTTGTTTATTAGCATTGATATTAAATCTGTTTTGTATTTATCCTTTGATCTTCTTCGGATATTTGTTTTTGAGCCCGACTACTGTTATACAGGGTGAAGTTTCAATATTCTGTTTGACAAATAGGAAGTTGAGTTTGAGTTTTGGTATGCGAAAAAAAGAAAATGCGACATGTCCTGTTGGGGGGGGGATAAACGGGGCAATGTATTTCCGGGAGGAATGCACATTATACGCGGGTAACAAAAATAGATCAATAGTGTAATTTTGCGGCATTACCATTTTGATGTATACGAGGTGGGTCGATAGATTGAAAAAAAAAATTGAAGTGAAACTTTTTCGAATACCGGGTTGAATTAAATTTTATTTATTTTTTTGTCTTTCAATATGAAATATTCAAATATATAGGGTGATTGAGATAGCTCAATTGGAGCTTACCTGGTTTATATTTTTTTTTTGAACTCAAATCAGGTATGTTCTTACGTTGACCAGCTGTAATATCGACCTTCAGATCGATAATTGTAAAAAAAAAATATAATTTTTTTTTTGTTGATTGCAAAACTGTTCATTTAGAGACACTAAATAATGAGAGCTTTCCTGATAATATTTTTTTTTGGTTTTATTAAGGGTTTTTTGGTACGGCTATCCCTTGGGGCGACCACTTTGAACTTGCCTCCGGAAATAATCGAGCTCAGCGGGGACACTTGGAGGACTCGCGGGTTCTGAGACGTCAGCTCGGACTAGGAGACACGCAAGTACCCTTGACCATTCAGAAAGTGAATCGGCGAGTGTAGACCCACTATTGTAGATGTCAATATAATATTTTTTTTTATTATCCTTTGAATAGTATACTCGTAGAGATAATGTACGGTGGAAATTGAGTAGCATTATTTTATGACGGTTTTGAATGAAAACTATTTCCTGCGTCTGCGCTCTGGGCCCAAAGTACAAGACATTTTTTTTGTTGATAATGATTGGTGATTGTTTTCTTGCGGTATCAATTCCCACCACTGAACAAGAGTGAACTCATCTGAGTGTTGCCTCAATCTCGAGACTCCTAATTTATTTTGGACTATTTTATTCGGATAGTGACTCCCTGTATCTCTCACTCAATACCGCGTGATCTACTAAGTGTGCTTTCCGCGTATGGACTTGTAAATTCGGAATATATATTTATACTGGGTGTTTGAACTTGTCTCTTATTTTATTTTTTTTCCCTTGTGGTAAATTTGGGGGGGGAATAGTTAATTTTGGCAATCTACATTGGCATAAAAATTTACCTGGCGCCCATTTAATGTTATAAACTACTATTTTGAACCCATCCCATCTTCACTGGGTGAGCCGGTAGGTGCCTGTTTTAGTTATCGGGGCATCAAACACGATCAACTGAAATTGGACGTGACAAGGGAAGAAAATGAGATCCTGGAATGAGTTACGTGATGATCCCAACTTTTTGAGGTTTCGAATTTACTCTAGATTCAGAAACTCCAGCAAACATATGCTCTGGATAGTTTTCAATGATAATATGGAAATGATTGACAATAATGATCCACCAATTATGGGATATTATTGTACCTGTAAGTCTGGTGCGAGAACTATTGGTACCTGTGCACACATTTCTAGTGTTTTGTGGTTTTTGGGTTACGCTCGCCATCAACAACATATTAAATATCCATCAAAAAAGATTTTGAACTCTATTTGTGATGCGGCGAACAGACCTCCAATAGAAGACATGCATCTGTATGGTCCAGAAATTATTGACATGTGATCAGCAACACTCCCAAATTCTTAGAGAAAATGTGAAACGACAAGGTGAACTGAAAATGTTACAATATTTTTTCGATGATTTTTATTGTTTATTCCATCTGTTGAATGAACCTCATTACATTTTCAATATAGTTGATAATTATGCTTACTTTACTACGCCATCTTATAAATAGGAAACAGAACATACGAATTTTCTGTAATTTTTAGTCAAATTGACAAATCACATTCACTATGGACTACTGAATTATAAAAGGATTTGACAGTGAAAATTTTAGTATACAGGGCGAAATGTAAAAAAATATTTCAAAATCCTATAAATAGGTATGAATTCTTTGAATCACCCTGTTGATCATTCCCAACTATGGTTTAAGTACATTATCACCTGCTTCAAGTGAAACTTTTGTTAAATTGAAAAAAACGAAGCATTGCGAAACAAGAATATATATCGCACATGAAATTGTGAATCGCTCTGTATAAAATAATAAATATGATATGTTTGGTGTTGAATGGGTTATTGTAAATTTTTGAACAATAACCATGAAAGCGTCAACTCATTTTAGAGTTTTCATAACATATATATGGAAGTTTGGTCTGAGATCAGAACTATATACTCCATTTGATTTTTTCAATTCAACCTATAATTATGTGTGATATTGACTAGTTAATAACGGTCTGAAAGTGGCATTTTCCAGCTTTGACACCCTGTATTTCGAAAACCATACATAGAATTTTTTTGTGCCCATGGTGACTTTTGATCAGTATATCGAGCTCAACAAAATACCAAGATTTCAAGCGTTTCGATAGAAAGACATTTTGCATAAGGAGTGTGCGTGGTCCTTTGTGAATTTTTTTTTTGAAAAATCCTCAAAATGTGATGTAATAGTATTTCACCGTTTTTTCGAACTTAAAAAATTGCATTCGACTCGTGTTTTGCGGTCCAATAAAAATTCAAGAATATATTATTCGATTTTCTACATAGTCACGAGATTCGAATGAATAATATTTTGTTTTTATTAATGTATATCAGCCTCATTTATGATGGAATGATATCACCTGGTACATTTGGGTTTTCTTCCATTTTTTCGAATTTTAAATTTCAAAAATGTTCAAGGGGCCTGAAAATTTGTGATCCAAAACCATAATATTTTCCATAAATATTTTTTCTTCGATATCATAGATTTTGAGAATAAAAAAATTATTGTGAAAATTACCCAGTTTTCACTCACAGAAAGGAAAAGGGGGGATTAACAGTAACAAGCGGCACGCTCTTGTGTGTTTGTATCAGTTCTCTGTGAGAATTGATAAAAACGAGTTATCATCTATATTTAATGTAGCAAATCTCGAAGCGCAAATCTTTCAACTCGTATAATAGCTCAACTCTGCGTCGATTGAGTATGACTGTATCATATGGAAAATCACAATTGGAACATTTTTCATCTCTTGAAATTCATCGTTACAGTTGATGGCAAAATAGTTACAGACATTTTTTGTGAAATATTCTCAAGAAAATGCCTTTTAATCAAATGCCACCATTGATAAATGAATGGACTTTACCTATTGTTATAGTGAAGGCTATCAGCCTCGTTAAAATAATGAAAGAATATCACCCGGGACACCCGGGTTTCCTGTCATTTTCTTCGATTTTATAATTTTTTTTTTTTTTTGGTCTACGTACGGGAATTTCTTCAATATTTTTCGAAATGTATATTTCGATAAAAAATGAAACATTTTGAGGATACTTCTACCATGTAGCAAATTAGAAAGTGGTGACAACATTTCACCCACCAAGATGAAATTGCATTCTGAAATCCAGCAAGGCTGTTTGGCATAGAGAAAATGGAAGCAATTGAACATGCTTGATGAAATCAAAAATCCGCCTAATTTTGATTGAAAGATATAATGAACTCAACTGTGATTGAACCCATTCTGCATGTTAATGAACAATTTCTTACTCGAAAGAAAATAAAGAAGGGTTATATATCACTGATGATTTTTTTACTGATAAGAAGTTTTTTCCCATTTTTGTCAAGTTTTTCATCAGCAACAGAGGTGCTATTGAATGAGTTATGTATCACATTGATGTGAACAATCAAATCAATCAAAACGTGAACATCAAACAATTCTATTCGCTTGTTCAATAAAAGTCACCGACTTGATAATGGAATATCCGACTCAGCGAATCGGAAAGCGAAACAGCAAATAGTTCGGCCTTTGTTAAAGCTTGAATCTGGCTTCACGGAACAAATGACATTGCATAATGAATTACCAAATATCAATTAGTGTGACGGCGAGCGAATTTTAAATTGGTCCGTTACATCGGTGCTATTCATTATGCAGTTCAATCAATTATATTTATAATAATTTCAGTACGACAATTCATGCTACAAACAAGTGCAGTTGACGTGCGATTTGTTACTCTCACTGTGTTGCCATATTTCTCTTTTCCATTTCGTTGATTAGCACTAATGCTGATACGGTTTAGGTATGGAATAGACGGAAAAAACTATGAAACTAGAAGGGGTGCGAAGTGTCCTGGTTTGCAACAACCAACACATAAGATATTTGGCAAACCTCTTCATGAAATAGTTTTGAAATGAGGACATAGACACGTTCGACTACAAATCGTCTAACTGGTTCAGATACGTTTTCGTCATTGGTCAGACGGCTCCAAATCTCTTCATCATTTCCTTGATCACCTCAACGACCACCATCCGAATCTGAAGTTCACAACGGAAATCGAAACCAATAACTCCCTTTTATTTTTAGATGTCCCAATCACCAAATCCAATAGCTCCTTCACCCACACGGTCTTCAAGGAACCAACACGCACAAACTGATACCTGAACTCTAACTCCCACCACCACCCAGCATATTTTGATTCCGTTTTGAATCATCTCATCCACAGATTCATCTACCTCACAGACTTCCATAAAAACCACAGGAGCTGGCTGAACTCATATCACCTCTTCTTCAAAATGGTTACCGTGCCAAAATTATGAATTTATCCGTCGTCACCATGATTCTCCATCCAATCTCAGAGATTCTTGGAATTCCTTCTCTCAAATTCCCTTTTAACGAATATCCCAGGTTTCGAGAAAACACCTTCAATCTCATTCAAGCGCTTGTGCAAGCAAGGGCTACCAGGGCCCTACAGTGTCTGAAGTGGAATCCGAACCATTTTGGCTCCGTGGCTGGACGGCAAACACCAAATTTGAAAAAAGAAGTATTGGATTTGTTACATAAAATGAGTTCATCTCGGCAGAACTAGTATTTTTCATTATGTCAGTAGATAATATGACATGGTCGCAACATTGGCTCTTGGACACTGTCGTGAGTGAGCGATCGAATTATTTTTTTCGGTTTATGTGAAAGTTGACAGCAAAAAAATCGACGTAAAAATTGATGAAATCGCGAATTCAGCAGCATTTACTGCTAGAGTTAGTTGACACATGATCTATTAGAGATATTTTGTTGTTTGACTCTCTTCTGGCTACTTCTCCATTGCAACTTATGAAGTTATCTGAAGTTCATATATCATTGAAGGTATTAGTTGGTTTATCATTTTTTGAACGTTTGTGTTAATATCACCAAATACGATACTGTTTATATTCGTATCGTTGATAACCTAAAGATTTTCATCTATTCCCTTGAAGAAGTTTTCCCAAATTCCTTTTGGGGAGCGATAAAATCCACAGAGTGAAAAAATATGATATTCAACTCATTTAGTTCAACATATGTGTTTTTAGTATCTCTAGTTCATCATCAAATTCCATATTTTTTTCACAAATCATCCTATGACACATCTTCTCTCAACTCGTGATGAATAAGCAGACCAGACATTTTTGAAATTGTAATATCGTTCTCTCCCTCCGTTAATCCAGGTTTTTGATATCACTAAAATTTTTGCACCGATACTATCAGTAATAATTTCTATTTCATCCATTCCGTTTCTCATTGAACGATCATATAGGAGGATGATGACTTTGAGATTATCAGACATTTTTCTGCTGTTTTATCTTGATATTTTTCAACGATTTCAATATTTCAACATTTCATATTCCAAAATAAACAACAAGGAACACTGAAAGAAGTAGGTATTTCGTTGTTCATTGACAGTCCGAAACGAAATCTGAAATACTATAAAATGCCTTAGATAACATAAAATTTCAATTTGTTGTGAAACTGATCAGGTTCGGCTGATTCTTTGAGTCATCATATATCATGTGACAAAAGTTTGCCGCAGCATATTTTGGTGATTTCTGTAGAAGTCAAGTAGTTCGCAATTTTCAATCTGAATTGTTTTTTGACGGGTTGGCAGTGGTGGATAACCGCGTTCTCAATAAAATGATTCTTTTGAGTGTAAACGAATAATGATAATTCATACAGTTAGACGCTCGTGAATGTCAGTATTCACATTTCTTCGAAAAATATCTGCAATGCTGGTGAAGAAGGGAAAAATAAAGATGCTCAAAAATGACAGGACAATTATGGGGGCGCAGCAGTGGACTCAGAGGAAAAAGCGTTTTGACCGCTATATGCTAGTCAGTGATATCAGCAAAACAAACGACAAAAAAGAAATTGATATAATCATATACCTTAAGGAAATGAGGCAGAGGAAATTTTACTGCAACAAAACCTAAGGAGTGACGAAACCTATTCTGAAATATCAGAAGAATATGACTATGGACCTGACCGTTGATAGATATAGGAGTGGAAGATATAAAAGTTAGTAAAGGATTATGGCTATATGGGTGTGGAAGGGCAGTAGAACTTCAGAATTCTGACTACAGTTCTGAGAAATAAAGAAATCAAAATGTGTCTCAAGTGACCAAACAGTATACTGTCAGTGATAGTTCCAGAACGAATTCACCGAGACAAACCGGACCGATGATATGTAGATATATTGCTCAATAATGAGCATGAAATTCCATTCTTCGTGGACATTGGGGCAGAGGACAACTCTTCTTCTGATGGAATGTTGCCAGGAACATTTCTGGATGAGTTTTTCTCATGTTATCCTGTGAACCAACAGATGATCACAAGCTGGATACAATTGTTAGGATTGAAATAGATTCATTATACGGAAGACCTACAGGCGGAAAGACAATTCATGTAGTTGAATAGTTGAGGCAACCTATCTCGTGTAGAAATTTCATAATTCAATTCAAGGTTTGAAAATTGTGAAAAGAACCACAATTTGTCTGGATTTAGTGAATTATCTCGGTAGTGTAGTGGTTAGCATATCTGCCTATCAAGCGAAAGGCCGAGATTCGAATCCTCGCCGGGCCACCGTGCTGGGTAATCGCACGTTAAGAGGTAAGGTCTCGTTGATCCATTGCTCGCACAAGTTTCGACTTCTGAGGGTTAACGTTCGTCAGCTTTTTAACGGAACGAACAATTTTAGAACAATCAATATCAGGGCAATTTCAGGTTGATTTTAGCGGGATTTTAGAATTTAAGAATGAAATTTCGATTGAAATTGAACCAGATGTTATACCATTTATACAATCTGTTCCTTGAACTGTTCAACCCGCTTTGCTTCCAGAGTTGAGAGAAAAGTTAAACAGGTTGATGAAGTTGGATAGCATTGAACCGATTGTGACTTTAACGTGGGTAGGTCTAATAGTTTATATTGACAAGGATGATACAGTACGCTTATCATTGCATAGCTCAATGGTTCAAAATCAGATGCAACCAGTGAATATCATCGAATCGAGTTGAATGAAGAAAGCCACTTTTCGACTACCTTTATTACGCCATATGGCTGATTCTTTTTTAAAAGTCTATCTTTTGAAAAATTCTGGGACCCAGAATATTTCGCTCTGATTCTTTTCAAATTCTCACTGGTCTAGAAGGCATATGTGAAATACGCAGGCAGTATTGAGAAACATGTTTAAATTTTCCATTGAGTTTTGTCAAAATTACATTCATAAGGTATCAATTATCTTGAACCCAAGAAATTCGTTATTGGCAAAAAATATTCGATTTCTTATTTGGATCAGAGAACCAATGTTTTTCTTCATAATTTTTTTGCATCTTAACCATATTCATCACCATCTTCATAAATAATCTCACCTCTGAACTTACGTTCAGACGACTGAAGACGACTCGAAAATCTTTTCATCTATCTCAAGTATAGAAAGTAGCTCTTACCTTCAGTCTCAATCGGACCTGATCGAAAACTGGTGTCAAATCAATAAATTAAGCATGAAAAATGCAAACTTTTCTCTTATACACGTAACGCTAAAATTATTGAGTTCATTTATACACGTTGACATTTGTTGGCCACATTAATATAATTGCTGCATCGGCTAGAAAATCCTTTTGGATATGTTCTACACACCTGAAAATACTTCACCAATTTTAGCGCCTTAACCATACTTTATACATCTCACCCTCGTTCCAAGTTATAGTATGCTACCTTTTCTTGGTATCTCTTTAATAATGTACATAAAGAGACCTTGGAAAATGTGTAAAGGCGTTTTCTGAAGTTTCCTGCATTCAGATTTGAGATTCGTTTTATCTTCCTTAGAACAACGTAAAATTTCATCAAGTATAATTATGTTATACAAAATTATGCATGGTCTTATTGATGCACCCTCGTTACTAGAACTAATCAATTTTCATGTACCTCAAGCTAAATCTACATTCCTTCCACTAGATTCAACCTTGGGAAAGTGCATCCTATGAATTTGATGTGTAAAGAATAAAATACTCCAGTCAATGTGATATTGATTATATTAGCCAAAATTAACCGAACAATCATTCAGCACATTGTTTTCATAATGAGTTACGTACGAATAACAACTCATTAATATGTCATCTTTTCCTGCATAATTCAGTAATTTTTGCCAAATCCTAAATAGGTTATTCATACGTTTGCTTATGCAATTATTTTTGAATAGCCTTCATTCATATCGTTTTATTATAATATATTGTCCTGTGTATTGATTCATCTGTTGGGCAATACATTTTGATTTTCCTTCTTTCTTCTCGAAATGAGATATAGGTAGACCCGGAAGTGATTTGCTATTCCTTAAAACATTAGAGATTTGATGCGACTGCTAGGTATGATACATATCATAGCAAAATAGCAAAATATATTTATAATAAATCGAAACTGCAAAAACATTTGACTTTCCTTCTCAAAAATGATTCCTCGCAATACCATCAAAATATTACATATTCCAAAATGTTGAAAATAATGAATATCGAGGAATCACCCTGTAACTTATGTCTACTGGATTTCACCAAGAGAGTTGGTGGCTTGTTTATAGCTATCAGTACCTTCAGAATCAGCTGGATATACTGGACATGATAATGAAATAATTTCAATCATCGAAGAATTACGTAAAGAACGTACAATATATTGGAGCATTTACAAATGATGGTAATTTTCACCTGTTGATTTGACAATTTCTCATTGAAAAAAAATCTTTCAATCCATGCTCAAAGTATGAGATGGATAATGGAATAAGCGATGTCAAGCGACTTATAATCGATGGATTGATTACATAGACCGGTCAGACGAAATTTTCGTAGAAGAATATAAAGAATCAAAGGTTTTGCGGATCTGTGGCGAACAGATTTGGATGGTTCACAACCGTACGCAAGAAGTTATATGGAATATTGATATATACTTGTAGTGATTGAGAGTGATGATTAAAAATAATACAGGTTTCACCATAACGATTAGAAAAGGGAGCATGTATTTCTTCTGAGGAAAATTCATGTGAGATCGATCGCTTAAGCTGCCTGAGAGAAGCTACGGATATCTAGTACGTGTAATATCGTTAGCTTCCAATGATCTACAAGACTCATGTGTGGGATTCGGCACCAAAATATTCATTGGAAACTTCTTGGTTCTATTCAAAAAAAAGCAATCGACCTTGTTGGAGATTCTTCGCTCACGGACTCGACTCGTACAAGGGTCGGAGAGTTATCTCTCTTTCAGATATTCCCATGGTCGATGCTCTTCCGAACTGTCGTCAATTGTTCCACTCTTGGTAGTATCAACACGGATGACCCGACGAGTGCAGAATTCTCACCCCTCTGTTGTGAGCTCGGAGACCTCTCGAACCTCTTTTGCTGATTGATGTTCCTCAATAGAGCAGCTGAACTTTCGAGCTTCCTCGAGGTTTTAAAGAGGGGCACAAACTTCAAAATTTAAAGCTGATGTCAATGCATTTTTCCTGTCCCTTGATTCACGCGGTGTTCTTTGAACATTACAGGGCTTGCCTCTCGTGTGGATCTTTATGTGAAAAAATGGGCTCAACCTAGTTGGACCAAAAGCCTAATTATGTTGGTCCTCCATGACATCATTTTAGGGGGAATGTCGTCTCGAACCTGAGCTGGATCCCGAACCGAAGCTGGTTACTTAACCAGAACTGGTTTCCGAACCGAAGCTGGTTACTGAGCCAGAGCTGGTTTCCGAACTGGAGCTGGATCTTGACGTAGAACGGGAACCAGATACCGACCAGGAGCTGGATCCTAAACAAATACTACGATTCGAAATCCTCTCAATGAGGAGGGACGCTGATTTTTCGATGAATCGCACCAATATCAACGGTTGAGGCGAATGCCCAGATTCAGAGTCCAAAGCTACTAATTTAGAAACCATATGATGAGACGAGTTCACAATTATCGTCTGCTACTTGGGCACTGGTTCTAGTTGGTTCTACTGGTCACTGCACAATGATAAAAACCAAAACAGATCTCCTGTTCCAAACACCCAAGAACACCCCCACCAAGTATAGCCACACCTTCAGTCTACCCCCTTTTAACCCCCAACTATTTGTTTGTGTTTGTATTGATGTTTGGTACCTCCGAAAGAACTATTTTTATTATTGTTTATATTGATGTTTGGTAGCCCTGAAAATGGTTGTTTTTATTTTTGTTTATAATGATGTTTGATAGCATTCACCATCATCGGATAATGATGATGTCCATCTCTTCATCATCAAATATCGAGAATAATGGTATATGCATCATAACTGTTTTCATCAGTATCAGATGTTATGCTGTACATATTCTTATTCTCAGAATTCATCTCCGACTCAATGTCTGATTCCTCTTCCTCCAGCAGTTGATTATGGTATCCTTCAGGAAAACTATGATGATAATGCAAGAACTCGAAGAACTGTACACTTCTTCTATCGTTCGCATTATCACTTGAAGAACCCACTTCTCCAACTTGGATGAGCTCTTTCGTTGGTCCCGAATCGTCTGGCACACTCCTTGGCTCTGCAGCGGAATCACCTCTGGACATTGTGGAAAGATTGATATTGAAGTCATATTTTTCATCATATTATATTGAATAGAGAATGTGTTTAAGGGTTTTGGGAATGAAGTATATCAACCAATTTTGAACTCTAAGCCTATACCATCACTCATCCAATCAGAGTTGAGTTACCAGCCCAAGCAATCGATCGGAATATTGTTCCACCATTTTTTCAACCGACAACCTTCCTCATATAATCAGAGGAAAGCTACCAACCTGACCAGTCAATCTCATCTTGTAATCCCACTTATTTAATCAGAGAGAAACTCCCAGCTCGGCTGGTCGATCGGAATACAATAACCCCAGACTTTCGCCTCGATGCACAACTATGTCAAGTAATAGTAATGAGAATGCTTTAACACCACAAAATTACTTATTACTTGGAAATAACCGCCAACCAGTACGCAACCCACCTTAGTAGTGAAATGAAGTGATGAGCATTCCTACTACAATTGAAGTCATATCGGAAGCTTGTTATCAACAATATACTGTGATTCATTGAGATAGCCGAGGAATGAGCTGCAATGTCGATATCAATAATGCTGATGGTTCTGATTAGGAGCATGATGAAGAGACTGGAGTTCCAATGCCAACGTTCAGGTTGATGAAGCAGGTGGCATGGAATTATAAAATATCCACCAGCTAAATACGGTCAACACTGTGGCGGATCCAGTAAGGCTATGATGTATCATGAAGGCATACGTACGCATAGAAACTAAGAAAGAATCCGCATAAAATGTTATAGATTCTATGCCACACGAAGCAATAATGGCGGATGGTATGAGCATGTCAACACCCACTTGATTCTTTCATTCAGCGATACGTTACCGTGTGCCAAGCACGCAACACGTCACTAACAGAAATTCAATATGTTCATACCCGTCCGATGTATAATGATTGTGAACCCTTGCAGTAATAACACCAAGAAAGTTGAAAAATTAGTGTACATCCAAGTGGATAGGTGCACACTGAACGATGCTTTGGTTATGGCATTGTTCTATTGCTCTTCACATCGCCACTAATCTGAATAATTCGGTGATACTAAGTGTTTTTTTTTATATCAACATGAGTCCACATGCATTTAAGATGGAAAATGATTCGTGTGATTACGAATCAAATAATAGTTTATCAATGGAAGTTAGAATCATTACTGTAGCACTCAACAAAGAACAAGGTTACCTAAATTCGGACAGAATTCACTAAGTTATGACTTCTGTGGTCTGAAACTATCAATATCAGTTCGATTTCACATATTCCCAGGTGGCAGCATCAAAATTTCGGAGACGACGCTCCTGGACACCTGTCATAGTGACGCACAAATAGAATGTCAGCCCCGTAATTGAATTGTCGACAAGCGTCGGGTGGCCACTGGAGATCGGCCCATATTCGATTTAACCGTTTGCGCATCGACATTCAAATTGCACACGGGCTCCTTGGGAATACGAACTGTCCGATGGTTGCATATTGCCGACTCATTGTCGATTAGTGATGCGTTACTCGTGACCGGGTTAGGGGCCCGGAAAATTCGCAATTACGGGTTTTATTTGATGCAAGTCGATTGAATGATGGTCGATGGAATAGATAACAGTTTAAACGGTTCGGGACACATTCATTCGCTGAAATTCAAATTCACATCGGCATGATAGTCTCGTTGAGGATGGGAGACATAGAGGGTAGAACTAGGATGGATTTTTCAGAGCCCCATTACATATGTAGTTTTGTTGCATTTTTCATTGACAGTGTTCAATTTATATCGACAAATAAAATTTCTTCCAACGTTTTTTAAAAAATATATCAATAATGAAGCTTTGATATCATACGAGGTTTCATTTCAATATAAACTGAACATTGATTTATCAAAGATTGTAGTCTTTCACGGCCGGCCACTGATGAATTGTTAGAAACTTCTAAGAATTGAACATTGATTTGTTGATTCGAAGAGACGAATTTTCGAATTGTTCTATTTTTTGATATATGCAGGAACTTATATTGCATATCACCATAGACAACTTCGGAAATGAAAAATTGTAATGAACCGTCAATCAAACAAGAATTCAAAATCAAATTGGGATAACTGTTTGAGAGAAATTATTTTGTGGTGGGTGATTTTTCATAGTTTTCATGGGTTGTTAACATACCCCAACTTGAGAAAATTGGGAATCAATGTTGTGAAGAAATTCATGGAAGGTTTATGCAACATTTCCCAATACCTAACTAGTAACTAAGCACTATAACAACTGAGAAAGCTGTGGTGTTTATGCATCTTCTCTCAGTTCTTAGGAAATAAGTTCGCGTATGCTCAATTTCTCAGAATAAAATTGAATTTGAATATTTCTTTTTGCTATTGTCAATACTCATAACAAATCAATTTATTTTATTATATTATCAAGAAAAGAAAACGGATTTGACAGGATTTGAAAAATGGTTTGCAATTGAGAAGAATGCGTGTTAATCGCTGCTTTTGCTGCTATTTGATACATTTGAAAATTCACGAAAGTCATTCAGTGATTGGCAGAAACACGAAACATGGGCATTTTCTTATTCACCTGAGATTCTTACAGCCGATTGCACCCACTTTTTCTTATAAGACCATTAACAAAGGGACTCCTTGAGATAGGCGAGGGTTCAATGAAGGGTGTTCAAAACTTTCTCAAACTATAGTGCAATCGCTACAATGCATTAAATGACATTTAATGTCCCATTCGCTCAATGCTTCCATAAGAAAAAGTCGGTCCAACTGGCTCTTAATTACTTAGTTGAAAATTAGTCAATTTTGTAGTTTCAATTATCAGTTCCCAGTATCAGTTACGACTGCATAAACACGTTCATTGATTTGCTAGAGGTAAACTCTTAGTTATTAGTCTTGAGCTTAGGCTAAGTCATTAGGTATTGTTGCATAAAATTTCTAGGAAAAGTCGCTGCTTTGATTTCAAACAGATCTTTTTGAAATAAAACATCCCCCTCTGTCAGCAAATTCTTGTCTAACTTGAATAATGTCAAATATATGATGTTTAAAAAATTTCAAAAACCAATAATCATGGGAAATATTTCTGAGTAAGTGTTGAAAATCGAAGGGGATTTGGTTTCGGAAAAGCGTAACAGAGTATCTTCATTTTCAATTCTTGTAACGATAGTTTCTGACTGATAAGACGTGCCTCAATAGAAAGTAACTGTTCTTAATTACCGCAAAATCTCTTCTACTGCCGTGTTTCCTACAGAAGAATTATCAGAGACGATTAATAAAATAGGAAAGGAACACAGCTCCAAAATCTACTTTCGATCGAAAGACACAATCGCAGATAACTCACAAAAACCCAACTACAAACTTCAGGCAGCATATTGAGAAGTCCGTAAACCGGCTACCAGATGAATGCGCCAAAGTTCACACCGGGACGAAAATAACATTGAGAAATGAAGAACAAAGACATGTCTGAGGAAAAAATAACTTCGGATCAGGAGGAAGGGCAAGAAAGCCGCCCTCATCCTGACCAACCACCAATCAACCAAAACAGCACGCATTCAGTCACTTCAGCGTGTAAATTCGTTACTTCACTAGCTCAATGGAAAATGCAAAAGTGATTTGTTAGAGTAATCGAACATTACCGTATTTTCTATTATCAAATGAATGTTGCCAATAAAATTGAAATTTAATATTACGTGTCAGATAACAATTGTTTTTGATACTTCGAAAAAAGGTTTTGATTTAATCGAATCAATTGCATGCCTGTAATATTTCATGGATCTTCCATGAATAGGAGACGTGAAAATACAAGACCCTGTCTTCTCTATAGAAAGGCGCTATGCTGTTTCGAAAGAATATCAGAACTGTTCCGAAATTAGAAAAGATGTGACAATGGTGGGGTTTATATCGCAAAATTTTTGAGTAATCAGAGGATAAAAAACTTCTCGAAAGAGCAAATTTTCAGGTTCCAATAAAAATATCATTCCACAGAAATAACCTGATCAGAAATGCAGTAAATAGATATTTGTAATCTGAGGCAGCAAAATGCTTTTTCGCGTTCCGATGGAGATTTTATCATCGAGGCCACTCCGACCTACGTAAAATAATCTCAAAGTCACGAAAATGTTTTGCGGCCATAGTGCACACAATATTTTTCGTGCAACCGTGAAAATTACATAATTTCAATAAATATTATGTTGTTTTAAAAAGACTGAGTTTCAACGCGAATAAGAAAAGTGAACGTCATTACAGTTTTTCTATGGAAATGAAATATTTCACAATACAAACGTTGAACTTGTCGGTAGGAACTCTGGGCAACAGCCGTTAAAAAATATACATGCTGTCACCCTGGGTAACGGCTGCAAAATATTATTCTGCAGCCTCTGTTGCACCGTGTCCGGTTGCACGAAAGAAATGGATTGAAAAACTTCATTTTGTGAATATCCGTAAATGTGTTTATTCAAGTATCTGTCGTACTGGCAGCTCTTAAAATGATTTCGAAAAGGAATCAACTCAGTGAACCTGTCGATACCAGTTCGATTTCACGCATTCTCAGATGACAGCATCAAACCTACGGAGTCTACGCTCCTTGGCATCTCCTCGAACGAAATAATTCCAATGGAGTTTCGAACATCAGAAATTCACTGTGACAAAAAAAATGCATGATAGTGCAAGCGCTGCGGAACATTCCGTATGAAAAAACCGATGACCTCATTCTGATTGATGATTTGAGTTGGGGAAGACTTGATGAATGATATTTTGGAGGTTGCCGGATGGAATTATGGTCCAGTTTTTTTTTCGGCCCTATAATAGTTTTCGATTCCATCGCTGTAGCTGCGAAAAAAAAAATTGTTATTGACTATTAACACCTGGTTAAGGTAAGGTATGGAAAAAAACGGCATGATCTAATTCAATACAAATTCAATAAAATAAGTGGTTTGCCTATTAATAAGTAGTGAAAAATTCATTCAGGTAAGTTTTGACAATAATTGACGATGCTTTTGCAAAGGGAAATACAATTGATATCGCTTTTTCTACAAGTGCAAAACATTATCAGGCATTCAGCATTATATTTGCAGAGCCTGATCAAAGAATTTGGCATAAGTGGTTTTGCCATTTGCACCGGGTACAACTTTCCACCTCGTCTTTCATAACCGAATTGGAGTAAGTTCGGAGGCCCATGTATTGCAGCACTTAAGCAATGTAAATACAAAACATCAAAGGTTCTAATAATTTCAGATACATTCGAATTGAATCACAGCTTAAAAGAGTTTTTTTGTCCGATCCTTCGAACCGAATCTCTCAACAACTACTATTCGATAGCTAATGCCAAAAGTGGATGTTGAGTACGAAAACATGGGAATCTGCACAATTTATAAAAACTTGTACAACTCCCCCACGAACAGCAACAAAAATATGGCTGAAAATCCTTCAATCTGCTTCTAGGTGATTGGATTTCAAGTCTAGCAATTCAGAAGACCTATTACCGTGGAGCTTGAAGAGTTTCTGGAGTCTTCATATCCACCGGTAATAAAAAGTTCTTATTCAGCATTGATTTTTGAAAAGTTGGAGAATACTTGCAGTGGAATTACCCGAGCTGCAGTTTATTTTTCAAACAAGAAAAAAAAACCTTTTGTAGCCAGCTGGGATTTTGGTTGAACGACTTGATATAAACATTTTCAGTCCGTTTCAGTTAGTTACGGTTTAGCAGTGTGTGAGGTGTTCTTTTTTTGAATGATTTATTCAATTTCGGCCTGTTTCCCCTACCAAGGCCAATCATCGACGCCGATGACCACATTTCCACCAACCGGAAATTTTGCCAACCAGAGGTAGGGATCCTTTACGAGACCAACAACCATGGACTCAGGACCGCCGGCTTTACGTCTCCTCCGAAAGACGGCATATCCTCAATATATCTTGTGTTCATGGATATATTGCCTGCGAGTTATGGAATGATACTTTGCTGCGGAGATATCGAATGACTAGTCAACCTGAAGAGCTAGGCCATGCCCGTGAGGTATTTTTTTCATCATTCTTCTGTTGATTAACTATCATGATTGTAATGTGCATAGAATCTTCGCCACTTAATGTTCCCTTGGAAGTCATTGTCACAGTGTCTAAGATTGTTCAACAGTGTAGAATATGTTTCGATTTAGTTAGGTAGGTGGTGAATGAATTCGGCCAGAGCTGTATGTTGCGGTGTCTTTCTGTTCGTTACACTGATACATATCACTAAACACCGCTAATGCTTCATGGAGTGAATTGCCTGACAATTTTAGATTATGTCTGCTAAATGAGGCTTGTATGAAAGTCTTCCATTTCGGCGTAAATGTGCATTTCTTCGCGGCATCATCTATGAGAATTTCATCACACAACTTGTCCTTTGGTGTAAGTTCAGTAGTGGATAGTTTTTTCCGTAATTCTTTAGCACACATGACGATTCTGCTACAGTCTAGCCGACGTACACGTTCAGCTATTTCCTTAATGAACTTCCTGCCATGAAAACCAAAGAAGATTGCTTCCTCTCAGTAAGATATGAGAATAAAACCTTGTCACCAAATTTATCGATCAGCATCACTTTGAGATCACGATTAGAACTACATCCTCTACTTCAGCGAGTACAGTCATGCGTTGAGCCAAGTATGTCAATTCAAAAGCGGTCGTCGAAACACCGTCTTTTATATCCGCCATTAATTTGTCAAAAGAGCCAGTAACTGTTTTTGTGATGTTTGTTGTTGGTCGACCTCTTACTTTACTAGAAGATTTTGGTTATGAAACGTAATTTCTGTAACACGTTGTATGATATTGGAAGTTTCTGCAAACGAATCTTCCGGTGTTTCGTATAACAAATTTTTGTGAAAATTTCATAGTATTTTCGACGCGAAGTATTGAAAAACAGCAAAGCTGATGAAATTTCAGTTGAAAGATCCTTTTTTTTTGTTTTGGTTCTTGTCGTATCACCACAAATGGAACAACATGAGTCACTCGACGAATCGCTGTTGCTTCTTTTTGATTTGCGGGTCAGTTGATGATATAGCTGGCCATGCAACTTTTATACCACGAGAACTGTTCTTCATCAGCATTCGGATCAAACAACTTCTCAAATTTGTCTGAAATTTCGTCTTTGCGTCGACTTTAGTTTCATTCATTCACCAGTTCACCATAATTTTTCTTTCGCCTTTTTTTAAATTTTTTAATTACAGCGATATTTATTCACTTTAAAAAAAGTTATCACAAAATTCGAAGCACTGCTATTTTATAATTATGGAAAATGTATGTGTTATAATACTGGATGAAGTTTAGCTATAACTGAAGTCACAAAAACTGTTGAGAAGAGCGCGGCCCGCTCCAAAACTCGAGAGAAGGTATGGGACACTGGGAAGGAGATTTATAATAAAACTGACAACGGGCTATTCTGGCAACTTTCAGTTCCAGGATTGAAAGGATCTTGCAAAAAAATTCCAGTCGAGAAAGAGCGGTCAATGGTTTTTGCATTCTATACAACATATTTTTTCACAACTACAGCGATGGAATAGAAAACTCCTATTATAGGGCCGAAAAAAAAAAACTGGACCATAATTCCGTCCGGCAACCTCCGAAATATTATTCATCAAGTCTTCCTCAACTCAAATCATCAATCAGAATGAGGTCATCGGTTTTTTCAAACGGAATGTTTCGCAGCGCCCGCTCTATGAAGTTTATATACAATATTCTTCATACGTTCATGAAGAGACCAAATTTTTGTCCATCAGCAATTGATGAGTACAATAAATACCAAGGCAATATAGAACTGAATAATCGAAACCAATCTCCGGTTGATTTGTTCTCAGAACACACTACTCCTTCCTGATACCATTCATGATTTGACCGAATAACAATTAATAAAAAACTGCTGATATAGGGATTGGAACTCACTATCTTTGCTCAAACTATAAATCCAACTCACACGTGTCAAAACATTCTTGTTCGAACAGTGTTGCTTACGTTCTACCGTATGGCAGTTGTAGCATAAAAAATAATGCTATGAAATTGATACAAGATTCAGGAGAATTCAGTTATATATAATAAAATAAATTGTGTGAATTCCTCTCGACAGTTTACAATACCGCTGCTGTTTTTTACGTGTTCATGCATGTAATGGTTCTGCCAGTACCATGAAACCCCTGAAGAGGCGTTTGGCAGAACTGCCGTTTTTTTATAACGTTATCTTGGACCTCCATCAGATATCGGCCAATTCCATAATTCATTTTTTGAAAATACCATATAAAAAATGCATTGATGGAGAACTGTGTATAATTTGAAACCTGATGACAGTGTGGTTCTTCCTCAATAATAATCATCTTGAATTGCGACATTGAAAACCAGCTTCGAACTTGTGATACAAATTTCATAAAAAGTTGGTATAATTGTTTGGTTTGTTATATTGCGGATGGATAATTGATAGGGCTATACTTCTTGAGGAGAGTTGCTATTACACAGTAACGTGTATTCGAGAATTGTATGTTGCTATTAAGTGAAAACCCTTCGTTTATCAACTTTCTTTTGATATGAATTGAAATCGCCCAAAATATCATTCATTTGGGAATTTCATCTTTACAAAGTACAATCAAGTACAAGAGTAGTTATGAACAGCTCGTAGATGGAAAAATAGTTACTTCAAATAATAAGTCGAAATCCATTTGGCAAATTGTGCGTGAAAATCGAAAAGAAGATTCGTGAAATGAGATGAAAATTTGTGAATAGGACATCCAAATATCAGATATTGACGTCGCGAATAAATTCAACACTATTTTTTCCAAACCCCTACAACAAAATACTGATCTGGAATACATCATCCATCAACAGAGCACGATATTATTGAGCTAGTAAGGAGCTTAAAAAATTTCAACACTAGTGGTCATGACCAGATCTCCTGAAAAAAAAAAGTGTCCAAGAATTGTGTATCCCTTTGAATTATATCCTATCCACCGAAAATGGGATATTTTCGGAAACCTTGAAGATAGCAATATTGTCTCCAATTTGCAAAAGAGGATACTGAAGAAACTTTTATGAAAATTACAGACCAAACAGCTTACTGTCAAGTATTTCTAAGGTATTCGAGCTCAATAGAAAGAATCAATTGCTGTCGTTTTAATCAACAATAAACTCATTTCCTCGAATCAAAATGGATCTACAAGAAACACGAGCACAGAGACAGCATTTTACCAATTTAATGATCATGTGATATATGCACTAGACGGCAAATTTAATATATGTGGCATTTTCATAGACTTGTCCAGAGCATTCGATTTTGTTGATCACGATCTTTTACTTGTAGAACTGTAAAGATATGGTGTTAGTGGAGTGGCTTTGGAACTGAAAAAAGCTATTTGGATGGCAGAATTCAAAGCGTTAAGATCGGCAATAGCGTTAGTAATCAGGCAAACATCAAGCAACGTGTACCGCAGGGTTCAATACTTGGACCTATACTATTCTTGATATATGCAAACGACCTAATAAATTATTTCCATAGTGTTTCGTCAGTTCATTTGAAAGTATATGTAGACGATATAAATTTTCTTATCAAGGATCAGGATATGACAAAATTAATAGATAGAACCCAGATTGTGTTTGAACTCGTACATATATGGGCGAAGAGAAATCACATCAACATATCTAAAAGCACATTATCGAAGTACACAATGGGTAATTCTACAGAAAAATTCATTATTTATAACAATGATGATCGAGAAATTGAAACTTGTACCACTACAGAGATGTTAGGCCTAACCTCAGACTACAAACTCATATGGACTTCTCACATTGAAACACTATGATAAACTGAGGAAAAAATGTTACGCTCCATGAGATTTACAAATAATTTTTAGAGTACAGAGTTTTATTGGGCCTTTACCTACAGGTAGAAATATTTACCGTTATAATTCAACACTTTTATGTACAATTATCGCCTATTTTGATAAACTTGTGCAATTACTTCCGAAAATAATTCCAACGAAGAAATTAAACATGATCCAAAATGCCCAGTAGTTACTAAACAGCCCACGTACGATGGGGAGCCAATCTTGATTGGGAGTCTCGAAGCGGAGCTATTGTTTATTTTCTTTTTTCAAGGGAGGGCTTATCAGACGAGATGCACCCGCCTCGACAGCATTGACAGAATGCAGTGCGGCGCAAGTCTACCTCCTGCAAACGGCACTGCGGAACATTTGCTGAATTCTCCACCGTCATCGCAGGAACTCTCAGCAGGATACCATTCTGTAACTTTTCCCGCAATTACTCCATATCGCCAAATGAAAATCAATTTCCGATTGATTTCTACGACACGATTTCCGATGTCGGTTGTTGAGGAGAGGGTTGTGAAAGGGAGTTTCAACCAGTTGGGGGCCTGATGTATGGATGCTGCATTCGTCATGACGAAGAATATAAAGGAAATGGAATTCACTGCTAACGTGTAGTTTTTCTGACCTTACGTAAAATGGACCAAAAACTACTTGCGCTCCTAATGGGAAAACCTAGGTACCAGTAATAGTCATTTTCTACATGAACTCAGGTGTACATTCAAATCTGATATTACTATAGGTGTTTGCTTATTGAGTATCATTTTTGTGTAATAGCAGGAATTACGCAAAATCCTTCAAAATTTCTGATCATTTTTATTCAAACTAAAGCTCAGATATCTATCATTGAAAGTTTGGATTATAGATAATTGTAATGTTTGATAATTGTGTGATAACGAGTTCCTCTATTGCCTTAATTCATATGTTTTATTCAAAAATTTCCAAAGACGTCGTGCTTTAACTTTTCGAATGGTTTTTTCCTCAATTTGCTAGTTCCATGCAAACAGAAAATTTCATTCACCAAATTTTAGAATTCGAAATGACTCATTAAAGATAATATACCTGATCATTCTTGAAGAAGTAATGATTTGGAGTTGTATGGTATTTACGAAAAGTATAAACCCCCAATATCCTGATTGCATTTCAGAAGGCGTCAAAAATTTCAGGAATAGGTGAATGGATATGTATATTCCATTTGAAGGAATGAGGAATTCTGCAAAATATTGATGATATCGTTTCTGACTGGTCAATTTTTCTAAAAGTTTGGTACGTTGTTGTACTCGACCAAGTCAGCAAAACTGTCAATGGGCCCAACCCAAGACTATGGCTAATTTTCTAGATACGGGGTGTTGTAGTTGAACATTTCCTGCTTTTTCGGATTCATTTTTCTTTAATTGGGAGTTATATCGGATTTATGTTTCATGCAAGCGTTTACTACATTTCCCTGTTATGAATCAGTGAATACGTATGATCAAAAATATTGTTATTCACATTCACAATTGTATGACGACACTTTTTTGCAAATTCTTCCTCTTCGCACTGTAACACATATATAGCTCTATTTTCCATAATATACGAAGTAGTTCATTCATAGGGAAGTATTCTTTTTTGAGAAGTACAAAAACCATGAACCCCGTGTATTATCTCCGGTCGAATGAAACAATTTTGATTTTGTTTGGATGTACGAAAAACAGATCAGCTGAAAACATTTACTTTTATGAATCACAAAAGACATCTGCACCTCCTCGATGATTGGACTGGAATAATTCTGAATAATAATAATTATAATAGCTCTTACCTCGCTGAGGACAACTGAATAAAAGCACTATTTCGAGCAGATCCCTATGTTGACTCGGGATCATTCATGCAAGCAAAAATTAAACCAAGTTTCAAATGCATATAATATTTCAACCTATCAAAAAGAACTAGAGGGTACGTACATACAATGTTTTTAGCGAAAATTGTAGATTGGTGAGTGCAGTAACCAGTCACTTTTTTCTATCAGACGATGATACTTGTTCATTGAGGCACTACTAATAAGATGAACTTCATTCAAGTTGGATGCATGCGACGTGAAGATTTTCTCAGAGAAATCTAAAAATCGTCTCGAAGTTACCATCCTCAGATTATAACACCCATCTAGGAATCGTAATTGGTCTGCTTTGGTTGGCCTCAAGAGTAGTGACTTGTTTTTGTTTCCGTAGAAGGCAACTTGATATGTGATATTGAATACCACAATTTTCAAATGTGTCTATAGAATCTCTATAGCCTCTTAATGATATCACGAGGTCTCCGTGTTGAAATCACCTTCTCATTTCATTTGAATTATGTTCTACATCATGGTTCTAAAGGGCTGCATCGTTCTTGATGTATGCAAAATATATGGGTCCACGTATATCCAAAATGTAACCATCGGAAGCTATTAATAGATTACAAGTTATATTTATCATATTATAAATAAAAACAACTCATACACTATTGCTTTTGGCAGATAACAGTAATAAAATAATATTCACATGTTTCCAAGATGTACAAAATACAAAAGTACAAATAGAAAAAGTCATATTGGTACGAAAATTACGGAATACAGCATAATAAATGAAGGAAATAGTCAAAATAAACACATTTCTATTAGAAAAAATATGTAAACATATTTCCAAAATGTATGAGTTACACAAAGTTGAAATTTCAAAACTTTTGAAGATCTCTCTCCATGATTTTCTGTCGATATCATAAATGAAAAATCATTCAGAAATTATATAATAATATAACAGCGCATAGAAATAATATATTACGTAACTAGGAGGATAAGTAGCCTACTACGCATGAGCGGGAATTGTGGGGCAATTCGCGAGTGCACGTAACTAACCTTATCCTCGAGTTGCGTACTATACTTTTTTTTACTTCCATCATGCAAGCATGTCTGCGTTATCCCTCATTTCCAATGATCAACGAGACACTGGATGACAGCAAGTAGGTAAAATAATTGGTAGCTTCATGGATATAACTAGATACAATACTGATTCAATTTTACGAAGAATTTGAAACGAAAATTCACTGAACTAGGTATTTGGGCCATTGAATGTAGTTATGAGATCGAATTCATCAGGTCGAATGTTCATATCCCATCGTTTGAAAAAAAAATCCGGAGAAGAACATTGATACTCATCAATATCAGCAGTATCGCTTTTTGATTGAAAAAATTGGTCTAGATTGTTAGTTTCGTTAACCAGTTGACGAACGTCAACCCTGAGAAGTCGAAACTTGTGCAAGCAATGGATTAACGAGGGTTTAACTTTTGAAGTGCGCTCACCCAGCACTAATACTCATGAATATTATCAGTATCAATTTTCTTCTCCAATATCAGTTTGTTATTAGGGTAATTGATCTCTACAAAAAGGTTCATCTTTTACAGCGTAGGTTCCAACCTCATATTTCATTATCGAATATTGACACTATTCTGACAAACACTAAAATTATAAATAAATTCAACTTATTTTTTCATTCGTTTGGTCTCCGGAAAAATGGTCAATCAAGTCACTCCGTTCACTATCAACACATTCTCAAAAGATATATTCGTTCTGATTAACCCCTGCCTATGAATCGAGTGAGTAGGGACGTATAATTTATATTGGTGATAATTAGTGGTCGTTGAAGGCTCGATGTAATAGCTAACACTTGGCGTTGGAGGAATAGCAAACCAAGTTGAATGCGATGTCATTCTTGCACAGGAAGGTCAAACCGCACAGCTATATACATCAATAAATTCAACAATACGGCCTCGGTTGTGCAAGATGCATGGCTTGTGGTTGGCGCTGTCAGGATATGGTTTTTGGGCAGACGATATAATGCTGTGGATAGAGATTCTAGGAATATGTTCATTACAATGGATGGAGATATAGTACAGGGAAGGAGGAAACCATACAAGTTCATTCAATTCGGTTCGTGAAAACCTTTCAAGTTTTTTTTCCGACAAAACGAAAACTGAATATGTAAAGTACAATCCAGTTGGCACGAGATTCTTCTCAGATCATTAAATTTATATTCAATGACAATGAATGAAGGTTACCCAAGTGTAGATAATCTATGAATATTTTGAAGACTCCAGGGTTGATCATACAAAGAAATAAATGATGAAATGAAAAAAATTCAGGATTTCTATGAATGCACATGATGGAATTACGTATGCTTATAAGTAAAATTCTTGTTCATATCCATCCCATTGATTTCGAAAGAATTATCAAGTCTACGGGATAAGTTCGATTGAGAGGTTTAATTGCAAATATTGTTTTTCAAAGCTATACCAGAATGAAGCAATTTGTAGTTCTAGATGATTCACTAACATCACTACTGAACAAACGGTTCTAATGCAACTTATATGGAAATACTACTTTCACTAGTTCTTTCGAATTAGGAATCAAACTCGAGGCAAGACGAGACAAAAGAACGTTGCGGGAAATTTTATTCTTATCAAGACATAATGGCAATTTTTCATCGACAAGTTGGGTCAAATCCAGAGAACGCATTTTCCTATCTTGTTTTATTGAGAGACAACATAACCGTAATGAACTCGTTCAATGATTTTCGGTTCTCGAAATACTTCAACCATCGATTCAAAATTTTCAGGGTACATTGTTATCGAGTATGTGAATTGCTTTCACATCAACCCTCGCAATTACTGCCACCACGACCGCATATAATTTGAACCAATTACCAGACTGTCAATGCTCAGAACGGCATGCGTACGTTCCACATCGTTCACACCAATTTGGAAATTTCTGGATCATTTATAAATGCGAATTCAGCAACTGCGTGATATTAATGCACCCCCCGACCGCGATTCATATCCGTCGAGGGCATCATGGGCGTAAGTCGTTATGGGCCGTATGTAGGGCTGCTCTGTACTAGATTTTACTATTGATAATAATGAGGAATCTCTTGTAGAAACTTGTGTTACTGAGAATGGGTTGGGGCAAGTAGTTGTTCGCCTGGCAAATAACCGAGAAATATTGGTTCGATCCCAATAGGGCAGATATTTTTCTATTGAGAATTTCTCTTTTTGTTGTGGAGAATGACTTAACGTCATTTTCTGTGGTTGACGGTTGCGAAAATAACCACACTGCACTCTAAAGAATTGCAGGACCTAATTACCGAACGATTTCAAGAGAAGATTGAGTCTGCAATGTACCAAACTTGAATCACATTTATGACCACAGTTGAAAAAAAAATGGTAGAACTGTAGGGGAAATATTGAAAGGATAATTGACATCGGTGAGTTAAAGAAGATGAAGGTGAAGAATATAGCAGAGAAGTCCATAAGAATTCTAAATAATATACAAAAATCAATATCGATACGAATATGAAACACATGATAGAATCGACTGAACAAATAAAAATGAAATGACAGAACTATGAGAGTCCTATAAAAAGGAAATTGAAATTGTGAAAGGGATCAAACGGATCGGAATATATGGAAAACGACTTCTCCGCACATTTTATTTCATTGCAATAATTGAAACTTCTTGTAGAGATCAATTACCCTAACAGCAAACTGATATTATTTCCATTCGATGCCCCTTTGGCACTTTGCACAAATAAGGTATGGAGGGGTAGAAGAATCCAGTGTCCACTATCAGACACCAGGCTACTAGATGCATGTGAGAGTCTAGAAATAGAAAAATGTAAAAAAAAACATGAATGATGATAAAGGACATATCCATCTCAGCCCTTTTCTTAGTTTATTATCTAGGAATTGATTACAATAATCAGTGGTTCATTATTGGAAAATCATTCAGAAAAATCAGTAGTAACAGAATTATCATAAGAAACAGGCGAAGTACATATCGGACCAAAAATCTATGGAGGTAGTGGTTGCACTACCTCCATAGTTAGAATGTATGATAGTGCATAAACTACATGCAGTTTTTGGTCCGATATGAACGACTATTTTCTACTAATTTATTATTTTGGTCAATTTCCCAACAATGAATCTCAAAGCGAGCTAAAAAGGGAAGGTCCTTTGCCCAGTGATCAATTTCCCAACAATGAACCTGATAGTGACCCAAAAATGATATGCCTTTTGTCACTAGTCATAGTATTTTCAAATTTTGCTATTTCTAGAGCCTCAACCAGTCTCAGATTGCTTTCACCAATTCTGTGATCATTGTCCAGAGCATGTTGGGCGACACTGGACTATTCTACCCTTCTGTGTCCCAGGTGTACAAAATGCTCTTCGAAATGGATTTTTATAGCTTGTCGATTCTGGTCACCTGAAAATGATAATATTGTTAGCGAAAGGCGCCTCCAATGCAAATAATATCAGTTTGGTGTTAGTGTAATTGATCTCTAAAAATGGTTTCAACTTCTATAACCAAAGCTTCCAATCTCATCGTCCATCTGTGCATTGAAAAAATATCATTACTGAATGTTTTTCTGTCTCATAGACCCAACACACCTGACCTAAGATAGGGGTCTGTCTTTGGGAGTGTAGAGTGTGGGTAGACATTATTTGATGGCTTACGTATGTTTATGAACACATTTTTCAACATGGCTCGAAATGATTCTGATTCCAAATCAGACATGAAATCAATGTCGTTGGTGATTCGTTATCAGAGTATTTTTTAAGGTTTGATAGGTACACACGAATTATTACGCGACTTTTTGCATATGCTTTCAAGTCCGGAATTATCTGTGTTATGTCTGTTTTTAGTTCTCAATTGCGGTTTAACTGTATCTGGTTTGAGTTACACTTTTGTTACATTCATTTCGGCACTGTTTCCGAGGCACTGTACTACTATTTTCTCAATACTATTTCGGCATTCAACTGGCGTTATTACTGAAAACTGAGCTGTAGTGAAACTGCTACTGACTTGAACTTTAACTGTTCTGTAATTGTTTTGATCTCTGGAATTCCGTTAGATCACAATAAGCGGTGTCGTTCATTGTCGAATCAAACTTTTTGTCGATAGTCCATTGTTTATTATTTTATTAATTCGTTTTCAGATTTATGATTCTGGGTCAGATTGAACTTATATTTCAATTAAGATTCCTGTGCCGAAATTAATGACCATACTAATTCCCTTTTTCATCAACAGAAGCCCGCCTTACGTGTTTCCTCAAAAACAGAATTCGTCCATTCTTTACAATGTGATAGGTGAGTTCAATTCGATGTTCTTTGGTTGGTTAGTTTCGGTTAGGATTCACAGTTATTGAGTATTATGAATTGTCATAGTTTATGTACGGCATGACAATTCTTCAGTAACTTGTTCTTCAAGTCTCCTTTAGAATCATAAATCATGAGTTATCAAATGGTTCTCTTTACAGATAGTACAACCAATATTCTCATCATATGTGCGGTCATAGAACTCCTATATTTCCCGAAAAAAAAAAGATGACTTTTCATAATTTATACTTTTTGGGTATAACTGAATGAATCAATATTCGAAAGAATGTTGGTCTATTATTCGAAGTAAAGTTCAGAGCATTTTTCAATGTACCTCAGTTGACCTGAGATATGTTACTTATATATTTTCCTACACCTCAAGTCTTTTGACATGTTTCAGTATATTCATTTTCTCTATATTACTACTACTAGTTCACTTAGGTAATAAAACATTGTCATGCTGTTAATATACATTCCTGATATTTCGTTCATGAACTCCCTGGAGTTACTCAAATCAATTCTTTTTGTTACTTGGATTCTGCGTTTTCATATATTTTCAGGTTTTCATCCTCATCTACCAGGAGGATTCAAAAGTTGGTCCCAGGAACAATCTAAACAGGATAATCTGTCTCTTTAGAACTGTCTGCAGCTTTCCATCGGCCTGAAGGATAAGGTGAGTAGAAATTTTTTTTGCTATTTTTTAGTGTCATTATATCTGAGAATATTCCACTCATCTTATCTCAGGGTTGTTCCTGGTATTGAGATCATTCTGTATTCTGTGTCTCTTTAGAAGAAAAATATCTGTAAATTGAATATTCAGTAATCCTAAGTTAGGAATTTGTGGTTCTTCCACATTTGAAAATTTTCCACTATGAGACATATATTCCTTTTTTCGTGAAAACGCCGAGTTTCTTGGGGAACCTTCATGTCTGAGTTTTCCTGATCGCTGGGCGATTAGTATCTACCTTCAGTAGATTTATGAGGAAAAGTATATATTTTTGTATTAAAATCATTAGAGCTCTAGTATATGCCGTTGTAAAATCACTAGTTTCTAACTACTAGTATTGAATTCCTATATTTGTACTCATGAACACCTGTATTAAGAGTTTATAAAACTCTTCACTCTGTAAATTTCTATTCAGTATCTAGATAAAAGGCATCTGTACTTTTTCGGTACACCCAAGAACGAGGTCCTTGCATTTTTCTATCGTAACTCCTGCTCATTTGTTCGATTTCCTTTCACGCTCAACACCTGACATCTGAAATTGCTCCCCGTAAAGTTGCAACCCTCTAAATGTGAAGTAGTTGATAATTATATGGTATATTAATTAATTATAAATATTACTTAGATTATTATGATCAACTGCTGCTTCTGGCGCCCTTCTCTGTGATCAGTAGAAGTCCAAATTACTCAGAATTAACTCTTTATATTTGAAATAGTATTTCTGAGGAAACCCTTACTCACACCCTGTTGCTCAACTAAAAATGAGTACCGAAAAGTATTTTGTTATAAGTGGCGCTAGCCATCGTAGGGCCTTTTGGAATCTTGGACTAGTGATCTGTGAATTCTACTGACCTCAGAAGTTGCAGCTGTAAAAAGCAAATTTCTGTGAATATTGCTAGTACTTCTATTTTTGGAATATTTTTATCTTTTACCCTGAATAGTGATTTTTTTGCTGAAATTTCTTGAAAGTATTTTTATGATGGATCCTCACGATTTGAAGGTTACCGAATTCAATTATGATATATATATATATATATATATATATATATATATATATATATATATATATTTATATATATATATACATATTCATTAACTAGAAAAAAGTATATGATTTCTAAAGAAGAAGGCTTTCCGTATTTTCGTAACTTTGTCCCTCGGACCGATTATTTCAGATATCAATAGCCCTCATAGAGGTGTTGCGCAACTTGTAAATAACCATCATTTTCATCCTTACCACTGCCAAATATTATTCACGCGCATCATCTCTTGTCTTTCATCTATCTGGCAGATACCTCATTTATACTTGGATTGAAAACCTGACCCTTTATGTAATTACTATTTAATTTTCATAAATATAATATTATACTACGAACCTCGGTAAAAAATAGCAATTCTCTCTGTAGAACTATCTCAGCTCGATTCGACCTTTGTACTCTATCAGTATTTTTCTTTTGAGGGAAATGACTTACTCTCCACATCTGTATGTAATATATTCGATGAGATTCGACCTTCTGGTGGAAAATTGAAAAAAACTCTAGAAATAATTGATACTATCACTACTTGATAGCATAATTTTATTATCATGAATTCGCAAACCTTGTCAGCAGTTTTCAGTTAGATTTCAGGGTGATTGATCTCTAGAAAAAATCTTGATGCAATGTATTGTTGGAAAGGCATTTCCTGAATGTATGACAAAATAGTTGAGGCTTTCGCGGCCGAGGTTTTCAGTATCACTACTTTTATTCGGGTTTGAAGGCCGTCGTTTTTTGGAATTTCTTCCTGACGTTTCGCTGGCTCGAGTGGCTAGCTTCTTCAGAGGTTCATTCATCTTGTAATTCACTCCGATGACTGGAGATTGTTTCTTCGCAAGTTGTATTTATGCCGATTCAGGTAGTTTGCGGTGCTAATTATTCCATTCGGATTCGGGGAATTGTCATTAATATTGATTACCTTGTTTACTTCCTGTGGGTTCGGAGAATAATAACCGAACAGACCGGGATCTCACTGAAGACGAGATATCAGTGTTAGCACGAGGCGGTAATTTCGCAATCATTCCTCGGCAGGTACCAAGAGAGGAAATCATCGCCAATACGGAAGCAGCAATCAGGAATTTACCGGATGAAAAAGCTGAAGAAATCAGGATCGTGACAGCAAATATCCTGAGCAAGGCACGGCTTCCAAAATGCAATATCCCAAAAAGAGAGATTGCAGCCTTAAGAAGCTTGAATTCTGATGAGGGGATCACGATTCTACCAGCGGACAAGGGAAATGCCTCGGTTCTTCTCAAAACGGAGGAATATAATAACAAAATTGAAGAACTTCTGGAACCTTCTAACTACCGCAAACTCGCAAGGGACCCAACACAATCAAAATTGAGGAATGTAAACAAACTCATTAAGTCGTCCTCACTGACCGAAACCATAAAGAAAACCATTCTCAGAACTGAAGCCGTTCCACCCAGACTCTATGGTCTTCCGAAGGTGCACAAACACGGCATGCCACTGAGACCAATAGTCAGTGCCCCAGGCTCACCTACATATCACTTGGCAAAACATCTGGCCTCGCTCCTACAGCCTCATGTAGGAAGAACAAACTCCTACGCCAAGGATTCGACAGACTTCGTGGGTAAAATTAGAGGCTTAACTTTGGAACCGACAGATATTATGGTCAGCTTCGATGTTGTGTCCTTGTTTACCAACGTCCCACTGGAAGACTCCCTGAAGGAGTTAGCCTACTTGTTCCCTAATGATATCGTTGGACTTTTCCGAGCATGTCTCACGGGGAGTTACTTTCAATGGAGGGGAAACTTCTATGAGCAATTGGATGGCGTGGCAATGGGAAGTCCACTCAGCCCAGTAGTAGCCAACTTCTTCATGGAACGGTTTGAGGAGAAAGCAATCGCCGCCTTCGAATTGAAGCCGACCTTGTGGCTACGCTACGTGGATGACACATTCGTCATCTGGAAACATGGTAGGGACGCTTTAAAACTCTTTCTCGACCACTTGAACGCTCAACACTCCAATATTAAGTTCACCATGGAGACCGAACAAGACCAACGAATAGCATTCCTGGATGTTCTGATCGAACGATGTGGGGCTAGACTAACCCACAAAGTGTACCGAAAACCCACACACACCCACAGGTACCTGCACGCGCTATCGAATCACCATCCCAGTCAAAAGAGAGGAGTCATTTCTACTCTAACGGAACGTGCTCGAAGAATATGCGAACCAGAACATCTGGAGGAAGAACTGGAACATCTTCAAGTGACCTTGAGGTCGAATGGATACAGTGTACCCGAGATCAACAGGGCCATGAAACTGAAGAATTCCACTGTTCGAAACAAGGAGGAAGTTCAGATAGTTGCACATGCATATTTGCCATACATCCCGAGGGTCACAGACAGAATTGGAAAACTCCTGAGTAAATACAACATAAAAACTGTATTTGAACCCACAAAGAAGATTCAACAGAGCCTCAGATCGGCTAAAGACAAAAGAGATCCACTGTCTGCAGCAGGGGTTTATCGCATACCGCGCACCTGTGGGAAGGTATACATCGGTACCACCAAAAGATCCATGGGAACTAGGCTAAAGGAACATGAGAGAAACTGCAGACTAGGGCAAATTGACAAGTCGGCTATGGCGGAACACGCACTTAGTGAGGAAAACCAAAGGATTCTGTTTGAAAATGCAAAACTGATTGCACCCAACCAGGGATACCATAGCCGACTGGTACGGGAGGCAATAGAAATCCACAAACACACGGATAATTTCAACAGAAAAGAAGAAGCTGTCAACCTCAACCGAATATGGAATCCCATTTTAAGAAAATCGATAATAACTGCAGGTAGTTCTTCAGATATTAATGATGATTATTCTCCGAACCCACAGGAAGTGAACAAGGTAATCAATATTAATGACAATTCCCCGAATCCGAATGGAATAATTAGCACCGCAAACTACCTGAATCGACATAAATACAACTTGCGAAGAAACAATCTCCAGTCATCGGAGTGAATTCCAAGATGAATGGACCTCTGAAGAAGCTAGCCACTCGAGCCAGCGAAACGTCAGGAAGAAATTCCAAAAAACGACGGCCTTCAAACCCGAATAAAAGTAGTGATCCTGAATGTGTGCTTGATGATAATCGTATATTATTGTGTCACATAAAAAAATCGATGGAACTCAAATTATATGCGTCGGCATATTTTTGTGATTGTGAGCTATGTTTGCGGAATCATAGAATCAGCAGTGCGTACAAGTGTATAAGTGGATTAATCATCAGTGAAATCCCCTTGATTGATGGTTCCACTTCAACCGGTTGATTAAAATAGTCATAATTATACTGGGAGGCAGACCATGACAACGAAAAAATATAGTGACACCCTGAATAATTGCCAATTCTGTTTTCATTTCACATTCCTCGGTTGAGCAATCGCGAGTGGAAGTGGGGAGCACGGTCCATGTGAGGTTTCATATGGAGAAGTGCACAATGAGCGTTCCGCATCTCATTGAAATGAAAAAATTAATTAAAATCATAGTTGGTACCAGAACGAACAGAAAAATTATCCTCAGCGATTTGAAAGTTACTCACGAACTGACTTTGACGCACATTCATATTGATCTCTTGTTCACATATTGATTCATAAAAATCTATTTTAGTGATATCTACAACATCATTATTCCTTTCGATTTGATCGGAGGACAATTCAGAACTGTGAAAATGTATGTTTCCATATCGAAGATTTCAGTCGCACAATGAATTATAGTGCCCAAAAGTTCCATTATATTTCTTTTGTGGAGATGTGTGTGACCAAGTTTTGAATCTGAGTTTTTCAGTTTGTTGGGAGTGGTCTGTGAAACAGAAAATCAAATTCTGTTTATGTCGATGTTATGACCTTTTATTTGGTTATCCTCAGGACAACACCTATCAGATTCTTTTATCGAAAAGTACATTAGAATGTTTTTCTTAATATACCTGAGAAGATAAATCATGTATGAAGTTATATTTGATTAACTTCGTCTCAGTTTCAAGGAACACCTTTCGTGTATACTTTTTCCTTTTATGAATATTTTCAAAAATTATCATCCATGATTACAATTCACGATTGAATGTGAAAATGAAAATTATTCAGTAATATTTCGAAAAACACAATATTTTTTCAATTTCTGAATAGTGTAGTGATTCTACGAATGACCCAATGATGAAGTATTTCTATGCTACCCGACAAAAAATTTGGTAGTATAGAGTTAAAAATTCTAAGAAATGTAGCGTTTTCGCATATCTTCAGCTGATACAGAACATAATTTAAAAAAATCGTAAAACCATTCAGAATAAAAACGAAGCTCCCTGTATGTAAAAGTGAGTTGTGAACAATGAAGAAATTTTCAAAGGATATCAACTGATTTGGTAAAAAAAAGATATCACTCGTTGGTCCCTCAAATCCTTTCTGCCATCTAGTGATATAATAAAGGGAGGAGAGAACAATTTTCCTGGAAAAGAACAATTATGTCAAAATCCTTACCTAACAACAAAACATTGCTGAAAGGTCCTGATTAGGAAAAAAAACGACGGATTTTTAATGCTCGATTTGGAAAACTGCTTGGTACACAAACTGGTTTCAGTAATTCAGAAAAATGAAAAATTACCCGATTCATTGGTAAATTACGAAAGAAAGGCTTTTTCGTAAATTGACCATTGTCCTACGGAAGCGCTGGTTGGGCCAGCTAGCTTTTCTCTGATTGGATGAGGTAGTGATTGGCTGGGCTGGTAGTTCCACTCTGATTGGATGAGGTAGTGGAGTGGGGGTGAAATAGGAGAGTGGCTGTACTTGGTGGGAGTGAAGTGTGGTGTATAGAACGGGAGGCCCGTGTGAGAATTTCTCATTCTGCAGTGACCAGCCGATCAGAAGCCAACTAATACCAGTGGGCAAAAAGCAGACGATACCACTACGAATTCAACGAATATTTGCTGAGTTAACATTGTCATATTTATGAAATTATCTTATAGAATAATTTTCGGTTATTAGCTATGGATTCCAATACCAAAACTGTCCCGACCGTTGATTTTGGTTCAATTAACGACACCTCTGTAGAGGATCACCCTGTATGATCCTATTGTCGACTGTTTGATATCGTCTGTCTTTGGAGAATATATCAGTGTTTGCTCAGCTATTGTTTCATTCACATGGCGCAGTCGGTAAAAACATTTTAACCTAAGTAACAAAAAACGGGGTAGATAAAAAGAAGCAAAAAACAGAAAACGATCGAACATGTCTGGAAATGGAGTTCCACCTTTAAGATTTGAAGGAAATATGGAGGAAAACTGGAGTTTATGGAAGAAAAGATTCACAAATTATTTACAAGCAATGGAATATGATTCGAAGGAGGAGGCCACAAAATGTGCCCAACTTCTCCATTATATAGGGGAAGAAGCCTATCGTATTTATACCACTTTCAAATTCGAAGCTAAGGAGGAAGGAAAGTTCGATGTTTTATTACAGAAATTCGAAAATCATTTCATTCCTTTCAAGAACATCGATTTCGAAAGACACAAATTTTTCACTAGAAAGCAATTCGAAGGAGAAACGATCGAAAACTTTATAACAGATCTAAAAAATAAAGCATTATCATGTGAGTTAGGAGATAAAATGGATGGAATAGTGAAAAGTATATTCATTTGTGGACTAGCTAAGAAAGAAATAGGTCAACGCTTGCTAGAAGGAGAATGCAAGACTTTGCAGGATGCCGTTAATAAAGCAAAAGCAATTGAAAATTCTCAGCAGCACAGAGAAGAAATTGCGAACCAAACCACAGCCGATTTTCATTGGGTACAATCGAGATCTTCAAGATCCACGATGGAAACAGTTCGACAGCCGAGGCAGAATCAAACACAGAAAGATCATCCCCCCTCTAGAACCAGTAGGAATTTTCCAGAATCTCAGCGTTGGAATCATCCTTGTCGGCGTTGTGGTGCTACACATGAAAAATTCAGTTGTCCAGCATTCAAAGTGATGTGTAATGTGTGTAAGGTGCGGGGACATTACGGCAGAATGTGTTTCAAAAAACCACAAAACGTTCATTTCGTGACTCAGACACAAAATCAAGAAATGAGCGACAACGGTGAGTCGAACGAAGATTATTATTTTGTTGGCTGTATTCATTCCAAGAATGAACAGGAATGGAATGTAGAAATGATGGTTAATGATATATGTAAACTTAAATTCAAATTAGATACAGGGGCGATGGTTAATGTAATATCCAAAAATACTCTCATAAGAAATAATATTCCCTGTGATAACATGGAAAAAACATCTGTTAAGCTGAGTACTATTACTAACGAA